>CM023451.1:36543963-36658963 GCA_013339765.2 Haemaphysalis longicornis
TGGCCTGGTGCGAACACGCTTTTTACGATACAGGCATGAGGGAGGCAAGCTCCAAATATGGTGGAAAAGCGCATGACATTTGGGCGTCTGCGGGTACGCGGAGGGCGTTCATGCACTGCGTAGGTCTCGGCTAGTGAATGCTACGACTACAAGCCTTCCTGGGAGGCTTATTTGTGCATTTTACAGCCGACAACATGGCAGAAGCGCGGTACGATGATTACTGAGATATTGAGAATGCCCATCCAACAACGCCATTGGTTATGTTTTACAGAACCGAAACCGAAACAGAAACTTGTGTGATTGCTAACTTTGGGCATCGTCCAATCACGGCGCCCCTCCTCCTAACGTCACAGCCTTAGTTGGTGCGGCCGCCGCAAACCGCGCATAGTAGTTTTTCTTCTTTCGCGCTTTGTAAAATAATTACCGATTTGTCAACCGGATAAACGACGAAAAGTGTGCTAATTTGAGCCAGTCTACGCAGTGCAAGCAAAAACGGGAGCTTGACAAATTCACTTCAGTGTCCCTTTAATGTTGCACAGGCAGGGCAGGGGCGTTATGACAGTCTAAATATAAACTAGTTAATAGAGGATAAGGACCATCATTTACTGGAATTAGTCAGACCTAGATTATCAGCCACATGTTTTTTATTGTGGGTTTCGTGTTCGAAAAAAATCAAAGCCCCTTCGTCTTACGATAGCGATGTTCGAAACGCGAAGATTTCTCCCGCCGCAAACCGGCTTCAATGAATGTCCAGTCGCGGGAGGGATTCGTCGGCGTCCTCGGCCCACGACGGCAGCCGGCTGAGCGCTGACTGACCTTGACCCGGCGAGCCTTTTCCCCATGGAGGAAAGTATTCTTTCCTCCATGCTTTTCCCTTTAGTGCCTCGCGACAGAAGGCGCGTCAGTGCCGTGCCCGGCGCCATGACTTTATCACGCCGCCGGAGCAAGCCCTGCTGCGCCTCCTCAATAATTCTTGCTCCGTGCCATTAGCTAAGGTCACGATAGTGTACGTAATTGCTGAGTTAATTTTTGCTATTATGTACCTCACGTATTTTGCGTCACACACAAGAACAGTTCCGTATGAAAATACTAATGCACCTAATATTCAGCTGGTGTACTTGACCACCATTGTGAATTGCGTGATGAAGCTTTAATATTATCTGAGAGTTAATTATTTTTTGAGTGTTAATATGCTGGCAAAATATATAGTAATATATGTTTTGGAGTTACTGCTGGCCAAGAATACCCTGTATTCGAAAATTCGCCAAAACGAGGTCTCATGAAAAAAAAAAAACAAAATAAAATACATGAAATGACCTAGTTCTTTTAGCTGATAACCAAACCGATATGCAGCGGCTAATAAATATTTGCGGCCAGGAAGCCACTGACCTCGGATTAAATTTCAGTGCAGAAAAATCAGGAATAATGGTTTTCAATGACGCTACCACCGACGTAGTGTCTATCCAGCAAGGCGAGTTACCTAGAGTGAAGGAATATAAATATTTGGGAGTGTGGATAAACGAAGGGAATAACTACTTAAGTACTCACGAGGAGCAACTTAAGGTTAAGGGAAAGCGAAACGCAGCTATAATGAAGCATAGAGCTCTGTGGGGGTATAACAAATATGAAGTAGTAAGAGGAATGTGGAAAGAAGTAATGGTTCCGGGTCTCACGTTTGCGAATGCTGTACTCTGCTTAAAATCAGACGTTCTATCAGGCCTTGAAGTAAACCAGAGAACGGTAGGACGTTTGGCCTTAGGCGCGCATGGAAAAAACAACTACCGAAGCAGTTCAGGGAGATATGGGCTGGGCGTCGTTTGAAGTTAGAGAAGCTCAGAGTAAAATATGCTTTGAGATGAGGTTGAGGGCAATGGATCAACGAAGGTGGGCAACTAAGGTTTTTAGGTACCTATACTTGAAAAGCGTGGACACGCAGTGGTTAAGAAAGACTAGAAGTCTAGCGATGAAATACGGAAAGAACAGTGGGGAATCCAAAACAGCCAAGGTAACCAAAAAAGAGGCAAGGCAGATTGAAACGAATAAATAGAGGGAAAAAATGGAAGCTAAAACGTCGTTAGAGATGTACAGGGCTGAGAAGATGAACATCAGAAAGGAAAATTTCTACGATAATTCCCAGGGCAGTGCTTTGCTTTTTGAGGCTAGAGCAGGTTGCCTGCGAACTAAGAGTTTTGTGGGGAAGTATTCATAAAATGATGAGGTATGCGTGGTCTGCGGAAAAGAAACAGAAACTATGCGGCACATCGTGTTAGAATGTGAGGGTATCCATCCAAATCTACATGAAGGGAATATTGGGCTTTCAGAAGCCCTAGGATTTAAGGGTATCACAGAGGAAGTTACCTTCAAGGCTGTCGAGGGGACGAAAAGAAGATTAGAATGCTGGTGGACGAAAAGCAGAGAGGGGAATATTGCCTAGGACAGTTACCACCTGTAACAGGAAAAAAAAAGTATTTTGTGCCTAATAAGCTTTTTGTGCCTGCCCTAAGCAGCGCTAGTATTAAACCAAAAGTGCAAAACATATGTATATTAGTCCTTTTTGGTAAGATGACATGTCATCACCCCGATACAAAGGGGAAACCAATAGAAATCATCATCATCATCATCATCATCAACAATAATAATTTAGGTGATCTCCATTGGCTCTATTGGTGGCGGCATGTTTGTAGCGTATGATTACAAGTCAAAATGAGGTGTTGGCATCAAAGTAATTTCACATTCTTTTATTTATCTATTTCATACATACTGCAGACCATACTAGGTCCAAGGATGAAGGGCATGTGATAGATAAAAAGATACAGTCAAAATAACTACTCAAGTGCTGTAAAAAATGCAATTATTCCAAGTAGTGCGAGCGGAGTACGGTCACTTAACGTGTTCCGTAGCGTGACAACAATTATTCCGAAGGTCCTGGTCACTAGGGCTGCCATCGTCACCGCAAGATATAACGCGGCGCCCACCACGTACCGCTAACTCACACGGCTCAGTAAATGTATTTTTTCTGTGTTAATGCACCGAGCCGTACTCGAGGTCACGTAAACGCCTGTGTCACTGCAAACGCAATAATGCGTCGTTAACGTCCTCCATATTTGCGAGTACGTCTGACGTAAACGTAGTTCATTTCAACATTATAATTAAAATCAATTTGCGGGGTAAAGAAACTAAAAGCGAGATCAGCGCCGTCTTTCTACCTGTTAACGTTTCCTCGATATTTAGGTTTAACGGAAACTTTGTCTGGGTGTCTCCCGTGCCCCTTGTTTGGCAGTATCTATGCCCCGTGGAATAGTGTATTTATTTTGCGCATAGTCTTCCGCATCAAGCGGTAACTCTAGTAAGAGACAATGTTCATGTTTTTCAGCACAGACCCGAATCGTTACTTCCATGGGATGACGAAATCTTGCTGCCCGAATTATCGTTCCGTCTCGTCTGAAAACCGCCTTACAGCCTTTCCTTTGGCATGCAGACTATCCTTGGCAGCGTGAACAGCGGCGTGAACGCATAGTAAAAACTTCTGCTTTTCTTCAGGTTGGAACGGTTTATATCATTCTCTCTTGAATAGTGCAAGCTGCTGTCCTTGCTGCTAAGTTGTTGTGAGTTGTTATCAGCTATCGTGATTGTGTGAATGTCGAAGACTTGTGTTGAAGATAGCTACTGAAATTGCTGACTTGAAAAGGGAATATCGTAAGGAACAACGAGAACTGAAAATCAGTCTTGACTTCATAAACAAAGGCTTTGATGAGTCGAAAGCGGAAGGTAAAGTCCTAAATACTGAGAACGTGGCCCTGAAAGCCACGTAAGCAGTGCTTGTACAGGAGCTTTAGACATTGAAAAAGCAAGCGACAGCGCAAGTCCAATATTCGCGGTACAAAAACATTGAGGTGAAAGGTGTACCGCATGACAAAACCGAAAATCTCGAGGAGCTACTAGGTAGGCTTGTACACGCACTCCATGAGCCCATTGCAATTGAGGATGTCGAGATCTGTCGCCGGGTTCTAGTGCGTCACACTGATGCGGAGCCAAACATCGTGGTAGTTTTCAACCACCGATCGAAACGGGAGGCGCTGCTTCAGAATGCTACGAAGACTAGGCTAACGACAAAGGACATCGGGTTTAGCAGAGAGGGCTCAGTGTACGTCAACGAACACCTCTGTCCTCAGCTAAAGAAACTGCTCGGAATCACCATCGCTAGGAAAAAGGAAGCAAACTGGCGATTTGCATGGTCAAAGGGTGGCAAAGGTTTCCCGCGCAAGACAGAGGGCTGTCGAATTGTGCGAAGTACTTGTGAAGCGGATCTGCGAAACATTTGTGACTAAGAACACCGAGGAAAGCGCATTCTGTGCGTTCGTATTTTAATAGTCACACCCAGTGACGTTGTTTTTCCTCAGTATGGCGATTCCAGTTCCCTTCTGCACTGCAATGCGCAATCTGCTTGTAGTAAGCATGACCATCTCACCACATTTTTCAACAAATTTTTTTTCCAGTTTCATGTGCTCATGATAACCGAGACATGGTATGCATGCCAAAGCGAAGTGGTGCGCTTGCCTGGTTACAAAATGCTTTTGTGAACAAACTTTATTGACGCGGTGGGGGCGTGTTGAAGCTTGTTTCAGAGCGCTCATCGTGCAATTTGCTCGCAGTTTTTTATAGCTCCCCAAGATTATGAAGTTTTAGCACTGCAGTGTGGAAAATGCGTGTTTGTAGTTGTTTATCGCCCGCCTGATGGGAGGATCGACTCATGTTTTCTTTTACTTTTCGGAAAAATTGCTTGGCTATGTGGTGGTGAATGAACTGCACGTTATTATGGGAGGAGACTTGAACATAACTTTACTACGCCAGACGCCAGAAATCGTGTGAATTACGACTGATTCTTGAGCCATTTCACTGTAACAATGTTATAAGGGAACCTACACGCATCGGCAATCTCTGTGATAGTTTGATAGATGTTTTTATATCAAATTGTTCTGAACGTTGCTCGGATCGTGGTGTGATTGTCACGAACTTCGGTGACCATCTGCCTATTTAAATTGTATGCCGTTAATTGTTCTAATGATGCACGTCACGGCGATACATTCTTCGAACAGGATCACAACGACAAAACATTAAACAAATTTCGAATGAAAATTGCAAAAACAAAGTGGAGCTTCATTCTTGAAATAACTGATGCAAACAACGCTTAAAATATGTTTATAAAAATGTTCAAGGAAGTATATACTTGCTCTTTTCAGTTTAAAGAAAAAAGACGGTGCTCTAAAACAAACGACTGTCTGAAAATGATTCGGGAGAAAAACAAATTGTACGCTAAACGTGTGAGAACAAGGGACCTCAATGATCTTGCAGTGTTCTGAATATGCCGCAATCGTGTAACTAAAGTTTAAAAACTCAAAATGTGCATATTTTGAGCAGCAATTTAATCAAGCAAACAGTCGAAGCGAAATTATTTGGCGTGAACTTAACAAACTTATGAAACCAGACCATGACGATGAGTTGGTAGTCACTGTAGGTGGCAAGCTCCTAAAGGGCGTAGAGCTGGCAAACAAGTTTAATTACTACTTTACTACCTTAGCCTTAAAGAAACACAAAACCAGCAGTTCGGCCCCTGGTTGTACTACCCCACGAGTACTCAGCCTTTTTTTAGCCAACGTCTCCGGCAGAAGTTTTTTCAGTTTTCATGTCTTTGAAAAACAGTCAGTCACGGGATATTGATTGGTTTCAAATTGCACCGATTAATTTTGTGCTTTATTTTTTGTAACCACGGCGCACTCATATATTCAGCATTTTTTAATCTCCTGGAGTCTTTCCTGAAGCAATGCAACATGCCAAAGTAACTGAACTGTTTAAATCCAGCAACAGAAAATAATTCTTGAATTGCAGGCCAGTTTCAGTATTACCTGTGATTTCAAAAGGGTTGGAGAAAATTTTTTGAAAAGGGTCACCTCGTTCTGCTAGAACCACTCCTTTATATCTAAGCAACAGTTTGGCTTCCGAAAAAGAAGGTCGACGGAGCTGGCTCTAGTGTCACAACAGGAGTTCATTTTAAGTGGTTTCGAAGAAGAAAGATAACATTAGGCTTTTTTTACTATTCTAAAGGATTTGATCGGATCAACCGTTTAACTTTATTTCATAAATTACAAGATTATGGTTATGGTATGGTTAGCACTTTTACAAATATATCTTAGACATGGAAAACTGCGTTTCCATTAAACCCCATAATTCAACTCGCCAAAGAAAAATGCAAGGAGTTCCGCAAGGAAGCATTCTTGGACCAACTTTGTTGAACATATACATAAATGACATCGTCCACAATAGCGAGAAAAAAACACATTTGATAATTTATGCCGGTGACAGCAGTTTGGTTTTTCAGTCCCCACGTATGGCTTACCTTTCACACTTGGCAAATGTTGCTCTCAGTAGTTTACTTAAGAGTAAAATGAACTTTCTGGAAATAAACGCTTCAAAAACACAAGCTTTTGTATTTGCTCCACCAGACAAAAAAATTGATAGGACCCTAATGCTAAAGCTTGGTACAGAGAAGGTAGAGCTCGTAAAGACAGTAGAGACTTTGGGAGTAGTTTTTAATGAGCATCAATTGTGGGATATCCACGTCACCCGTGTTTCAACCTTTTTGGCCGGGGTATATGGTATGCTTTGCAAATTTAGATATGTTTTACCTCCCAAAATTAAATTTCTACTTCACAACAGCCTTTTCGCTCCTGATGTAGAATATTGCCACCTCACATGGGGAGCCACTACACAAACGAATATTCATTAATTACTAATTCTGCAGAAAAAAGCCGTACGGAATATTGCGAATGCGCCTTATGATACCAGCACAAATGACATATTTCATCCCCTTAATGTTATTCCTGCACAACACTCATATGAAATAAACCTTTTCTTAAAATATAAAAAAAAAGTCTTTTAAACAGCAACGCAGTATTCCCAGATTTATGCAAACTAACTTTTCCCATAAATGTGCTATACAAATATGAGGCACCTTGGTTGCTCCCATTTTCAAGAAAAATTACGGATTCTCCAGATTAGAATATCCAGTGCCGAAATTACTAAAGTCCTTACACAACGCTGATATAAACCTACATTCCACCTCTAAGCAAATGTTGACAGCAGAAATTTCGGAATATGGTGTACTTGCTTGGAACCGGTGACTTAATTAAGTGGTTGCGTAACTTGAATGGCATGTATAATAAGACCGTACTTCTGCCTATATTATACTCTGATAATCTTTGTACCGAACCAGTCATTGTACTGACTAGCGTTACGAGTTGTATGAAATGGTGAACGTTGAGGTTTTAATTTCTGATAATGTTTGCAACATCACGTAATATGTGTACGTAAAATATTCCTCTTTCGTTGTGTGTATGTGCGTAATTTGTTCTATATATAGCAGGAAGTTGGTACTGTGCCTATGAAGTTATGTATGTACGTGTGAATATATGCGTGTATATATGCGGGTATGTACGAATGTACGATGTACGAATATGCATATGCGGGTATATATGTGTGTGTACTCTGATTATATATGTATATGTATATAGATATGTCCCCGTTACCAAACTCAAGGGCAACGACCTTTGTCAAGGTGCTGCATTGCAGCTTTTTTTGTTGTTGCCGTAGCATTTCTGTTTTTGTATGCTGAAGAATGCTGAAATAAAATGAAATGAAGTGAAAAATATTATGAAAACAGGCAAGTGGACAAGATAAAGGACATATACTTTATTGCTTCACCGAATAGGCCCCCTGAAACGAGTATAATGATGGCAGTGTGCTTGACGGACCACTCTTTCCTTTGTCGTCGCTTTTTTTACCAGTAGAGGTGAATTGAAAACGTTCTCCGGGAGAAGTGCGTTCTCCAAATCAAGGGCAATTCCGTTAGAGGGAAGGCGCTAAAGCCACCTGAAAACAAGAGGAAGGCATGGAAAACAAATTTCGCTCCTACAAACAGCCCGATGTCGAAGCGCACCACGTAAACAAGGGACTGATACGGCAAATACAGGACGGGCGCCTCGACGGAGTGAGGAACGCCCTATTATGAAATGCCTCGCACCCCGACAACGAGAAGTTAAGAGCGCATGGCTTGAGGGGAGGTGGAAGAAATAACGATAAACTGGCGCCAGCAGGAGGCGCCAAGGTTGCAAAGACCAAGCCAGGGGCGACACTGCCGGGACACCGACATCACATTTTAAGCCTGAGCGGTTGTGCATGACGGCACAGCGCATCATCCTCCTGTACGCACCTGCAACCGGCGCATTGGCGGTCCCAGAAGCGACGGGCCAGTCCCTTCGTATAGCGCCATCGCACCATAGACGTGTTTCGACGGCCTCCACGGTGACGCTTCTGGAACCCGGCGCTCTCTCCTTTGCTCCGCGACTACCACGGGAGTAGCCACCAACTTGCGAATCCACACAAGTACCCCTTTACCGGTTAGTCCACGCGGCCTCTTCAAGCACTCCTACCCGGAATGTCGGGACAGGCACGACATACAAACGCCATTGTAACGGTGAATGGGTAAGCCTAGTTAGCAACTATACTTGGAAGATTACATTGTGTCTATTTTTGTGTGTACGATGACTAAAGACTTTGTAATGACTTGTTTAGGTAGTGTGGTGTAAGTAGTTTGTGTGCTGATTGTTCGAAGGATAATTAAAGGAGCCACGAAGAGAAAATGCAAGTTGGTTTTATTCGAAAGATTTCGTGTTTTATAGTGCCCCCAGCGCTTGTCCGAATACAAACGGTGCTTTATTCACTGAGAAATTAAACAATTTAGGTTAAAAGTTTGATTTTCCCGCTCAATCGTGCGTTTTCGGGGTCCCAAATGACATCACAGGAACCGACCACTCTGCAGCCTAGAGTACCTTCATTCACGCATCCCCCCTACAGGGTAGAGACACGTATACGCTGGCCATTTTCGGTTGATCGCTCGCCGCCGAAGCAAGTCATTGTGTCAAAACCGCGCTAAAATTATCGCCGCAACGCGGTTTACTGAAGAAAGTTTGAATCATATTGTCTGTTTCGCGTTGCTAGGTCTCGTGGGGAAACGAAAAGAAAAACGCGTTGAGGCCGTTGGCCCAATTGCGGCGGCACGGGACCGTTCAAAGGTTGTCTCCACCCTGTACATCGGTGTTGGTTGGTTCCTGCGTTTCTTTACGTTCTGTAACCTAGATGGCGCCACCATACCGTGGGCAGCGTTTGGTGTGGGGGGATTTTTTGCCCGCCTTTAAACCCTGGCTTGTTTTGTTCTGGGAGAAAATATTCGTTCCCTGAAACAGTGCTCGCTCGACAAATGGGGTCACGTAAGACACCGTTGCTTGCGTCAATCGGCCAGTGTCGTCTGAGACAACCCCAAGCCCCGTAGTGCTGTGCAGCTAACCAAGCATGCTGGTGCGCAGTACGAACAGCAGAACGCATCAGTACTTCTCTGTTTACATGTGCTTTCGTAACTTCCACTGTTTCGCCATCATTCTTATTGCTTGTAAATAATGTTGCCCTAAATTTAAGCGCAAATTGCTCGTTCGCTAGTTTGTAAGCTCTACCTAATTTGCGTCTGCTTCTGCCAGCCTCCGCCAATCGCAGAGCTTAGCTCATGTGACATCATAGGTCTGTGCGGAAATGAGCTGGTGGGGGTCGCATGGCCATTCCCATTTTTCCTAATTATGTAGCTTATTTGAGCGAAGTTTACGTAAAGTGGTGTCAGTATGATTCTAACGAGGCAATCTTTGAATGAACCAAACTTGTATTTTCTCTTCATGGCTCCTTTAATACCTCTGGTTTTTTACTGTCCTGTTGTGTATTTACGAGTGGTATGTGTGGTTGGGTTGTTTTACAGTTCAATAAATTTCTCTTGTTTATTGCACAAACGTCTGTCGTGCCTATTCTTTCATGCCTGCTGAGACGGTACAGGACATGCATGCTGTCAAGTTCTCGACAATAGTATTAATACGGAGAAGAAAATCTAGACAAGATGTGAATTTTGTATTAACCGAACACAACAAAGAAGCGAGCAGAGAATATAGAATGAAGAACTGGGGGCGAAGCATAATATGACAGAGTTCAAATTAAAAAATAAATGAAAAAATTTCCCCGCATTTCCCCGAGGGGAAGAATGTGAAAGTGCGAATGCATGAGTTGAATTTGCGCGGTTCGGTAATGTTCGCGAAAGAGAGATCACACACACACACACACAACTACAAAGAAAGAAAGATGCATTTATTCACAGACACCTATTTGTGTTGTCGTTGTACTTGATTGCTAGAGCGGATCTCAGCTTTGAAATTTCGTGTCAGTACTCCTTTAAGCGGGTGCATTAGCCCTTCTCACGCCCGATTCCTGGCCAATCCCCCACGTGGGTATGTGCCATGCACAGACACCTATTTGTGTTGTCGTTGTACTTCCCAGGCGGCACAGAAAGTGTGCCCCAAGACCGGCCCGTCTATGGCCGCTTTCTGGCATGTCCGGCCAGCATCCAGGTTCTGGCAGCCACTGATCATGCGTTGAACGGCCAACATTCGGCAACCGGCGCTTCGGTATTTTTCCGTCCGCCCGTGTACGGACGCACAACGGCAGCTAACCGGCTGCCAGATATCCAGTTCTCTTACGGCTGCCGATGTTGAGAAAGAGAACGGCCGAAGTACGGCCTTAGGGCATCCGTTTTTTCTTCGGGAAGCGGTAACAGGCCGAAGCACGGCTAGCAACCGGCCACAGAATATGCGTATTCTTGCGGCAGTTGGTGTTCGAAAGGAGACCGGCCGGAGCGCGGCTGCCGTGCATTCGTTGTTTCAACGGTGAACCGTGCGTCCGGCGGTAGAATATTCGTTTTCTTCGGGCAACCAGTGTTATGAAGGATACCGGCCGACGTACGGCCCCAGAATATACGTTTTTCATTCGGTTAGCTGTCCTCGGCCGAATTGCGGCAAGCGAATGGCCACCGAATATTTGGCAACCGGTGTTCAAGAGGAGACCGGCCTACGTAAGGTATCTGGTTATACGTCATTTTTTCGGCAAACGGCATACAGCCGAACAACGGCCCGCGCCTGGGCGCCGAGAATTCCTGCACAGACGTGTTTGGAAGGAGACCTACCGGTTTTTTCCTGGGGGCAGAAAAAGCCGTTAGGGAGCCGAACGACGGGGACGCGTTTTTTCAATCCGCTCCGTGGTTTCTACGTTTTAAAGGAACGAACATCGTTTTTCAAACAGTAATGAGTGTTCTCGGTGAACAGGCAAGGTGCAAGGACTCACTGGACATTAGCAGGGAACCTTTTAGGCCATCGAAATGTCATTTATTGCCACAAGAAGACTGTTCCACAGCGACGGGTGAGCTAAGCCTCGCCAGTCATCGCCGCTACGACGCCTCTGCCGCGACGCATCAGCTAGAGGCTATTCGCCCCCTCAAGAAATGGAGAGCATTGGAGACATCGACCCGGCAGAGATGTTCGATCCGAGATGGAGATGGTTCACCAGAATACTGGCCTTCAAGGGCGTCGAGCAAGCGGCCACCACGCAGGAGCTAAAACGGCACCATGTTAAGGACTCCAAACCAAAGAAAAGCAAGTGCGAGCAAAAGCGCAAGTTATTCTGCGTACAATTAAACTGCGACAAGCAATGTTGCACTATGTCGTTGGTGATAAACGCAGAAGAGACTCGCTCGCGCGTTGGTAGGATCAACTCCATGCCCTGCACTATGTTACTTCATGGGATTTTACGACTGCCTATTTAGAAAAAAAAACTATTTTAAATTTGCGATTACAACAGAGCCTTGTCACTGACGAAGCCTAGCTGTTAATTTAGTTCCGATGTTTGAAGGTGAGCTTAGCTACTCTTGGGATATGACTCATTTGGTTAAACGTAATCGCCAGCATCCTAGAAAACACGGATTTTGTCAGGATTTTCTTGCTCAACGCAGATTGTTGAGTTCACGCACGATTTGGCTCTTGCAATAGATAAGCTTAAAGTGGTTGACTGTATATTCTTGGACTGCAAAAAAGCAAATGATGGTGTTCCATATCCCCTTCTGCGTATCACATTTCATCCTATGGACTGAATGAATCGGTTTTTGCATTTGTTATTACTATTGGCCCTATAGCTTTGTTCAAAAGTACTGTGTAGTTTACCGGACTATAGCGAATGAACGTGATTTCCGTATACCTGCAAGTTTATTCGAATTTAATAACATCCTGGTATGCTGATTCAGAAAAGTTTTTGGATGTTAAACAGTGTGTTAACGGGGCACCTTTACAAGAAAACCTTCATTCTAATTGAATACGTTACCGTAAATTATGCTGCTGTGACACGGCCGAGGAATATATATACCTAGGAGTTTATTTAGGGAGTGGTTGGAGGTTAAATAGGCAGGTTCACACCATAAAAGTTACGGCTGCATACGTTTTTGGCTTTCTGAGACGAAATTTCAGTGAACCTCCATATAACTGAAAAGAACAACCGTATTTCACTCATGTGCGCTCAATCTTGGAGTACGCATGTGTTTTCGTGGATCCCTACACCAAAGAGCTGGTTGATACGCTCAAAAACATACAGAATATGTCAGTGCGATTCGTATTAGGTAATTGGCACGCTCAACTTAGCATGAGAGAAAGTAAAAGTAAACTGAAATGGCAGGACGTGAAAGATCACAGACCAAACCACAGGTTGAACTTTTTTGTAATATCTATCATTCGAAAACTGTAGTAGAAGGGGAGAAGTATGTCCAAGCGCCATTCTACATATTGAAAAGTGGGACCGCTAGCTTAAAGCAAATTATTAACTTTCCTTTAAAGGTGACGCCTTGCGCGATTCATTTTATTTTACATCGATACTGCAGTGTAATTATCTTCCCACGTATGATTGCATTAACTGTTTATATTGACTATTTACAGCGCGCTTTGTAGAATTATTTTGTTATTTTGTTCTCATATTTAATGCTTAGTGTTATGTATCTCCCTTCGGTAATGCATGCAAAGGCAAGCAGGCATCAAATTTAAATAATAAAACAATGAATAAATAAATGAAAATAAATAAATAAATAATAAATAAATAAATAATACAACTTCAGAGGCGCAAGTTTGCATCCGACGGGTGGAGATCACTACGGATCAACCTTGACCAATTAAAATATTTATTGCCCATTCGCTGCAGTATGCAAGGTTTCCTGTATGCCTGCTATCATTGCTATGTTATTGGTTGTGACAACAAATTATGTAACTCTATTTTACGCCTTCCTTACGTGAACACAGAGGGATACAAACTGCAGCCACCTGAAGCAGGGCGTCATTCGCACGCGTCTAGAATTTTTTGAACGTAGATTAAGTACGTTAGTACATTAATTTCTTTTGGACTAATAAGTGGTGTGGACCTATACTCATGAAACACATTAAAATAGATTGAAAATAGAAAGTACCTGTTCGCTCCTTCTTATGATCAGCCCTGCGCAAGATCATCAGAAAAGTTGATCGATTAGAAATGTCTTTGCAAGAGAAAATGGGCAAAAACTGGACATACTTTTTGTGAAAGAGTTATATTAAATGCTCCTGAGTGTTTTGTTGAGAACCAAAACGCTTCGTAAAGGCATTCACGCCAGTTTTATATACAGCAACATTGGTCAAGCAACTGTTATAAAAATAGTTTATGTAGTCATAGCACGAAAGTGTTCCAGAATATTGCCCTAAAAGAAATAGGCTAAAATCGGCGCAATTTATCTCTCTGAAATTCAACCCACTAAAGTATGCGCCCTCCCCCCCCCCCTTTCCTCTTTCCCCGTTTATTACAGGTAAGCCGCCCCACAGAGGATATCAGGACCTGGACAATACATCTATTCAAGCTCTACAAAGAACAGAATATTTTCTGTGTTCGGCAGTAAAAGAGGCACAGCAATTAAAGGAACGACAATTTGTGAGCACTGTTTAATAAATGAATTTTGCTGTCAACTGAGACTGGTAATTAAGCAAGGCTGCGCTTAAGCTTGACGGCTGGTGGTTGCGCGCGAGCTCACTTTGATGTGGCTGCATTGGACCCAAAATGCTGGGTTTGTGCTGCTTCTGCACTGCGCGAATGAGTCATCTGCTTTGGCGACATGCAGTGACCGGCCTCAGTACAGTTAACGTACTGTGGCTGAACTCCAATGCCCGTAGCACGGCCGTATTTCCGGTAGCTTTAGTCCGGCTGGAGTCCGACGACCGCATCTCGGCTGTAATCCGGCGGCCGTACTTCGGCCGTACACGGGTGGCTTTGGAATGGCCGGAGCCCTACG
The DNA here is from genome assembly GCA_013339765.2 of Haemaphysalis longicornis. NCBI lineage: Eukaryota > Metazoa > Arthropoda > Arachnida > Ixodida > Ixodidae > Haemaphysalis > Haemaphysalis longicornis. The sequence continues at coordinate 36,558,233 of CM023451.1, forward strand.
GCTGGAATCTGGCCGTATGACCGTAAGCCGGTCGACTGGCCGACGGACACTGGCCGTTGGACAGCAATGGGAGTACGGCCGTATACGGCCAAAAGGCCCACATTTGGACATGGGCCGAACATGGCTGCCGGAAAACGGCCGGACAGAAAATCACCGGCCAAAGTACACCGGCCTGTTTTAGGCCGAACAATCCTGCGCTGCCTGGGTTGATTGCTAGAGCGGATTGGAGAGGTTGTCAATCTAGTGTGTCTGGTGAGGTAATGATTTTTTTCTTTAGATAATTGAGTACAGGAGCAGATAAGTTGGGCAAAGTGATCCAATGATTCTGGGAGTTAATCTTGTGTGAGGTGATCTCAGGAAGAGTGCACTTAAGTTTTGCTAGTGTCTGATTGGGCTGTCTCTTAACTAAATCTTTCGTTATATCCCGACTCAGATGTGTCGCGCCATACCTCGCGTAAGCCAAGGGAGACAACGGCAAAGTCAACCGTCTCATACGCCAAGCCCTCAAGCAGGTACTCGGTTTACCCGCAAGTGCGTCCACGACGAAAATACCTTAAATAAGACTTCATAATAACATAAAAGAACTAATTGAAGAACACTTTTGTAGTCAACGACTCCGCCTGGCACAAATGCAAGCTGGACGTATGGCACCTTATCGCATGGAATGGCCATGCCCAGAAGCGACATATCTGGTCCCAATACCAGATGTCTTACGCCAGCACATTTCAATTTAGCCACATACAAAAACATCCACCTGGACCTCCATCATGGTGGATGGGATTTCTGAAGCCAAGCCCATGAACCAGTATTCGACAGGCATTCCGACGTGGCCTAAACGAAAGCAGCTTACTACTACAAGTGAATCATGGTGGCCGTGTAAAATTACGAAAATGCCCTCATAACTTGCTACGTACGTTATAATCACTCCGTATGTTTTCCGCGAGGTATGCGGAATAGATGGCCATCGCTCTAGCTATTACCCAATGCTCTGTAAGAACTCTAATCACAGACTCCCAAAAGCTCGAGGGTGCTGACCATGATATGCCTATTCTAACAACAACCACTGCTTTTGCTGCTGACAAAGCTACCTGAAAAAGTTTTCTTCGCGGTCGCATTTCAGGCACTTGTTAATATATTAGTGTGCAAGCCGAAGAAGCTTACTGGGGGTGTGCGAATGTTCTAAACTATTGTATATTGAAGCGAATAAGCTAACAGTAATTTTCGAAGTACTTCGATGGTCGAAAACATGCACCGGTGGTTTCCGCCACCGGATACGGGATTTTTTGCACTGCTCCGCAGAAGTTCAGGACAACGGCAAAACGAAGACGGTTTTGGAGAGCGCGTCTTACATCCTTGGCATCAGGCCATCTCCGCTGTCTTGCCTTTTTTTCATCCGGATAACGTGGTCACGCCGAAGATTCTGTCATAGCAAACACTCTCTCGGTAACAATGCGGAGGGGGAAAAATTACGCCGCCGGGCGTGCCTGCATGTAGGCAAGATGAGTGCAAAATGAGGAACGCAAACCTTTATATTCGGCAAGTTTTAAGAATCCCTGTTGAAATCCATCTCTTCACAATTTGAGGTAATGGCTGTCCTGATTCAAACATGAATGCCTAAATACCTGGAGTATGTCTTGAATCAAAGAACCGAAGTGTATTTTTGGTCAGTTTCTATGATTAGCCTCTCTTGGGTCAAAAGCAGGGCTAAGCAATGGCACCCGTTTGACGAAAAAAGACTAACGGAGATGCAGGTTTCAAGCAGCCCAGAAAAGGTGAGGTTTTTCCCGGGCGCCGTTATCCACGCTGACTTCATCCCGCCAGGGAGCGGGCTAATCCCTTTAGAGTGAACATGCTTTGGTGGAAAGGCCCATGTTGGATGTCGCAACAAAATGCTAAATTATGGCCAGCGAAATAGGTCGCATATATGTGTCACATCCATAAAGCAGACGACGAAAAAATAGGAAGCGCACACCTCAGTTGCCTAATGCCTACCGGAATTACCGTTAAGACCCCTTTACTACACACAGAAAAGTGTAGCAGTTACACCCGCTGATAAGATTGACGGCGTGAGTCATGAAGGTTTGTAAGAGTCCGGCGCCAACACCGTGGGAGTGTTCCATTGTATATGGCAGCCGACTAGATTCCGAGCATGCCGAACCTAGGACATCCCTATTCGGCATGTTTAATGCGACTGCTCTGAGCCTGATATTGGAGCAGTTTTTCGGGAACCGAGCATTACGGTGGACTCACACAGTGCATTTTCAGCTTCTATAGCGGAGATCTTTATGGCAAGCTCTCCGGTTCCCCTTCCAGTGAACTGGTTCTAGTCACCACTGCTTCTCTGCTTGTTCTCCCGCCGTCGACTTCCCTTTCGCAAGTTTAATACTCTTCGCCACCGTCGATGCCTCTTTCAAAAGTGGCGCAATCTGCTGATAACAGTCGCTCGCTCAGAGGAACAGGGCGCACACTGAAACGCGAATGAGCGCGGAAACAACGGAAGCCCCTACGGAGAATGCGCAGTCACCGCCGTTTCCGTCCCTAGTTCTAGTTCGTCGAATAGCTGCTAATCCCTCAAATATGAAGCGGAACTTGCCCAATTTGGAACTCGGACGTGAGGCAATAATCCTTGTTCTGCTTTAACACCTTTCGGAGCCACATGTCGCCTGGTGTCTTTCACGTCTAAGCACCAGTTTCCAGTTCATGCCTGTATACGTGGTAGAAAGAGGGCGGTAGGCACGCCCCCTCTAAGTTATGAGGGGGCATGCATGAGCGTGCCTTCACCACTGACACGTCGGTTGGGCTGATCTCACGACCGAATGCGCCGTGCCTGCTGTCCTGTGTGGTCGAGCGATTTGGGTTTGTGTGTCGCAAATACGGTGAGGTTCCTACGGCGCAGGATGGACACAGACATCCACGCGTTTGTAGGCTAAATAAAGAATTAGTGCCTGTAATTTTCAACTCGCTGTGGAACTGACGTGTGTAATTCGCTCGGAGGAAGAAGAACGAGATATATGGAGCATCGGCGCGCGGAGAAGCGCGAATGGGCACGAAAATATGGCGAAGCCACTGTAGCGGATGCTGCAGCCGCGGCGTTGCGGCGTAAATTTCTACCTCGGTGCGTAGCTTCAAATCTCTACCGGATAAAGAGAAACCTCCCCACTTGGAACGCCGATTTAAGCCCTTATCTCCTGTACAGTTTGGAGGGCTTTCGGAGTGACATTTCAGGCATTGTGTTGAAGTTTCAGCACGCGCACATCACCAGTTGCCGCCTTGTGCGTGCATAGGTGTTGGATGGAGGAGGTGGTGCATAGGCGTGTAGGCGCAGCTGGGCTTCATGCCCTCACCGATGTAATGCCCGTTGTGCTCAATGGAGATTTTGAACATCTCTGTCCGCTAAAATAAAGATAAATTCTTTCCAATTTTCATTTGTGATATTGTCTAGAAAGAATGCTCAGTCGCAAATTAAAAACAAAAACGTTTTGTTTCATGCCTTATCGAAATTTTTTCCGACTAAAAAGAGGGGAGAGGGTAGTCTTTTTGTGCTTAACGTGTATAGCAGCCCAAAAAAGAAACATAGATTCGCCAGACTTTTCCGTCAAGCATTAGACATCGCCAAAAAGCACGCGCTAATTATAGTTGGCGATTTTAACGCGCCCCACGTGGCGTTGGGTTACGCGAAGGAAATACCGAAGGGCAGACAATTATGGATCGATGCGCAACAAGAACGTTTGACCCTTATTACAGACCCTGCCTTTCCCACGCGCATTGGCAACAGCGTCAGCGCAGATACCACGCCGGACCTGACTTTTTTGAAAAACGTGCCAGTTGCGCACTGGAACAATACGCAGGAAAGTATGGGCAGGGACCACTACACCTTTTCTACGGACCTAAATGCGGGACCGTCCAAACCTGGGGGAAACAAAATAAGAATAACGAAATGGGATGCGTTTCGGGCCCTTCGACACACCGAAGTAGGAACGGGGGACGATGTAAGGGAAATTGCTGACATAGACGAATGGACGGCACTATTCCGGGAACACGTAGAACGCTCCACGGAGACCGTTCCGGAGGAAGCCGAACTTCAATGTGCAGATGCCAAGCTCCTACACATGTGGAAAGCCAAATCCAGCCTACAGAAACGTTTGAATAAACAGAAATACAACAGGTCCCTAAAGAGGCGAATCGCGCGACTGGATAGAGACATCAAAGACTATGCGAATCAGCTCTCGCATCAGCGCTGGAATGAGGCCTGCGAGCGTATGGACCTTCAAATGGGGTTGTCGCAATCTTGGAACATCTTACGCAGCCTCATTGACCCAGACAAGAGTAAAACAACACAACGACAAAACATGGGCCGGCTAGTGCACGAGCACAAAGGTACGGAGGCCAAAATAATTACGGAGTTCAAGGACAGGTACGTTGGGACGAACCCTAAGATTCAAATCAAAGACTACGCGGGAATTGGCAACCCAAAATTAGACCGCCCCATCACCACGTTCGAGGTTCGCGCTGCAATACACGACTTACGCACTAAATCCGCACCTGGTCCGGACGGCGTAACGAATAAAATGATTCGAAATCTAGACGACGCATCTATCGAGGCACTAACCAAATTCATGAACGATTGTTGGGAGATTGGCCACATACCACACCAATGGAAAACGGCTAAAATAGTCATGATACCGAAGCCTGGGAAAAAGCTACAACCTCGAAAACCTCAGGCCTATATCTCTAAACTTCTTGTTGGGTAAGCTTCTCGAGCATGTGGTGTTAAACAGAATAAATGTCTACATGGAGGAAAACGACCGTACCCCCCCCCCCCCCCCCCACCACGACAGGTTTCCGTGCGAAATTATCGACCCAGGACGTCATGTTACCAATCAAACATCAGATAATCGACGGCGAAGGCTGCTTCCCGCTTGACACCAGGGCGATTCTTGATCTTGATCTTGATCTTGATCTCGGTCTTGATCTTGAACGGACGTTCGACAACGTCCGTCACGAGGCGATTCTCGAGGGCCTCGAGAGACTGGGGACCGGAAAACGAGTTTACAATTACATTAGAAATTTTCTTTCTGACAGAACGGCATCCCTAGTAATTGGAAACATCGAATCGAGCCAATTTGAGATGGGAAGCCGTGGGACGCCACAAGGCTCGGTACTTTCACTGTTTGTATTTAACGCCGCTATGATGGGGCTACCCGACAAACTAAACAATATAGCCACTCTAAATCACAGCCTCTACGCCGACGATGTGACCCTCTGAGTCGCCGGTGGCAGCAACGGACATGTGCAGGGCACGTTACAGAGCGGAATAGATGCGATAATCGATTACGTCCGCCCTAGAGGCCTCGAGTGCTCCCCCCAAAAATCCGAACTCTTGATATACAGACCCACTAGCAGAGGACGCAAACGGGACCCTGCCACACCGAACATCGAGCTCTACGCGGGCAGCCAACTCATTCCCACAGTGGCCAGTATCCGAGTGCTTGGCCTAAAAATTCAAAATAATGGCCACAATAAGGAAACCATTAAACAATTAGAGAAAAGCACGCAACTAACTATGCGATTGATTTCACGGGTGGCAAACAGACACAGAGGCATGAAAGAAGAAAGCCTCATGCGACTCATTAAGTCCTTCGTGATAAGCAAAATTACGTATGTGACTCCCTTTCTCAATTTCAAAGTGGACGAGAAAATAAAAATCAACGGTCTAAGCAAAAAGTCGTTCAAACAAGCGATCGGCCTTCCTTTCAGCACTGCAAGTGATCGTTTTGAAGCGTTGGGCATTCACAACACGCTCGACGAATTGGTGGAGGCCCAGAGAACGGTCCATTACGAAAGGCTATCCCAGAGCCAAACCGGAAGACATATTCTTCGTTCGTTACGAATAGCATACGAAACACAGGCGGGCCCGAAAGAGGAGATCCCCCCTGAATGGCGGGCGCACCTCTACATTCCCCCACTACCAAAAAACATGAATCCTAGCCACAACGTCGAGCGCAGGCGGGAACGAGCACGCGCGCTAGACAAAAGATTTGAGCGATCTGAGGACGTGGTCTACGTTGACGCAGCCGAATATCGTGCCCGCGACGCCATGACGGTAGCGATAGTCGATTATCAGGGACAATTACTCACGGCCGCACCGCTCGCTACGGTGCGACCTACGGAAGGTGAGGAGGTGGCCATTGCCATGGCCATATCCAACACCAGCGCAAAAATAATTGTTAGCGATTCGAAATCGGCCGTCAGAAACTTTGCATAAGGTAGGGTATCGCCTTGAACTACGAGCATACTCGCGAAAGCGAAAAACGTAAGAAAAATTCAAATAACTTGGACGCCAGCACACTCGGGTCTGACAGGAAACGAGAGGGCCCACGACGCCGCCCGAGGTTTAATTAGCCAGGCAGACGTCGACCCCACCTCACCCCAACTCGTCAGATCGGAAAGGGATCGCATGGTGTCGTACAGAGAAATCATAGATCATTACAGATTGGCAAGACGGAAGTATCCCGCCGCGCACCGCAGCCTCACTAAACGGGACCCGGTATGGTGGAGGCAGTTACAAACGAACACGTTTCGAAACCCGGTTGCGCTCAGTCGCTGCTATCCCGAAACATACTCAGGAGATTGTAAGATATGCGCGGGGTCGGGCGGACTTCTACCACATGTTATGGTCGTGCCCCGCAAGACAGAATCAAAATGATGCCGCAAAGGCTAGAAGCGACTCGCTTACTTTAACGAACATGGAGCAATGGGAGACCGCTTTGCTGAGCCCCGATCCGGAAGTGAAACTTCGGGTCGTCCGGATGGCCGAGGCCGCCGCCAGAGTCCAAGGGCTTCTGGCTGACAACTGAGGAAGAGGGGAGGACGACGAGTGGAAGAAACCACCTTCTCATTCGTCCCTTTCCTTTTTAATCCCATCACGGGCAAAATAAAAGTTTCTACTACTACTACTACTTGTTTCATGCATTTGCGCCCAGCTTCGATTCTAATCGTTCACACAGTTTAAAGTAACTGATTTTCTTATCGACGTGCAGTGATTGTAGCATGTGAAGAATGGTCAATTTTCAGATGTTTCCGAATACGCAAATATTAAATCCTTTTTCCGAAAGAGCACGTGTTAACTGGCCTTACAGTAAGCGCCACTCATCTCTGAACCCTTCATGGAGGCGTTGTGAACCCGGTGAGAGCATTTTGCGTTTTTTTATTCGGTGCTCTCTGGAGCCGGTATATAAAGATATCTTGCGATGCCCTTTGTGCCCCAAGGACAGACTCAAACTAATTGCTGTTTTAGCGGCACCCTTTGCATTTAACAGAGTGAACGACAGCAAGGTCTTTCTAGTTGTGGATTGCGACTTCACTGGCTCTCGCTTCATTAAAAGTGAAACTTCCAGAGCAAAGAACAACATCGCAATATTCCCTGACGTTGCGACGAGAGCAGTTCATGTGGAATTAGTTTTCAGCCTTACGACTTAATTTTCTTTGGGAATGGTGAAGTCCGTAAAAGCTTTCCGGCGAAAGGTTCTCGGTCGTCAAAGTCTATCCTTTGAGGAGCTAACCACGGTCCAAATCGATGTGGAAGCATTTATCAACTCGGGCCTAATTACATACGCGCTATTAAAGCCAGAGGAGGTATATGTGCTGCCATCACATCTGTTGACAGAAAATTCCCCGGCAGATTGAAGGACCACCTATCATAGTTCGATGCTCTTTTGTCGAAGACACCTGTACACACAAACACGAACATACCACTACTCCTACTTCTTGTACATCAGCTGACATTACCCGGTGGTGTAGATACTGACGATAACTTATCAGCGCTGGAACTCACACCAAATCCCAGCCCTCCTTTCTGCAGTTTGTGGAGCTGCAAACCAGCCCTGATCACTCAGACCAGCAAACGTTGGTGGAGACAGCGAATAAGGCCGGTAGATTCCACGGAGTCATGCGCTGAGGACTCCATCAGCGGACGGGTGCCCCAAACACCAGAACCTTCTTGTTAAATAAAAGTTTTTTTCTCCTCCCCATCCTAGGTAAGGCAGTCTCGGCTGGTCCTAGGGAGGGGTCAATTAGTTGAACACTTCTCATTACAGGCGAGATTAGATTAGGCGTTTTAGAGGTTACACAAGTGCATGTAGAGTTCTGTAACTTTGCGTGATGTTCCGTGGCTTGAATTTCCATGCACCTTCACACATTGGAATGGCTTATCTATTTATTTTGTTTGTTTGTTTGCGCATTTGGGGACGTTCTCTGGTAGCCGCTTGCGCTGCTAGAACCAGTGGTCCACGTCCCCAGTCCGCTTGCCCGTTAGGGGCACTGGAGGCAGCACTCGCCTCCCCGGTCCAGTCGGGGTAGCGTGTGGCCCGCCCAAACTGGAACAAAAACAACTGGGACAGAACCTTTTTCATGAAAGACCGTTGTCAGGGTGTTTTGCTTCCTCCAAGGGCTTACCACACACTCCATGCATGCCCGCACCCTAGCTGTAAAGTACTCTAGCAGAGCACGCGCGTTCTCAAAAAAGTGCAAGCTAGACCACTTGACGAGGATTCGGGCCCCCTTACTTAAAAGAAGATTCGTTAAAACGCGAAGGTATCTTCCGTGCAGGCGAAGTCAAAGTCAAAGTCCAAAATCCGATCTGTTTCGACCGTTTCCGAATGCCGCAATTCGATAGCCGTCGGCTTCATAACGGTAGGGACCCAAGTTAGTTTCCGACCAGTGGAAGCATTTTTGTAGGTGCTCCGTATGCCTCTGCTTATAATCATTGTTTCATGAAACCCGGTGTCGAAAGCTTCATTTATTGCAGTGCGTTTAGGTGACAGAACGGGCGCCGTCAGTGAAGCATAGTAAGCTTCGCTTTAATACATTTTGTTAGAAAAACCGTCATGTCTACACCACCGGGGTCAAAATGCATGCGTGGCCGGGCACATGTTCGAAAAATACGGCCTGTTTGTAATGCAGATTTGCTGGGATTCGTTTGCGTTCGTTTGATTCTCCACAAAACACTAAATATACGCACGTGAAACATGACCTAAGGTGTTTTAAAACCGCTTCAGAAGACGTGCAAAACTGCTACGAAGCTGCGACCTTGGGAAAAAACGCGCAAAATGTCTACTAAAAATACTCTAGAAAGGACAAAAAACCAAAAATTGTCAGTTGGGCATTTTGGAACGAATTGTACCCGCCTGTGAAAAGCAAATTTAGGAGTACAAAACAATCGAGTACCCGCGAGGATCAACGTCAAGTTGCATGAAGCGCTAACGAGTTGCAGCAAACCATTTGAACCATTGACCATAATTATAAAATATCTGTCTAACAATGTTCATCGTTATCATCATGATCATAAACACTATCATCTTCATAATCCATTTCCTCCAAAATAGACATGGAGAGTAAAACGTCTTTCTTAAGCAGTCCTGTAGGAGTGGAACCTTCTTTTATGTAGCCGTACCCCGTAGCCGTAGATTTTAGAGTCCAGTCATGATGGCAGGCCTGCCATTGTACTCTCAAACATCGCAGATTCGAGGTGGGATGACGCATAGAAACACAAGAACCGCGCTTCCAAAATGCCTCGTCGCTCGCGCCACACCGCGCGATGTAAGCTTCATAAACTCAATCCCGCAAGTGATGGACACAAAAAGCACAACGCATTGACTTGTAAGCCACTGTTTCAATGCGTACCCGTTGGTTTGCACCCTACTGAAGTGGGTCGACCGATGCCCGAAGCAGGCCTTTTCCCCCAGTGTAACGAGCTTCGCCCTAAAATGGCCAAGCATTCAAAATACAAGTTTGCTTCATTCGAAAGATTTCAGATTTTGTTGTGCCCCCCGCGCTTGTACGGAAGCAAACGATGCTTTATTCAATGGTAAAGTATTCAATTTAAGTTAAAATTTTAATTATTGTGCCAAATTGTGTGTTTTCGTTATGTCTGAAAGACATCACAGGAACCGTGCTGCAGCCGTTTGCGAAGCCTTGTTTACCGTTGGTCAACATAAAAGGCGCCACTATACCGCGGTGGCCGTTTCCTGCCTTTGCTTTGTTTTTGACTGTTAAGGTAGAAAAAATCTCGTTTTGTGAAACGTGGTGTTCGCTCGACAAATATGGTCACGTAAGACACCTTCGCTTACGCCATTACGCCAGTGTCGTCCCGTACAACCTCAAAGCGCCACAGTGCTGTACAGCTAAACCAAGCATAGTGCGCGCAGTAACAACACCAGTACGCATTGGTACTTCTATGTTTACGTGTGCTTTCGTCGTCCCGTACAACCTCAAAGCGCTGCAGTGCTATACCCTTACAGCTAAAACAAGCATAGTGTGCGCAGTACAAACAGCAGTACGCATTAGTACTTTTATGTTTACGTGTACTTCCGTAACTTCCACTGTTTACCCCACCATTATTACTGCTACAAAAAGAATGCGCACTAAATTTAAGCGGAAATAGCTCGTTCGACAAGCTTATAAGACCTGCAGAGTTTGCGTTGGGTTTTGCCGGCGTCAGCCAATCGCAGGCTGCCACATATGACATCATAGATTCTGTTGCGGGAAATGAGCTAGCGGTTGCAGGGATATTCCATTTTTTATTAATTGGATAGCTTATTTGAGCGAAGTTTACGTTAAAAGTGGTGTCAGTATGATTAAAACGAGGAAACATTTAGAATGAACCAAACTTGTATTTTGTCTGCATGGTTCCTTTAAGGTGGTCGAGGAGACGTGGCCCGGTGGGGCCGTGCCGCGGACGATCTAGTTGGGGGGCGGAATTCAGACATTTTCAGTTTGAAAAATGTCGATTTCACGGTCATATAAGTCAGGGCGTAGTTGCATTTTCTGACCAATGATGTGAGGAGAAGCTCACGCTTGCCATGGCTTTGCTTGTTCTGCGTCACCCCTCATCGTCCGCTTTCAGCCAATCATGACTCGCTCTAAATGGACACTTTTAAACGGCCCTAAAGCGGACAAAAGTGAGAATATTGCCCCTGAACGGCAGCGTCACTCACTGCTGGGAAGATGTAATGGAAGGAGCGGTGGTTTATCCGCGTTCTCCGTGCACGCAAGGATAATGTGTAGTGTTTCTTCTGATTGCTCGATGAATTTTCGCTCGGCTTCATGTTGATTGGGGAAGCGATAATTGAACGGTATTTTTATAAATTGTAATTATTTAAGCGTTTTTTATTGAACCGGGTGTATTTTAGAATACGTTTTTTGTGTCCTGTTCATTCCTGCTAAACTAGTCCTTGATATTACCACACGACGTTAGTTTCAGTTTTCTGAAAGTTTCCCACCAGGTGGGAAATTGCCTGCAATTTTCGAATAATACCAGTAAAAACATGCGTCTTTCTGAATAATATTTTTAAGTGCCTACGGTAACAAGATTTGAGTAGAAAAAATGAGTTTTTGAAACACGGAAAGCATTTTAAAGAGGTGGTCGACCTTAACATCATTTCTTTTTATACTTCTGGGGTTTCATTTTAAGCATAGAAGTAGTTGGATGATTGGATTTTGTTTAGCTTTGAATGTTCCTTGTCGCAAGCGCAAACCTCCTCTTGTAGTCCTGAGATGGCTTCGAAATGTGCAATCCGCTAACTGGTTAGGTGGGTGTCACCTCGTGACGGGTTATCATCGTTACCATCATCATTGTGGCTAGTGAGCGTTCAGCCCAGAAGAAGATGTCGCGCATTTTGTGCGTTGCGCTCTGCCTTCTGAGCGCGTTAACTGCGTCATGGGGCAAGGCACGTCGAGACGACGACGCGCCGGAGGAAGTCGTCGCGGCGTACTACGACGACCCTGTTCTCCGCCCGCACCGGCCCGCACCGAAACCGGCGCGCCTAGTCCCGTACATATTGGACATCACCAACCAGAAAATCTCGTTCAACCAAAGCGTGGTGCATAGACCCTTTGAAAGCATCCGGCACGCAGACGGCGAGCAGCGTCCGCAGAAGGCAGTTATGAACAGGAGCCGAGGGTATGGATCTTGGCTGAAGAAGGCCGGTCCACAGAAAGAAGCACCCGTAGCCGGACCTTCTTCACCGACCCTGGCCCCAAGGCGTAGCGAGGTCAGCACGCACAGGTCAGCATTCAAGTAATCGCTGTTTTTCGTCCTTCAGTTTGGTAGTGCATAACCAAGGGAACTGTATTGGACCACCATAGGCACTGACGATGCATGAAATTGGCAGACAATCCTCTTACTACTAATATTCGGAGCTCAGTTGAGCTCTGTTGAAGTCTATGATTTGATCCCAGTTCTCACCACTACCACCTACAGAATGCTAAACATTTACATAGACAAACGTCCCACAAATAATCGTGCTATGTGTTTAACAACGATAACTGAAAGGTGTATGCCACCAGAACGAAGAATGCAGCCCAAATTTAGTTCGGCGCACATGTGTGCGAGACCTAACGATGCTCTGGTGTGCAGGGAACTGAAAACAAAATTGGTCGCCATCCTTCTCCTGCGAAAGTGGATGTCCAGCAAAGCTGTTGTAAACAATTACAAATGGTAATGGAGGAGGGTAGGAAATGTTTCTCGTCGTCTCTGCGGGCTTGTCGGTTGCGCTCGGCTAGTGTCAATGATAAGGGTACAGATTATCGGAACTCTGTTCTCTATTGTTCCGTGCCGCCGCAATGATCATTGGTTAGTTCGCATTACGTGACATTTGTTTCCACTGCAATGGTTCATGGGCAGCTTTATCTTGTTGTTATACGTTTCAGTCCGTCAACTCTTGTAGGCTTAGCTTGTCACCCGTGCTCTGCGGCTGAGCTCGACTGACATCGCCCCGAATGCGAATCAGAGATAACGTTGTAACAGCGTTTCAGCAGCAGAAGTCCGTCCAAAGAGGCGGCAAATGCTGGATCCTGTCTGTAGTCTTACGCAAGTTTTCGGCGTATTGGGCAAGGACTGCTCTATTTATTGACAATAGTTTTCCTAGTCTTCAAAGATAATCTGCAAACATAATCTTTACCAGAAACACATTTTTAAGGGGGGTCCCATTGTTCACAGTCGCATTATCATCGCTAATTCGGTTTCGAAGCTTGCTTTGTGGTATTTTTTGAACAGATTCTGAGCTCTATGCTGAATGCCTGATTAGCACGAGGCATGCCCTCGGCGTCTTAGCCCTCGGCGCCTTGGCGTTTTTGCCCACGGCGATGAAACTGGTCGGCGGTAGAGGTATACAGCCTTGCTGTGAAAACCCCAAACCTGAGACCACGTTTACGCGTCTGCAACAGAAGTACAGCGATAGCAGTTGTCGCGTCAGCGGCGCGTGAGCGGCAAAGTCACGGCGAATTCGCAGCGTCAACAAGCTTGGATGCGTTCACCGCTGCACTAGCTTGCTCCGGTGCACTTCTGTCGCAGCCATGCGATCGTGCTTATCTACTACACCCGGCGACAGAATAAGCCGGGGAACCAGAGCGCGTGGCGAAAGCTGCGCCATCAGACGCTGCACTTCTGGTGTCCAGATATCGATGTGCGCGTGCGCGTCCAACCATGCTCAGCACACTGTCTTCCCCTTCCCTTCAAGCGGTAAAGCAGATGACATTCAGCAATTTCTAGAATTTCCTTTTGCTTAGAATACTTCAAAATCTTCTAAGGCATTTACGCTGCCGAAGCTGCACTCGGGGTATGAAGTGCAAAAGATTGGAGGGCTTGGACTCTTGATCACCTGGGGATATTTATAGAGCACAAATATCGATACACGGGTAGTTCTGGTTTTCGCTCCCATCAAAAAAAAAAATGGCCGCGGCGGGTGGAGCCAATCCCGCATTCTTTTGGTAAGCTGCGCCTTCGCCAAGAGCCATCGCGGTGGCTGTAGACGCTGTACTTACGCAGGGATTTCAGGTATAAACCCACACCTACGATTTTCAAGCTGATGCATATGTAAAAGTTGAATTAAGACCAGACATATTAAAACAGTATTTGTGGCCCGCTCATTTGAAGCAGAAGTATTCTGGATCATCCGGATCTTGCCAGGCGGCCTAATCAGCCGGGAATAGTGCGATACCGATGGTCTCATATCGTTAAAAATTCATTAAGTTGTTTTAGGAAGTATTTCTGCGCCCTGAACTTTGTGTGCTTTGAGTAGAGCTACGATAAATGGCAGCGTAAGCTAAACAATTAATGCAGGAGGTCCCATGGCCGTATCGCCTTGGTATTTGCACTACAGAAAAAAAATTTGCTAAATTCTTGAAATTTAAACTACTGCAGTTTTCAGTATCGCTGATTACGGTGTTTGACCACATTTAATTCCGCATACTAAAATCATCCTTGACAATATGTCATTAATAATGAAATTATCTTGCCCTGTAGTACATTTTTCAGTTCATTTCGGCTCTCAGTAATAAATTTATAGCATTTTTCAACTCACCGAAGTTCAAAAATGCCATAAACTTGAATAGGCAGAATCTGAGCTAGTTGGGTCATAATTGATTGAATACTGGTCAGCCTAAATTTAACTCGGAACGCAGACAATGACGAGAGACGAAGCACAAGCGCTGACACTACCAACTGAATTTTTTTACGCCTTGCCTTGTACATTTATACCCTCTAGCCTCGTGGTCCAGGAGCAAACAGTGCGCAGAAATAGTTTTGTAACGTAAGCTACACTGGCCGAGGTCGAGCAGTTTTGCAGTGGGCCTGTGAAGGTGACTCCCATGGTGTCATTACCATGCATAAAAACAACATAGGCCGGCGCGGGAAATCATCGAAGCTATGGAAATTGAAGAGGGCGCCGACCATTGTGTCCGTACTGCGTCGGTTGCGCTAACCGATAAAGAAAAACTATTTCTGCGCACTGTTGCTCCGGGACCTCGTGGCTAGAGGGTATAAATGTACAACGTGAGGCGTAATAAAAATTCAGTTGGTAGTGTCAGCGCTTGTGCTTCGTCTCTCGTCATTCTCGGCACCCTCAGTTAAATTTAGGCTGACCAGTATTTAATCATAAATTTGAATTTTGATGAAGTTTTCATTTTGATGAGCACGGCTGATAGCTGATGGCCGCCACCCTAAACATGCCTAATATGCCTATTTACACTATCGCATTAAAAAAACATCAAAGCCTGCAGTGATAAAACATATTTTCGGACCGTGCAAGAATAGTGTTGCGAAAGTTGAAGTTATTTCAGAAATTCGTCGATGTCTCCAAGGATACGCCATATGAACAGGATATGAAGAAGACGTAACGAAAGTGGAGGTTAAACTGTGGTCGCTGAAATTGCCAGGAACCGCAGATGAACTTACGGTGCTATGGCTTTGAGCATTGGAAATGACGAGGTGAGTAGCCGTGGCCGTGAAGCATAATTTACATTCACCCTTATGGGTTTATACAGCATCAATTCGCATGAGCAAAACACGTTCGCGTTAAGACGTTTTCTTGTACCGATAAATTTCACTCTGTAACAGTGTTACAGCAAAAAAGACGAGCCACACTTAAACGTGATACGGTGTATTGTTACGTGGCGGCAGAACAAATGAAACGAACGTTGGTTAAGGATGATGGGCGATCTATTTACAACATGTACGTTGCGTCCACGACAGCGCCCAGGCAGATCGCGCACTGCCCAGTCCTTCATTGTCGTTTGCAACATCTTCGTCTTTTACTTCTTGTAACACAGCCCCCCGGCTGGAAGCGACGGTCCCGGCCGAGGCTCCTCCGGAGCGAAGAGTGCCATGAGGTGAGTGATGCGATGACCACAAACCGTGAATGAATTCCTGCCGCAATTGATGACGATGATCTAGTTTACGGCACCTGGTTCCGAAGCTGCGACGCTGTCATTGGAGCGGCGAAGCTTCCTAGGTACTCGAATCCCCGCCGGATGAGAGGGATGGGGGACATGGCATCTTCCATTGGGCTCGTCTCGCCTTACTTGGTCGCGGCTGCTGCTGTTGGTCTGGTCACGGGCTGAGGAAATGAGGAGGGGGACGTGGTCGGCTGGGGGTTGCGGCGGAGCTGGGGCTGCGCGACAAGATTGAGGCTCCATCAACGACTGCTCCTTGCCCGAGACGGGGCGATGCTGGGACCAGGATGGGGATTACTCCGCACCCCCACCAAAGATGTTACGTGCCGGCAGAGCAAATGAGACGAACGATACTTAAAGATGATAAGCGATGTATTTACGCTATGTACATGATGGCCATGACAGCGCCCAGCCAGGCCGCGTGCCGCTGACTCCTTCATTCTCGTTTGCAACGTCGTCGTCTGTTCCTTCTCGTAATAATATTTACAAGTAAGTCATGGAAAGACCGTGCAGGGAGGCCTACACACTTTCTGCCGGTGTTTGGGACCCAACCACCATTGTTCACGGCTATTTTCGCCCTTCTCTAATATGCATGCATTTCATATTAGATAGAGACAAATATTTTTGACCTTCGCGTAGTTTTTTTAAGGTTTAAGGCATTTTTCACATTACACTGCCCAATGTGTATATAGGCTTTGGCAAAGTTGGCGATACATAACCATACGTACGCAGTCCGCCTGAGAGTTACATGCCACTCATTACAGAACTGCTCGTCAATCGACCCCGAGGTGGCAGTTCGTCTTCAGAGGCCACAGCAAGGTCGGCCCGGCAGAGGCTTACAGACGTCGCGAGAAGCTCCGAAGGGCAGCGGACAAGCCCCGGACTTTGTCGGTGAGGAGCCGCCCAACGCTACCCCGCACCGTGCTCTGCCTTCTGGTCGCCTGCCTTGTCCTCATGGGCGTGTTCGTATGCCTCGTCATCGCCGCCCTGTGGATGCGGAGCCGCTACAGGAGCCGGGGAGGACCCCTGTACAGCACCCTGAGTGACACCGACCCCGACTTCCTCACGCCCGCGGCGTCATCTTCTCGCCGTTTGCCCCCGGAGGAAGAACTCTCGCTGAGGACCACACCTGCGAAGCCCTACTGGCCTCGCACCATCAAGGGACACTCCATATCTGAGCCGGCCGTGCTGACTTCTAGGCTTGAAGGCCGAGGCCTGGCAGAAACCGTTGTCGAGGGATGCGCCGTCGATGACAAGCCAAAGCGACTTCTCCGGTGGTTCCCAGACGACCTTGTCAGTCACTCCTGGTGAGCGACCACGTTTAACCTGCTTTGTACCCAACTAACTCGGAAACGCGTTACGTATGCTGAAGGTAACGTCCCTTGGCCAGACTTTCTCAGCCAGCGTTTATGTTAAGGCGTGAGATCCAACAGCCCTACACAAAATAGTATAGGTAAGAGTACAGTCACTGGCAAATTATTGTGAACACGAAAACATAAACCAGAACACGTATAATTGAAAAAAAAAACTAAACTGTTCGTAGAGGTCAAATAATGGCTCGCGATTGGTAAATTTGGAATACCCCATCTACCATCTTTGTTACTGCGATTAGGCAACGGGTCAATTTTACCTGCATGAAAAGAAATCACGCTGTTGATATGTTCTTGTCCATATTTTCATGTTCGCATTTCTTTGTCCGTGACTGTGCCTACCCTTGTGTGGTTTGAAATCAGCTTTATCCTAACAGCTCCTCGCAAATTTCTGCGCGCCAACAAGACAAAATTCGGATGCTGCGGGGTATGAAACGGCCAAAACACGCCACAACGCTGGCAATGGCGTGCGTTATTCCCCATAAACCGATATTGAGCCCTAACGCTGTACCAGATACTATAAAAGCTGTATCATCTCACTTGAAATAACTGAAGTTTTACCGCTACCACCAGCACCACCATTTTCTAAATTAAACATGGATATATAGAATTTAAATACGCGTACTCTGCGTGTTCAAATTCCACCAAGTAGTGACCCCGGTTCCCGACCATAAGAGAGATACTTAGAAGGATAATTTTGGGATGGAGTGCAGTCGGTAGGCATTCTCAGATAATGAATGGCAGCCTGCCATTGTCCCCGAAAAGGAAAGTGTATAACAGCTGCACCTTACTGGCACTCATCTACGATGCAGAAACTTGGTGGCTCGCTAAAAGCGTTCACCTTAAATTCCGGCCGACTCAGAGAGCAATGGAATTGAAGATGACAGGTGTAACGTTGAGGGTCAAGAAGAGAGTGGAGTGGATCAAGGAACAAACGCGTGTTAAGGACATATTAAAAAAAAATATAAAGGAAGAAATGACGCATGGGCAGGGCATGTAATGCGAAGGCAAGATGTCCGTTAATCATGGACGGGTAACAGAGTGGATCCCTAAAGGAGAGAAGCACGGCGGGGGCGGCAGAAAGTTAGATGGGGAGATGAGATCAAGAAGTTTGCGGGGATAAATTGGTCGCAGTTAGCATAGGTCCGGGATAATTCAAGATCCATGGGAGAGGCCTTTGCCCTGCAGTGGGCATAGACAGGCTGATGATGATGATGATGATAATGACTCTGCGTAAATTTGTCGCTCTCGTCCTGCGTACCAGGACTGTTCCTTTAGCACAGAAAGTGGCATGCCTCGCTATCAAAAACTTGCCCTGGCGGGGAATCAGGGCTGTTGCATACCTGAAGCGAAAATTAAGATACTTGTTGCTCCTAGGCACGCGTCGGAAAAACAGTACGCGTTTATTCACAATTAGGCGCACCAAATTAATCTGCATTTTCACAAGAGCATTCCTCTGCCTGTAACCCAGGGCACCAACCATGTAATATTCTGAATATGCACAAAAGTGCTATATTGGAGGAGGTGGTAATGGAGGTTATTAGTTAAAGAATGTTTTGAAAAGACAAAAATAACAAAAATCTGAGAAAAGCACAAACGGACCCACTTAAACAGAAAATATGATGCACGACTCCTTCCCATCACGGAGACAAAATATAAAAACTGCGAAAGAAATCCAAAACAAAAAAATTGTGAAAACACAGCAACCGAGCACTGAACGGAATCTGCAAAATTGAGCAATTTTAGAAGTCACGCAATTATTCAGAATACCTGCGTAAGTGTTGACTATAAATGACAGGAAAAAACAAACTGCAAAGCAGGGTCGAAGAGAAAGAAGCAAAGCAAAATCAAACAATAAAACAATGCATATCCCCTTGAGCTGCGACAGGCAGGACAAAAATCTGGGCAGCTTCACAGTAGTGGCGCGAAGGCTGGGCAAACTCCGAAGCTGGCGGATCAACCTATCTTATCATTCGTTCGGCTACGTTTATGCGTGGTTATGGTTCGATACTCAGCCAAGTTTTTCTTCTTGGTGATCCTTCGAGACTTAGTCAAGTTTCCTGCGTGGTGTCGTCGTTAGCCCACAAAGAGCAACGAACACTGGGGCATTGAAGCGCGTACAATGTACGCGAGTTCGTATGTCACAATCGTCTGCAACTCGTAAAGTTTCACCGCCATTTGACCGGCGCCATTTTTTGTATTCAAGCGAAGTTGTCGCATCCGTTCTCCAGTAGCGGCGCGGCGGCTTTCGCACCGCGCTTCCTTTTTATTGGGATTGACGCTCTTATTCCGTCACCGGGCAGATCTCCCCCCTTTAAGTGCAGCACACTTTAGGGGCTCGCCTTGTCGTCATAGCTCGCTGCAAACGCTCTTCGATGTAAAGCGAATACCTGAATCAGGTGGCGCAACCAGATTACCGAACCCAACTAGAGCCCCACAGCGTAGCCGTCGTCACGGCGTCCGACACAAACATCGAATAACAAGAGATTTACATACTCATAACCGCCCAAAACTCGTGAACCGCTGGCGCTTGTCATACAACTCTCCGTTGTTTAGCGCAAAGAAAACGGGAGTTACATTTGAAGCAAAATATACGTAATTATCCGGCAGCCCCACATTCATTTTGTTATGAACGTTCGTCGGGTTGGTTTTTAGGAATGTAAAAAAAAAACAACAGCAGTGCAATACAAAATGGCGCTTTCCAAACTGCGCAGTAAGGCGCCGGCACGGTCGGTTTGAAAAGCGAGCACAAACAGAATAAAAGTCCCGCTTACGCTATTTCAGCCAGGGGGCGCGCAAGCACTGCGAAGAGTCGGGAGATTTGAAATGGATTGGACAAACCTTCGTTGAATTCATCATGGGAGAAGTGGGGCGGGGCGGCAAAGAGCATGATGGGTGGTAGCAGTGAGCGGATAACGGCCCCACAGCCGATTATGGCGAATCACTGCTGTGCACTTCCGACAGCTTTTACGTTGAGTTTAACTAGTTTAATTTTTCAGAGTCTTGGCTGTTGCACATCACATGGACTTCCTAACTTGCCCCTGAAAGTTCTCCATGACTGGTAGGCCTGGATAGTTTTGTCCGCAGGTTTCACATCTCTCCCAAAGTGGACCCCGTAAGCACAGGCTAGAACCGCCGGCAACCGGTTTCGCTGTCTCGGCGTCTGTAGCGCTAGCTTTTCTGAGCTCCTCACTTGAGCCGCATGCGCAGGTTAACGGAGAGGAGAATGGCTTTCGAGAGATCACGGCAGGAATGCTGCGTGGAGTGTTCGTGAATGTCGAACGGTGCCGGCACGTGCGATGACGTCATTGTTCGGCGCGGTTTTCGTGCGCTCGTTCGCTGGCCCAGCATCAGCTTAAGCAGCAGCTTTGGACTACCGGCGCGAACACTGGGCAAACAGCTAAGTTTTTTGGGCGCACATAGCTTGTTCTTGGTTCGGCTACGTTTATTCGTGGTGATGCTAGGAGGCTCGGTCAAGTTTTCTGTGTGGTGCCATCCTTAGCCCACCAAACACGGTCATTAAAGTATGTACAATTTAAGCGTACGCCCTCGCTTCGCGGTAAAGCTCCAAGAGTTGCGGATTAATCTGATTGATGGATTGATTGATGGATGGGTGGATTCAAACCTCAGTTAGATAACTGGAGGGCCCGGAGGCCGTTGCATGGGGAATTGGAAATGAAGGGATGGGGATGCAGCAAAGGCCTTCTTCAAACAATTGAACGTCTCTTTTAGCAACCATTTTCCCGTATGTGATGTTAAGGCTCTTCTCTGGATGGGTAGTCACCCCCGGCCTTACGCTTATCTCGGAAGGCCCCTCTGATACTATAATAGCCTAGTGCATCAAGAAAATCGATGTTGTGATTTGAAGGATATAGAGTTGTCCGTAAGTGAAAAGATATTATAAAACAAGTCCCGTCGTTTGGAGCCGAAATGACTGCACATCCACTTTAGGCGGTGAAGATCCTACGACACGTTTGTTGGCAATAAGGACTATACTGGGATTGGTGCCCAAAGGGATGGTAGCCTTTCCTCGTAAAAGAAGGCATGTAGGCACTGTTGGAGATGCTTTTGTTTGCGAATGCCTCGGCAACCCTTAGTATTTGAAGGCTCCGCTGAAGATATCCTTTCGGAGTTTGACGTTATAGGGGTCGTCTTGTGTAGAACGCGCCGAGCATAGACTTCCAGGCATGTGTTCGTACAAGACACGATGACAGAAGAGGAGGGAGGTTGAGCGTCTTCCTTGGCAGCGTCATATGTTGCTCGGTTCTCCGACTGGAAGTCCGTGAGCGGAGGGCGCAGAGGGATGAGCGCTTGCCCGAAATTTTTGAACTCGTTCGGTGGCCACTGTAAGGCATGCGTGGTCTCGCGTGTTATACGCTAAGAAGTTAACGTCATCGCCTCTGGGCCTTTTCGTTCCTTTCACTTTGGTATTATTTCTTCTCTTTGCACTGTGAAAACTGCACCACTCGTCGGAACAAGTGAAAGGGCGAGACATCGCGTGATGCGTTTCTGAAGCGGTGCTTGTACCAGTTCTACCGCGCTTCCAACGGGTGGCGACACCATCGGTCGGTGAGGTTTTTCAGTACAAGCTTCACTGCTCAACCACCAAGTTAAACAGCATAGCTGTTCAAAAATATAGATTAAGGTACGTGATTTAGGAATATTCACACATTAGCAGATAACTCGGCGTTTCTGTACACTCCCTGTAACCGCGGCAATGCTCCCGCCACTGTTCCTGCAGGCCCAATAAAGGCGCGCAAGTCGCTGCACGTGCAGCCGAGCAAACCGGGGATCCGACCAAAATCGTACCACGTGAGCAGTACGCACGTGGACCGAGCGAAGTCACCAGCGGAGCACAGCGCCAGCCCTCGCCCCGAAGACGATACGAGGAGCCGCCACGCGTCGCCTGGAATTCGTTCCTGGCAGGAACGCGGGACGCCGTGCAAACGGGACAGTCTCGACACCAGGTATGTTTCGTGACAATATTGATGGACTCAGGCACTGGAGTCAGTATCAGGCATTGGGGTTTTTAAATACTGAGCACTTTAGGCGCCTGGCTTTTCGTCGTACTGGTCCGGGGTCGCGGTATCAAGCCATCGTAGCCACGCGCGTCAGGCACCCAAACAGAGGGTTCGAAAATATCACCGGTTCCCCTGACCGAGATAAAACCTGGGTCCTTCGGAAGGCAATGTCAATCTCATTGCGAGCCAATGCCTTGCGAGCCAATTCATATGCAAAGCGTTGGGGGTGATCTTTGTGCTGCGGCGTTGCGATGGAGGCTGACGTTGCTAATCCGCAAATAGGTACAGAATCATACAAAATAATACGTGGAACCCCGATAATACGATTTTCAAGGGACCGCGAGAAAGCGTCGTATGACCGGGGTGTCCTACGACCGGGGTGCGGCTAAATGTAGGCCTTTTAGACGGTCTCGCGTGACAGGTGGGCTAAGAACTTATTTTAACTACTATATTCAGCGTGTTCTCGCATGATCTGCGAACCTTTAGCTGAAATCCCAAGTTTCAAAAAACAAGCGACACCTATGTTGTGACCCCCTCCCCTCAATGGCGTCCAGCTAGTCCTCCCTCCAAGCGCTGCGTCCGGCGCTATTTGTAGACCGCCAGCCCCGCACCTTGGGCGTGCTAGATAAGGCCGACGTGGTCGGGCAAATTGAGGGGGGAAAAGTTAGTGTGAAAGTCCGAAGGCCATCTGAAACGAACGATAGTACAAGGCGGAGATAAAAAAAAACGGTATTGCCGTACATGGTGGAGACACCCTTTGAACGGTCCCGTGCCGTCGCTATTGGTTAAAGTGCTCAACACAGCTGTTTTCGTTTCCCACAAGAGCCTGCAACGCGAAAAACATAGGATTATTCAAACTTTGCGAGTAAACCGTGTTGCGGCGAAAATTATTTAGCGCGGTCTTGCTACAGTGACTTGCTCCCGCTGTCAGTGAGTGACTCATAATGGCGGTGCCAACGGGTACGTGTCTCCACCCTTGCGGTGCGGACGCACGTGAATTCAGGCACTCTCGCAAAGAGAGAGCGTTGTGAAAGCAAGAAATTTGGATCGAGTTGGCGGGGAAAGCGGCTGTTCGGTCATCGCTGTGGGGTGGCGTCGTATGTGTTTTTGAGTTCATCGGCGTCTCGACGAGAGCTTCAAATTCATAGTTCGCCAGCCACCTGGACTTCTCGCGGTTGGTACGTTGGTGTTCTGCTGCCGCGTGGGGCAGTCGCAGCAAGTAGTCCGGACCGCCGGCGGACCTTTGCACATGAAGCAGCGTCAAACGGGGCAGAAGAATAAAGGAGGTCAGGACGAGGCTGCGGAGCGGGATGAAATATGGGGAAAACGCCGGTATATCTGCGCCAGGGTCCGTCGTGTGAAGCGGATTGCGCGCACCCGAGCGCCATATAATCGGGGTTTTTAATGCATTGTTTCTATGGGGAGTTCGCCGGGACCGCGGTGATCCGTCTTAAGAAGCGGGTCGGCGTAAGTCCGGGGGATGTATCAGCGGCGTTCCACTGCATCAAATTACGAATCCACGCATTAATTACGCCAAATTAATTTAAACTCAATCCAGTGTCTCTTTACAGGCCTTTACAGGTGCTGCGGCGCCCTCTCTTGACTACCTTTGGCATGAACGCCATGCTGGTACTAGTCAAAGGGGGCTCCACAGCCCTTCTCGTCAGTCACTGCTCCACACTTGCCAACTTTCCCGACGAGGGGAAATACTCTAATTGATTTAATGCATTTTGCTAGGAACCGGTCAGTATTGCTTGGGATCTGGCGGTGGCCTGAGCTTGATTGATGATCGTTATTTCAGCGTCTAGGTCTGAGCTGGGCATCAGGGTCTCCCAAGTTTGGGCCATGAAGACGCGGTGAGCATTGCTGGTCGAATGGGGAAGTGGCAGCCGTGATACGATGGTTGCATCCTGAAACACTGTAATGAGTGTACGTGTCGAAAAAAGTTCAAGAACATAAGTAGTTGCTCTCAACATTGAAGCCGGTATTCACTATACTTTGTATTCACTTATAACATACTACTTCGCATTTACTGGATACATGAAGTACGTTTACATTCGCGTAAGGCGCAGATGTAGTTTGTAAGCTGCATTTCGGCAGGTCTGTTGTTCTACTTCACCGCCAGATTCGTGGATGTGGTTAGTACACCTTCATGATATCCAGTTGCCGTCCATGCACGCAGTTTGGAGCGCCGCCCACTGGAGTCTGCCAACCGGACTCTGCGGGCAAGCGTCTCGTCTCCTGAAAGGTTGAGCACCTACAGTGAAGACTACCACCAGTCCACGGACTCCAACAACGAGAGGCCCAAAACGGCCCGTCCTCTGCACAGTGAGTTTGCACTAACGCCGGTACATTCAAACGAAAGATTACTCTGCACCATTAGTTGGCAGGAACTTATGCACGAGAATATATTCCCTGTTAAACACGACGCTTTGCCTTTCGTGAACAAAGCGACAGTGAACTTGCAGCCGTAGGGGTGCATAGCTGACTACTCTAAAACACTCCCGCAAAGATATTTTCTATAGTTGTAGAGCAAGGCGGCAGTGTATATAGCTACCTTACGGTGGTGGTTGGCATGCATCCATCTACTCTTCGCGTCGAAACGAAAAACGTTCAGCCAAAATTCAGAAAATTGTCTACTAGTGCGCAGCACTCTTATGCCGCGTCTCTACAGTTCTTCCCATCCAAATATGGCTATGAGTAGCGAAAGTGTGAATATTTTCTTTAGTTTTTTTTTGTTTTTCTCCCCCAGTGATATAAAAATATACCGTTATAGCAATTATATGCATTTACTCCCTTAATTAAGTACATACTTTTTCTGAAGAAGCAAGGCGTTCTGCAGAGTTGGTCCGTTTGCACAATTAACGGCAGAGCTGTTTATGCCAACACAAGTACATCCAGCGTAGACAGAACACCCCAATAGCAGGTGAGCGCGTGCCATGCGGCGATCGCCCTACGTACCCGGCGCAAATCGCCAATAGCGACCTTCGCGCAGGGGCTTTAGAAAACAAAATGCCGCGTTTCTGCTCCTTTCGTTGCAAATGTCGACAAAAGACAATAGTCTTTATCGACTCTTGCCAAGTAAATGCCTCCCTTCGCTTTCCCGATCACCTCTCATGTTGTTCCTCTTGCGTCGCGCTCCTCCCAAGGTAAAGACGCCAAAGGTTTGCTTAAATCATTTTAAATTTCCCGCGTTCCACTGCTCCAAAACGGGTGTCTCGATGGCAACGCTGCCGTACGGCGGAGACGCGCGTGAATCGAGGCGCCCTACTTCAACGTTTATAGAACAGCGTTTCCCTACTCCACGTGCCTTGCAGTCACAACGTGGAACCTATCTAGTGGAATCTTTCGTAACTGTTGCTGGTTGATTTCTTAAATGGCACAAGAAGCTATACTGGCGCGGGCGACAGCAGGTGACGGCGGAGTGCATTTGTTTTGTGAAGTTTATGAAGTATTTAATTTCACAAAAACTAAGCATGTATGACTTTTTAAAAGGAACATTGCAAATATCACTTCTGTATTAATTTGTCGTCTTATATTTGCGGAATGTCTTGTTCTTCTTCAACAATGTTGACAAGTATGAACGTTGACACCGGACTTAAACGGGTAGATCTAGCTGTGACTATACAGTCAAACCCGTTAATACCGAATTGCAATATGCACCGCTATTAGTTCGATATATCCAATAGTTCGATATAGCCAAACCCGCCTATAACGAACTTATTGTTACAAGTTCGCAATCCGCGGGAGCCCCCCCCTCCCTCCCCCTCTCCAACTCCACCATCACCGCATGCAGAAACGAACACAGTAAAGTAGCCATTACCATACCCAAAATAATCCATTTATTGCAAATAATAAAGCTACTTTCCACCTGAACTACCTACTTTACAAAGAAAAAAGCGGTGATTTTTGTTTTCACTTTTGTTTTGGCATCTTCAACTAGCATAGCATCCTCTATACGAAACATTGTTTGCACCAATTCGAGTCCGCGTCCTCCAAAATCTAAAAAGCATTGGCGGCGCACATGGACTGTTCCAAAGCGCTTCATTATAAGCGTCGGACTGCTTTCACTCGCGACATCATCGGAAACATTGGCGAGCTCTTCCCACAGTTCACCAATGCTACTGCCTTGGTCCGGAATCGTTGACTGGGCGGGTTCCGTCGGGCGTCACGTCGCTCCATACGAGGCGCAACGTCTCAGTCGCGGCTCTTGCTCCGTGGTCGCGGCCAATCCAAATCTCAATCGCCGCTCCGAGACAATGCATTTCGGCGGCCATTCTAGGCGCCCAAAGGTCGTTATATCGGATGTGAACTTCGTTAAAAGGAAGATGTTTCCCATGTATTTCCCTAAATGGATTATTTTTGTTCGATATATAGCATAATTCGCTCTAGCCAGGTTCGTTATAGCCGGATTTGACTGTATAAGACTATTGCGCAGGCATTGTTTTACTTTGCCCGGGTGGCAAAGTAGAACGCGGCCAATTTTTCAATACGTGGGGGGCAAATACGCGGCCAATTTTTAAATACGCGGGTGGAAAATAAGCGGCCAATTTTTAAATAGGCATTTCCAATGTTCTGTTGCGGACTTGTAAAGCGGAGCTTTAGTCTCCTCCCGGATGCCGACGTGGAATTCTCACGCGCGACTTCCACGTTGGACTTCGGAAAGCACTACATCGGTCAAACCGGTCGCTCCCTAAAATTGAGACTGCGCGAGCATCAGAATTCCACAAAAGGACCACCGAACTCGAATCTTGCACTACATTGTAAAGCCTGCAAAGGGTGCCAACCAGCTTGTAGGAGTGCGACAGCAGAATATGCGCACAGATGAAAGTGCCGCCTCATCGTTGACGCTTACAAAATACGGAAATCAGGAGACGCGGTGTCGCCCAGCCATCGATAACACTACAGAAAAATGAAGTTACATTTTTGGATGCAACAATCGAGGGTCATGCGGGGTGGTAATGCATGATAACAAAAGTTATCTTCATGCTCTTTTCGCATGTTTTCTGAATGAACGATCGAGTATAAATGTGTGTGTATTTTCGTATTGAACAACAGTTGATAGAAAGCGCTCGTGTTGTCCTCTTCTTGTGTATCGGGTGTCCACGCTTTAAACATGGAAGCAAATATCCCTTATGCATTGATTTTTCTGCCTCAGATTTGCACAATGATTTATTCTTGTTCAACAATGTTGACAAGTATGAACATTGACACCGGACATAGACGTTTAGACTTGGCTGTGAGTACATAAGACTATTGTGCAGATTTTGTTTCCCTTTAGCCGGGTGGCTGAATCGAGTCACAGACAGACAGATAGACAAACAGATATACAGACAGACCAATATTTCTGGGTTTAAGTAGCCCATGAAGTACTATCGTCATTAAAAGTACGAGCAATTAGGTTGAACAGGACGGCACGGAACAAAATCCGCATGTTCATAATTTGCGAGCGGTTCGGCTTGGCCGGTGTGCGTTCGCGTGTAACACTCCATTCTCAAAGGCAACAATAGTGAGGTATGTCGGTCAGCCGAATTTTACGCCCGCATAACAATTCTTGTTCTACAGGAGTATTTCGCTCCCCTTGCAGCGCTTTTGGTTACAGAGAAAGAAAATGTATTCATGTCCATCAAGATAAAGCTGAGAACCCACGGCTGGCAAGAATCCTATTCCCTATAATTGAGGGAGAAACTAGGTCTGGGTGACATCCTCGCCCTAGCGTGGACCTGCGCCATGACAGCGTTGGATGTGGCAGTGGAGGCATCTGCAGCCAATTCTGGTCGTCGTCGCTAGAGCCGCCGCTGCATAACATCGCCGACTTATTGTGCCTCGGTCCTTTTCTTTCTTCCAGCGTTTATCCGGCAGGAAGTGACGAAGACGACGCGATGGTGGCGTGATCGAGACCCAGAAGCAACGACATCCACTTCTACTAGATGCTCATCGTTCGAAGCCCCAACTCAGAGACGAGGGCCTCACGAAGTTCCTCTGGCGAAGGACCCATCGAGAGAAAGCTTCGAAAACCTTGCTGTCATCAAACGCAGGGACGAACCTACCGAGGTGAGAACATAGCAATGCCACAGGGTAGCGGAACAGTGTCTGGGTGGATTATATGCGTGTTTGTAACTTCAAAGCCACACAGAAGAATTCACACGTATCCTGCAATATTGCTGGAAGGGCTATGAATGTATCATGCAAAGTATTCCAGATAAAATGGCTTCTGTTGAATGACTTGTATCGTAGCCTTCGTTGGTGTACGCAAATGCATCACCTTATCGCCTCCGAGGCGGCGCATGCGGGTAGGTATGGCATTGGCGTAATTTTTTGTTCGGGACGATATTAAAAAAAAAAGCGGAGTGCTCAATTACAGCACACCTGGCCCGTTTCACAGCAGATCAATGGCTTTGTTTGCGGGGAAGGTCAATGTTGCTGTGCGCACACAGCCCTTAGGAATTACTATTGATGACCGCTGAACACTCAATTCTGAAGTCCCTCCCCCCTCCCTTTTCGTTGCCTGTTTTGAAACGCACTGAATTTGCTAAACAGATAGTTTAACTGAACTGCATTGCCTATTTTGCTTCTTTTCGTGAAAGGTCAGGCTTTCCGAAATATTGTAATTAGTGTTTTTCTCGTGAGACAAATTTAATCACAAGGATTGACAATCATACTAGGAAGCCTCCCATAGGCACAAGTACCATTGCTTCACTAGCACACCTCCTGAAACAGTATTTGTCCAAAGCCTGCTTACCATGAGCGGAAGGCTGAATTTGTGGCCATCACCACCAAAAAGCTCTGGAGAACCTGAACAACAAGGCGGCCACGTCGTCGAAACAGCAGAGGATGCTATGAATCCCTGAGTCCAGACATACCGGCACAAGAATTTGAACCTGGCAACATTTAGGAGGAGAACTTTGCGGGAAAAGGGCAGCTTAGTGGTGCTACAAGAGATACGAAGCGTTATGTTTCAGGTTACACTATAAAGCGAGGTAAGGTGCCATAGTGGTGGCTCTAGGGTACTGAATAGCGGCACACTTAGTGATACTTTTGCAGTGAGGGCAGATGTTGGGGTAGGTTTTCTGATTCACAAAGTCACAGCAAGAACTATCTAATAATTCAACGGCGTAAATGACATTTTCCACTAGGTACAAACTGGAAGTGACTCTCTCTTCGCAGAAATTTTTGTTGACGGCGAACCTATCGGCAACCTAGGTTATAGGCTCCGGGCAGTCGAGCTTGCTGGGCGGACGCAGCGCCAGCCGCGGCAGACGCGCACAACTGTGGGTCGGTGGAGCCGCGGCAACCACCTTCATCGCTCTCGAACACGCCTTCGCAAAGGCGTCTGGCATAGCGTTATTAGCGTGTCTACCTTCAAAATACTGCAACGATGGCAAAAAGAGGTGTTATAGACGGTGGAAGCCTTCAAATAAGACGGCGCTGATGGAATAATATCGCCTTCCTGCCGAGCCGTAGGCAGGCACACTGCGAAGGTGGCTTTGAAGGCTTTGCATTTACCAGCAGATTCTGCTCTCTTTTTTGCTGTTACTACGCCATAGGTACTGTATTGGTTACTGCATTTTAAAAGCAAAGTGAGCGGATTAGGTGCTGCTGTGAAATATGAGCAGGGGGTTATTGCGTTGCTTAGCGGGCTATAAATACGCATAAGTGTGAAGCATATTTGTTCGCAACGATGACGCTCAAACGCAGTTATCAAAACGAAGTTTATGACCAAGCTGTTCTACTCTATGGTTCATGTGTTATTTCGCGTGGATATATCGCCCATTCAATACAGGTGACTACATGTGGTGAAGATTCTTTAGTCGTTGATGTTTCTGAATACTTCTCCAGCTGTTGGATATCATAACATATCATTGGCTTTTCTTGCAAAACAAGCTATGCAAGACTACTGTCTAATGCATTAAACGGTTAAGAAAAATACTGATAAAATGGCTTCAATAAAGCTTGGAAATATGCAAAATGGAGGAACAAATGTTCGCGTTCAAACTATTCTTTTGTGTTTGTTCAGGTTAAAGCTTTTGCTGCAAATTGAAGGTAATAAAAACGATACAATCACTTGCTAACAGTTCTCGAGACTAAGTCGTTAGCGTAGAGCGAAAAATATCTCCAAGCATGAACATTCCAAATAATTCCATTATGCTTATTGGGTGTCCTGCTCCTCCTCCCCCCCCCCCCCCCCCCCCTTCTTCGACATCCTCATTCAAATGAAAGGTTTTTTGATAGCCTTCTCGCAATGAGTTCTTTTTTTCGCCACGTATTTTTGTAGAGCTGGCGTGCTGGGTTGCACCTAGGGACCCGGGAAGTTTATTGGTGGAGGGGCCAACACAATCACGTACAAAGCTATGTATTTTTTCCATTCGTACGCACTCTCGAGAGAGGGTGATACCTGCCGTGAGGTGCCACCGCAGGAGCGAACAAAGGGACATCTAAAGCTGATAACCCGTTGTGCCTGGTACGAACGCTTCTAATATTTGGATTGTTGCAATACAAGTCACGAATTACAAATCAGCATTGAATCCTAAGATCTTACGATGTTGTATTGCATTATGTGTTTCATTGATTAACGTCACCGCTTCCGGTAAACAGCAACAAGTGTGAATTTCCTACTGCTGCATTAGCCATATACCAAATTAAGATCGAACCACTATGCAACGCTCATGTTGCTCAGTCAGTAGCTCTGCAGTCAACAACGTATTTCGACAAGTAGGTCGGCTAACGCGCGCATTCATCGCGTGACGTCTGATAACGTATTTTCAAACTAAACACCCTCTTAGGGGACTCGAAAACCATAACGTATGTTTTTTTTAACCAAAACCCAGGTCATGAGAAAGTTGTGCGGGCACTCAGAACGTGTCAGCTATCCCGCGCATGCTTTTCCCTTCTGGGCGTCATGCCAATTTTTTTCGAGGTTCCAATCCCATACGCGAGTTCAACCGAGTAAATCGGTCTTTGTTCTCCTGCGCTGTGTGGCAGCAGTAATGTCGAATAGCACAATTTATTTTAAACATAAGGGAGGCTGCTAATATGATGATTCAGCGAGTGCGGCGAAAAAGGAGCGCGCCCGTCACGAATGTGCTGGCGCGCGTGAGCGACCAAGTGTTGCACATATATCTGCCGAAGGCTGCGCTGTGTGTCGCTGGCTCTGTGTCGCCCTCTAGGCAGTGACTTGTGCCTATAGGTACACCAATTGGTCTGAAATGTAGTGCGTTGAAGAAGAGTGGTATAATCAGTTTGACGCTACACGTACTTGAACGCAAAGTTGTCTTGCAAAACTCAGCCAATATAACAGGCCTGACAAAAAAACGCCTGAAAGAAATAACGGACTACTGATATCACGTTAGGGCTTTTGGCCCCCAGGCCGAAGCAGGTGTAAACGCAGATGAAAAGTGCCGAACGTCTTTCTATCCCTACTCGCAGGCGGACTGCTGCTACCTGGTGGCGGACGTAAGCCCTTGGTCTCGGCTACTGGCCCTGTGCAAGCAACCGGAACCAGTCAGTTTTCTCCACATCATACACGAAGAGTACGGGACATAATCTGCATGTTTCCCCTTTCTGGTGACAATTCCGCTACCTTATCACGAAGTAAAGCTATGAAGCTGTACCAAACATTTCGGTCGGTTGGTAATACTTTTCTGAGTTCCCTTCTTCGATTCAGAGCTTTGTGAAAAAACCTCTGATTGTGCATACGTTGTGCTCAAAATGGAGGTCGGGACATTTGCGTGCGCGCGTTGCATTCGCGCCTGTGTGAGTGTATTCATCGATGGGATGTGGCTTGAAAATCAAGCGTGTGCGCGTCCCTCCATTGGCAAGTTATGAGTATAGCGGTACGAGCGCAGGGAGGAGGCATATTACAGGATGGCGACACGTTGTGTGGGTGCGTATTGTGTATAGACACGCTGGTTTCAGAACTGTGTTGTCCCCTGGCATCATGAAGCTGGCTCGTGATGGGTGCATTGTGATCGCGGCGCGCATGCGCCCTTAGAGTAGAGATATGCCTATTCGAAGCTTGCTGAAAACGTGTCCACTACGTAAGCGCCTCTGGTCAGAAACATGGTGTTCCAGCTTTTGCGGCGCTGAAGTCGGCGACAATGAGGGCTGGTACAGAACAGCACAGGTAGTGTAGGAGCAGCTCGTAAGACGAGGCAGAAACGCGTATCAAAGAAGCAAAGCCTTAGTCCCGATGCCACAGCTTACGTAAGGTCCATGTTCTCTAGGTAATAAGGTAAGTTTGCGGGTTCCACGACTGCATGGATGCGCTTGCCTTGAATCAACCACCGTGTGCGGAGGGGACCCATGGTAGAGTTGTCCGGTTCCTCCAAGTGAACAGTAGTTCAAGAGGAAGAAGTGGGTAGTAGATGTAGT
Source organism: Haemaphysalis longicornis (assembly GCA_013339765.2). Lineage (NCBI taxonomy): Eukaryota > Metazoa > Arthropoda > Arachnida > Ixodida > Ixodidae > Haemaphysalis > Haemaphysalis longicornis. The sequence continues at coordinate 36,590,724 of CM023451.1, forward strand.
GGGGGAAACCTTGAGGCCCGGGGAAATCCCATATTTGCGTTGCTTGGGAGGCGCGTCTTAAGACTGGGGCATAGCTCCAGCATTGAGAATGCAATGACCTGATATACTAACAGGTTGGCGGCTGTGTCTGCGCTTTACTGATGCATGCGCGATGTCGTCTGGTGAAATGGGAGTAGCGAGCCCGGAATGATCTCCAAGGCCGTGTGAGGGAATGGAGGCTACATTCCGAAGGTTTTCACTGCTATAGCCTAAACGTTGCTCCCGAAAATGCAAGGATGCAAGGAAGACGGTTTATGCATGAGCCCAAGGATACTTCCTCGCTTTATGGCACCTTATATATAAGGTGGTACAGAACTTCTTTATTGAACGGGTTCATGCTTTGAGAACCAAGGTATAACGGGTTAAAAATACATTGGTATTGCATCTTTTGATTTCAAATAGAAAGTAAATATAAAACATGTGATTATACCAGTAAATAACTCAGTGTAAAACACTAGATAATTCTCGGCCTTTTGGCTACAACCAAAATGTGGTGGTTACAACTAGAAAAAAAAGCGGATAATGAGTGAGTGGTGTCCTCAGTCTTCTTTGACCCTATGGCCGTATGGACTGTCCCTATGGACTGACCCTACGGTCCGGACGAAGGATGCGAAGAAACAGGAGACGGGCATTAACAGAAAGACGCTGTGAGTTTCTTAGAAACAGAGAGAAGTGCCATTGCTAGAAAATTCCAAGTTATCATTAAAGAAACATGTCAAAATCAGCATGAGCAAACATGAAACAGAGGAAACGGACAACAATCCAAGAGGCAGCCATCGGCTGGGTTCAGACAGGATAAAATTAAATAAGACAACGACGATGAATACAGCACATAAAGTTCAAACAAATGGGATACTCTAACGTAAGGAGGAGAACTTGCGAGCGACCCTGGAAAAAAAATACTAGGGTTTGCTGATCTTAACCACCGATGCACAATCCAGGATAGAGCTACGACTGCCAGCACTACCTCCTTTTACGCCGGATGCTATTGATGCCCCAGGAATACGTTTCAGATTAACTTAATGCTCAAAATGTATGGACAATGTTAACATGCTCCGACGAGCGCTAGAACCGAACTAACCACGAAAAAGTGCCTCTAAATCAGCAGCTGACACGATTACGTAGGCGTAAAAATGAAGAAACAATAAAGATACCATAAAGAAAAAACTTAGGCTTGTCGTGGACATGACAGAAAATTGTTCTTAAAAATGACCCCATGTGCAAGGAGAATATAATCAGCGAAATAAAATTTTGTGCCCTTCCTCGCGAACTCCGTGAGTTTGGCTTGCGACTAAAGACGCATACTTTGCACCCAGCCGAACATTCGCCGCAGCTGACAAAGGGTTGAGCCTAGGTAATGCACTGTGGCCTTATATTTAGAAACATTCTATAGATAAACGTACTGAGGCCCACACGATTACTTCGCGATTGTTAATTTGTTAAGTAAAAAAGCAAGTTTAACTATGGGCGCATGGGCGGGGCGAACTAGGCTCATTTGCCACGCCTCCCAATAACTTACCTGAGCGAAGAAGAAGAATACGCAAAGGGAAAAAGATCACGGCGGTGGTAATTAAAGAACTTGAGTTTTATTGGTGTTATGTAATATAGTAGGTACCCGCGACGCCAGGTATCACCTTCACCGGTGCTGTGTTTACTGCGATAGACTCGAATATTCGTCGTGGTTGTATAAAGTGACATTTTCTTCCTGTTGTGTAAACTTAAATATAAGGCTTTTCCGTTACAACACACGAGAGCCTTATGTGTAGTTCTGAATTGTTATTAATCGTGTGTAGAAAGTCGCTGCGTGGTGTTCCTATGCAAAAAAAATTCTGAAATACGGCTACAAGCAGGTGACCAATGCATGCCCTGAAAACGTGAAAGGGCCGCGCTAACAGCTTTAATATAATGTTTGATGGATTTTTTGTAATTGGTTCCTAGAAAAGCAATTTCGTTGTTTTAAAGTTCAAGAGAACAGCTTACTGGCATTCAGCAAATTATGTGCGTTTGTTTTCTTTGGCACAGCGGATTTCAAATTAGACGATGCATGATGTGTAGTAAAAATATGCAATCCGTGTGTTCGCCTAAATGCATTGATGGAAAGAGCGAAATGAGGTAGTGCTGCAAACATTTGTACTTCAATAGATAGCTGTGGTTATAAAGTAGTTAGCATTTTACGCGTACGTAGCGCAAGTGCGTATTTGTTAACGAGGCTATGTAAGAGGCGCATTGTTTTTGAAAGGGTCCTTAGTGAACCTGAAAGCTTCTCAGCGGGAAATTAGGATTGAGCTAGCGGAACGAAAAGATTGTGCAATGGACTGCCTGAATTTTTGTTCCCTCTGGTAGTCACCCACTCTATCTCTGGTTCTGCTTAGCCTATTTGTTTTTTTATGTGCTGATGTTCTGGTAGTGCATCTAGATAATTATAAGTGACCGTTCACGCCTAATTACGCACTTGTACGGCCGGTACTGCAAACGAGAATTCTGTGCACTGACTCAAACTAAAACGCCGGTTTCGACTTCCACCACCGTTACGGAACCATTCTTTTCCCCGAAGGTGACTTTCCGGTTGTCTTAGTCACCCTGTAGTGATATGGAGAAGTGAATAAAAAGTAAGAGTGTGGGGTTTAGGGGTGTAAGTTAACGAAAATAAACTCCTGTGGTTTCCAATCGTCCAGGAGACTTTAGTAAGTACGCAGGTGTTTACGAGCATCACGATTGGAAATGAAGAATGAATCAATGAAGTATAACTGCCACTTCAAAGGTCTTTTCGTATTGTATGCCAATTGGAGAAATTTGAAACAGCAAATGGAGTGCGTACCGTAAGCTGCATCCCCATACAGTCTCCACCAGCGCTTGATTTGGTGGTGCCCCTTAAATCTGACCGAAAGTATCTCAGTGCCACCAATGTGTGACGCTCCACCGTCAAGCCTGGCCAACTTACTACCACCTCAGAAAATGCAAGTGACGAAACGCTGCTTAGATGTTCGGAAACGCCTCGATGTGGATTCGTGTCGTCATTGAGTGCGTCGAAGGATGAGACATCTATTAATGCAGTAGGTTGGGCAAGTTGGTACTGGGATAACTGGGGCATGTTTTCAGCGCATACAAGACGCGAACACAGCAATAGAATCCGGAAAGAGCAAACCACAAATTCGTAGACGTTGTATTGTTCTCGGCAAGTTGGTACTGGGATAACTGGGGCTTTTTTTGTAGTGCATACAAGCCGCGAGCGCAGCAGAAGAATGCGGAAGGAGCCGACAACAAATTCGTATACAGCGCATTGTTCTCTTGCGTTCGCCTCTCGTTTACGCTATGGGTATCATACCTCGGATGAGATGTCGCCGCGCTTCTATCGTACAGAGGGGCCTCCCCACATTTTGGCTAATGAATGGTGAACCCGGCAAAGAGTGTTAGTAGATTGCGTTTGATTCCTCAAGAAGGGAGGGGGTAAATTGAAGTTTGGTGTGCGCGATTTTCAGGGCCCAGTACTTGCCACTTTTAGTAGTGGCTACACAATGTGTCTGGGTGCACATCGGATGTACAAACGCTCTGGAAATCCAAGTTTATTCTTTTTTTGTTGTAGTTTGCAATTAAATATTTTTAATGGACTAACTGTTCCGTACATTTCTGTTTGCAGCTGCGAGGCGACCAAGCTCCTGGGCTGGGAGGACGAAACGGCAGGTGGCGGCGGAGACGTGTTTCAGGTTCTAAGCAGTCAGGGAGAGCGCCTGGTACGCGTTGTAACAGTTCGGCCGCGGGAAATTCCCTGGTACGCCTCCAGGATGACACTCGCCCGGTGCGTCCGAGATGCCGCGTAGCATATCCCCTCCGTAGTGAATGATTCATCTGAACTGTTTCAAAGTAGCTGTTGCCTTTTATAGAAGTATGTTAATAACAGCACGCTTCGTATCACTACTCTTCAAGTTGTGTCTCCTTAAAGCATTTCGCTGCACATTAGGGCATTAAGAGCCTACCCCTACCACACGAATTCATCCCGGTGGATTGTCTAACAAATTGGAGCTGTTGTTAGTGAACAGATAATACTTTTGTGTTTGCCATTCTTGCCTGCTGCTGACTGCGTCCAATACTCTAAGCAGCAGCTTGCACCTTCATTTATGCGTTCCTAGGATAGAGTTCAGTTGTGCTACGTTCATCGCGTTCACTACGGGGAAAAGGCCAAGCAGAGTGCAAGAAAAATAGCAGAACTAGCCTGCCTCTCTTGGCTGCTGTACCATGTTTTAATCCCAGTAATAAACAATACAAAAGAAAACTGCGTGTGGCCGGAACTCGCGTGTGTACTGCCTTTCTCAAGGACATTTTATTGTGAAAGCAATATTGGCGTAGTCCGGCGAGTTTAGTCAGGTGTCCGAATTTGACCTTGAAGTGTTACCGTGTGATTCGCCGCAGCCATGACTGATTGATTGCTAATGACATCCTTTTTGTAACGGGGTAATCACGTGTCATCTTACCGAAGAAACTAATATATCTGTTTTATACTCTTCGCTTAATTCTAGCGCTGCTCTTAGGGCAGGCTCAAAATACCTTTTCCTGCTAAAGGTGGGAGCTGTCCTAGGCAATATTCCCATTTCTTTTTCGTCAACCAGCATCTTAATCTTCTTATAGAAGACTCTACAGCCTTGAAGTTTCAAAGATTTCAGATTTTTCCTCAGAAATACGAGGAGGCAGGCTGGGGCTAAAGGCTACAAAGCCTGACAGAGGCCCCAGACACCTTTGGTGTAGTACAATGAAGAAGCAAAATCAAACAAGCTGGAAATCAACTCGCTCTGTGCTACCCTAAAGTCATATGGCTTCTGGAAGCCGAATATTTCCCCCATGTAGATTTGGATGGATACACTCACATTCCAACACTATGCGCCGCATGGTTTCTGTTTCTTTTCCGCAGACCACGCATACCCCATCGTTTTGTGTACACTTTCCGGCAAAGCTCTTCGATCTTAAGCAACCTAATCTAGCCTCAAGAACCAAAGAACTGCCCTTAGAATTATCGTAGAATTTTCCTTTCTGATGTTCAATTTCTCAGCCCTGTATATCTCTATCGAAGTTTTGGCTCATATATTTTCTCTCCATTTATTTCCTTCTATCTGATTTGCTTCTTTTTTGGTTACCTTGGCTGTCTTTGATCTCCAGTTTTCTTTCCGCATTTCATCGCTAGCCTTCTAATCTTCCTTAGCCACTGCATGTACAGGCTTTTCATGGACAGTGGAACCCCGATAATACGACTTTCAAGGAACACGAGAAGGCGTCGTATGACCGGGGTGTCATACGACCGGGGTGCTGGTGAAAGCCGGCCTAGTAGACGGTCTCACGCGACAAGCAGGCTAAAAATTTACTAAAACCACTATATTTAGCGCGTTCTCGCGTGATTTGCGAACCTTTCCCTGAAATCTTAAGTTAAGAAAAATGCAACGCCTATGTTGTGCCCTTCTCCCCCTCCATGGCGTTAAGCTAGCCCGCCAGCCGAGCGCCGCGGGCTACGCGACCTTCGTGCCGTCCGGCGCTATTTATAGCCCACCCGCCTCACGCCTTGCGCGCGCGAGATAAGGTCAACGTGGTCGAGTAAATTGCGAGGAGAAAAGCGAGTGTGAAACTGCCAAGGCAAAGCGAAACAAAGGATAGCAAAAGGGGAGATGCAAAAAAAAACAGCATTGCCGTATATGATGGAGACATGCTTTGAACGGTCCCGTGCCATCGCTATACTGTGTCAAAGCGTTCTACACATAGCTGTTTTCATTTTCCACGAGACCCAGGAACGCGAAATAGATAAGGTGATTCGAACTTCACCAGTAAACCATGTTGCGTCGAAAATTATACCGCGGTCTTGCTACAGTGACTTGCTGTGGCGGCCACAGAGTGACCCAAAATAGCGGTCGAAACGAATACGTGTCGCCACCCTTGTGGCGACCACGAGTGAATTGAGGCACTCTAGCAAAGAAAGGAGCGGAGTGACAACGCAGCTTTGAAAGACTGATAAGCAGAGATATAGGGAGAGAGAGCGTGGTGAAAGGAAGAAACTTGATCCAGCGGGCGGGGAAAGCGGCTTCTCGGCAATCGCCGTGGGGTGGCGTCGTATGTGTTTTGGTGTTCGTCGGTGGCTCAGCGGGAGCTTAAAATTTACGGTCCGCCTGCCAACCGAACCTCGACTTTTCGCGGTTGGCATGTTGGTGTACTACTGCTGCGTGGGGCCGTCTCAAGTAAACTCCCGCTCATGAGTACCCATCTGCTGCTTGCGTGTGTTCAGCAAGTGGTCTTGCCCGCGTGCGCACCTTTGCACACCAATCAGCTCTCAACGGGGGTTAAAAATAAAGGAGTTCGGGACGAGGCGGCGAAGCGGTGTAAAATATGGAAAGAACTCCGCTTTATCCATGTCAGGGTACGTCGTATGAAGCGGACCGCGTTCACCCTAGCGTCATATCATAGGGGTTTTTTAATCCGTTGTTTATAGGGCGAGTTTCCCGAGACCACGGTGATTCGTCGTAAGAAGCGGGTCGTCGTACGTACGGGGGACGCATCAGCGGGGTTTCACTGTATTGGTACGAAAAACTTTAGCTGTCCACCTACGTTGATCGGTTGCTGTCAAACTGCTCCTCAAAACATATTTTCCTCTATGCTTCTCGAACTTCAAGCGACGCCCAGCACATGTGCCCCTGCACCGCTTCGTATGGTACCCGGCCGCTGCATGGTGCGGGCCACTGGCGGCCTGCATGGCGCCGGCCACAAGCGGTACCTGTCGGCACGTGGGAATACGAATGTTTGAGGGGTGAAGACGGGCTTGCCCTAAAGCTTATAATTCAGTCTGCTACATCGCAGATAAATCCAGCTGCCCGCCGCTGCAGCGACAGCCGCCTGCTGCGTCGGACATCCTGATGATTTCGTTCATCTTGCTCATAAATTTAAGCGGGAACGTGAGAACGAATGCTCAAAGCGGCAGGCGGATGGGAGTGAACAACGGGAACTGAGGCGAGCTACGCGTCGGGAGAAGGATGCAGAAAGACGACAGCGATGCGCTTTAGAAGTGGCAATGAACGCTTTGCTTTAGACTTCGACGAAGGATTCGGAAACTGATAAAACGTCGGCAGCTCGTGATGTCAGTAGGGAATATTCGACTAGCCATATCGTTTGGTTTGCACACGGTTTGGCCTACTTTCAGTTTGTTATTCGGGACTAGCGGAGATAAGCCGCAGCCATTTTTTACTGTGTTTCCGGATGTCGTCCTGGGAACACTGGTCAGCCACGTATGCTCGTGGACTGCTTGGCACGTGGACAATTTAGCCGAAATTTGAGCGGGATTGGGCAAGATAAAACAAATTTTCTAAGTGTTCCATCTGCTGTCTGATTTCGCGCAGCTTTCATTAGGCATGGCCTTCCACAGAGCTGCCAACGAACCATGTCAATGTGTGGTCTTCTTGTCACGTTTGGTCTGCTTTTCTTAACACTTCTTTCTAACTGAACGTATCTGGAAGGTGAGCTTCACGCTACAACGCAAGAAAAAAACTGAGTCGTTTTATCGGTCTGCATCCGGATTAATAGAGCTTTCGCGTTGAAACACAAGCTTACAAAAATTCTAATGTTTCGTGTCGTAGTGTTCAAAGCCCAAATTTTTGATGTCATTGCCTGCATTTATATTCCGCAGGGAGCTCAGCAACCTGAAGAACAACGTCGACAACCGCACCTCGGCATTCTTTCTCGGCGCCAAGTGAGTTGAAATTGTTACACATATTACACATATTATCACACTGCAACATACTCCATCAACACAAAATCGCAGAGAGACAGACAAGTACGCATACACGCACACACACTCGCTTGCACGTACACGTACGCTGGCACGCTCATACTGTCTGGACGAAGCTCGCAAGAGAAGCTGCGCTTTGCAAAACAGCCTGCCCAAATCCACACGCTCCTGCGGCGAAAAGTGAACGTTTTGCCAAAGAGCGAACGTTGCCAGCTTCTCCTTCCCGTTTCCCTCTTTTGACTACGTTTACTTTAAAGCAGGATTCCTGTTCCGACTACTAATCTCACTCTTTATTTTAATGCAAAAGAATTCCTAAACAAGTTAGCTCGAAAATTCGCTGTCCTCTCGGCCTCGAGATTACATACTAAATGGTCGATGGTAAAGAACGAAACAGCGGTGCAACAATGCTGAACTTGGTACCAATTTTTGAGGGACGCACCTACGAACAACGTAAAGAATTTAAACAAGTGATTGCGAACGAGCACACATCCAAAACTCCGCTACAGCTCGACGGCTCTAGCTAAGAATTAAGATGGACGTTGTCAACGCGTCGTGTCCTTCGACTGAGAAACGCGCGTTACACACATCTACCCAGGCCTGCATGAGTAATTTACGCAGTGTAATTATTGCAGTAGTAAAAAGGCAAGCAACAAGTACGTTTCAGGAAAATAGCCTCTGCCTAAAGTGGGGCCTTAAGTCCACCATTCGGTGGACACTGAAATCGGCGGTCGTACTGCGCTGCCCCAACAGATGGTTCCCTATCAAAACCTTCTCAACCTTCTCACTGATAGTGAAGAGGCAGAGACTGAAGAGGCTCACTGATAGTGAGCGCATCCGATTCAAAGTGGCGCAGTTTAAGTGACTAATCTATAAGAGAATAACTTTAGAAATCGGAGCCAACACTCAAAAATCACTCTGATACACATTGTTACGTGTGCTCTTATATACATTATTACGTCTGAAATGTCAGAAAAAAGAGACTGTGAGCGTTTTGTGAAGTGCACAGTAAGCAATGTTAGCACGAGACACAGGAGTGGAGAACTACGACAGACAGACTTACGAATTGCGAGTGAACATGAAGAAGACGGCGTACCCGTAAGGAAAACTGCGGCGAGTGAAGAGAGATGACGAGGCATGCATTTTGCCTTTACTAAGGTGAAGTTGTTTACCGCTGGCACGAAGGAATAGCGGTAACTGAGATCGTCACACCTGTAACAGAGGTTTGACGACTCAGTAGCCTCTATGACAGTCTCTTGATTACGTATTTAGTTACTCGTGACTCAGCGCTTTCGTTCATTAGTTGTGACTGAGTAGTGAGGTCGGCAGAGCTGGCATTCGCCAGGTATGCACGGCGCTACTCAGGGGCGTAGCCAGGGTGGGTGTTTCGGTGTTAGAGCATCCCCCGAAATTTATGCATGCAGAAAAATGACATATTCTTTGTGGGTCCGGCGCACCTTTTATTTTATTTTTGACTTTCCTGTGGCGTATAATACCCCCCAAAATATATTTCCGGTTACGCCACTGGCCCTTATCTACGAACCATAACTTTTAACGTGAGGTAAATAATCGCAATACCGGGCCCAATTGGAGAACACGCCTTGTGTTGTAGATAACTTTTGTTTCTCACAGACGGGTTGGTGTATTCACAGTCATCTTCTAGCAATATCGAGAGAGGCAATGCATCACCCTATTACAGTATGCATTACACAATGCATCTATCCATCTACAGAACGAGCCTCGTGCGAGACAAGTACCCGAGGCTGCTGTGGGACGCTCGGCTTCGGTGTCAACATGAGTGTCAACCGGCGACTGATGGCCTATCATGGGAAGGTGAGGACGCTTCGTTGGCGATGGCATAGCAGAAGGTATTGGTGCCGCCGACGTATTCTTAATATTTGAGACATTTAGAGCGACCCTTTCTACGGCTCTTCTCCCAGTTTTCGGGGGGCTGCTGCAGCTACCGCCTCCAGGCTGTGTACGCACTAGGTTCTACCTTACCTCAGAGTACGGCCGCAGAGTACTGCACGCGCAGGAACGGGGAAATGACGTGGTTGGAGATGGGAGGTATTGGTTGCGCCCGGAAGATTATTTGAGATAACGCCGCCCTCGAGGTATCGCGCCCTAGGGCCCTGGAAGAGACTGACTGGCGGCGGGAAAGCCCCACTTCATGCACTTACCCTCTCTTCGGTGCTTCTAGCCGGTGGCGTCTTAACATCCTGCTGGCCAGCAGGAAAGCCTTAGCTGTGGAAACCGTGACTGTAAACATGACGGTCGACGTAGATCACATAGTGACGATTCTTTCGGGCGACGTTTGTGTCTACAAAGAAACATATGCCAGCCGTAAAAAGATGCATTCGATGATATCAGTGTAAAAACCCACATGTAAAGAGCTTCGCTTTACGTTGATTCCAGCGATGTTTGGCAGCCACCAAATGTTTGTTGGCATTTGTTTCCAGTTACATTAGCGCGTGTTTCGTTTTTCATGGGTATTTTAGTAGCTGACACTGCAAAATGACAGAAAAAAAATCCACTCATAAAATCTGTCCGACTGTGGGGAGTACGTCTGCTATTGGAAGTGTAGGGCTGTTGGGAACCCACAGAGACACGCATGGTCACGCACACACTCACATACACACCCAGACCCCTCCACACACAAGAGCACTCACGGACACATACGCACGCACATACAAACACACATACAGACACAAAAACAGGCACACGGAAGCACGTACACACAGACACAACCACGGTCAAACAGACACACACATGCACGCCCACACACACACACAGAAACATACACGTAAGCAGGCGCACTCAGACACACGCACGCACCCACGCCGCAACACACAGACACATGCATGCATTTACACATACACACACACGCACTTACACATGCACACATACAAAAACACGCAAGCATACACTGACACACGCGCACTTATGCACATACACAGACGAGCACACGTCCGCAAGCATGCAGACACACAGACAAACACGATGGCATGAACACACTGACATAAGGGCACCCACGCACACACCGACACACAGGCACGAAGAAAAACAAACACACAGATACACACGCACGCACACACTTTTACACGCAGAAATAAAATAACAAATGCACATACAGACACACAAGCACGCACCCGCACACACACAAACGAACACACCCACACGCGCACGCACACACGCCCACATGCCCAGAGGCGCGCACACACTCAAACACATACAAACACAGGCAGTACGCACACACACAGACATACATAAGCACCTACGCGTGCCCGCAAACACAAACAGGCCCTCACACATATCCACACAGCACGCCCAAAAACCACGCACACACACGCTCGTGCAGAGACAGACACGCACGCAAGTACACATACAGACACACACAGACACACATAACCACGCACACACACACGCACACACACACTACACCGAAACGCCACATAGACACAAACCGCATGCACGCAACATAAACTCAAGCACAGAGACATACACACAGACACTAGCACGCACGCACATACAAAGACACACGCAAGTACACGCACGCACGCACGCATGTACGTACACAGGCACCCAGAGACACAAGCACACACGCACACACACAGCCGCACAGACGCAAGTACACAGAGACACACTCGTACACAGATACACACACACGCACGCACACACACAAAGACACACATGCACGCATACACACACAGACACACACGCTCACAGGCACTTACATACACACACAGACACACAAGCATGCAAGCATACACACAGACCCGCACGCACGCACACACAGAAATAGGTGTGCACGAAAACAGAGACCCTCCCATATGCACACGCACGCACGCACACACACACACACACGCGCACACGCACACACACACGCACACACACACACACACACAAGCACGAACGCATGCCCACACACATTCACAAACGCACATGGGCGCAGACATACAGGGGCATACACACACACACACATACACGCACGCAAGCATACCCACACGCACACACACTCGCGCTCACACAAGCACCCACGCACGCATGCGCACCCACAGACACATTCGCACGCAGGCACACACGCACACAGACGCACACGAACGCACGCCCACGCAGAAACACACGCGTGCTTGCCCACACATAGACACAAATGCACGCACAGACACACACATAAACACAAGCACGCACGTACGCACTACGCAGGCATACAGACAGGTACACAAGCACGCCCGCATGCCCAGACAGGTACACACACAAGCGCGCATGCGCACACAGACACACGCCCGCATGCACAAAGATACACTGACATGCATCCACACAATAGAGACGCAAGCGCCAACGAACGCACACACAGTCAGAGCCACGCACGAAAACCGACACACGACCTCACGGACGTGTGTTTTTCGCAAGATTTCTAATTAAACCAAACGTTTAATTTTTAGAGGAGATTACAAAAATATTCAAGCGAAAACACTACAAATAAGGGGCCCTATGTCCGTGATGGTACCGGGACCCTCGGAGAATTGTTACAGAGGTAATGCTTACAATAGATATTCGCAGCAACGCTGCAGCAATACAAAACAGTCTAAAAACAAATAAAACGTGTGAATTTATTATTAGCACACAATCCAAACAGGAACAAGATCGCTAGTGACAAAACAAGGTTTAAGTATCCAATTCCCGTTACCAATAAATGAGCGAAAAATTAGTAACCACTTTACTCCCCAATGCGAAATTTGCACGCAGCACCAACTGCAGTCTTCTCGGTCACGGCGCATAGCTGCGGCATCTCAGGAAGTGACCGTGGGAACAGCGAACAGACGGCTTCGCGCCCTACTCTGCTGTTATTTCTCAGCGCGTCACCGCAGCCGAGCATGTTCTCTAAAATTGTGTTTGGACCTTCCGCGCTAATGCGGTGTGGTTCAGATGAGCCACAAAACAAGGACGCCGAAGGAAAACGTGCAGCACCCATATTAATGTTGGGCTTGTGCTCGGGAGCGCCACCCTCCCCGTCACACTATCGCCACGCTTCCCTCCTCTGTTTTTTGCTCTCTCTGAGGTGTCTCCGTGGCTTGCTAGGTTACGAGGATATGGCCGCCGTAAAACCACGGGAGCTGGCGCTGGAGCGCAGCGCACTAAACACTGACAGATGACAATTAATAGGACAAAAAAGTATTTTAGGGGCAATTTAAATGATAACACGCAAATGTAATTTCCCAGAAGGTAGTAAACTTTTCCAAATTGATAGGGCAGCAAAAGTTAGTCATTTTGCAGTAATTTGAACACGTAGTAGTAACAAGTTTGTTTGATGCAAACCTTGTGCTGTCGCGGTTTGCTACAAAGGTGGGGTTGATATAATTAAAAGGTACTATTTGGAAACACAAGGATTTGTGTGTACATGCACACAAGCACATACACAAAAATACGCGCACGGACGAATGTGCACACAAAGGCACACAAACGCACGCACACAGACAGACACACGCACTCACTCACACGCAGACACACACGCAAGCATTACACGCAGATACGAACGCAAGTACGCTGTCACACACACGCTGCCCCAGGCACACACACGCGTGCGCACATACACATATGCTCAGGCACAGACACACACAAATATACACACATGCAGAGAGACACACATGCACACATAAACACGGATACACACGCACGCATGCGGAAACAGAGACAAAGTCTCACGAAAACACACAGAGGCTCAAACGCGCACACACAGACCTACAACTCGGGCACGCGCACACGCACATACATGTATGTGAACGTATGCCCACACAAAGTGGCAGACACGAAAGAATGCCCGCATACAGACGCACAGGAACACTCGAAAACAGACGCGCTTACTTACTCAGACATGCAGACACGCACACATGTACACAAACCGATGGACTGACGGATGCACGCATGCACACACACTAGGTTCACGCACTCACACATGCATACACGCACACATGCAGACACACACAAGCTCGCCCACACAAATTGACGCACACGCAATGCACAAGAAACACACGCACGCATGCAGTTAACCAGAAATACACATAGACACTTCCGCGCGCAAAAATGCATACACACTCCTAACAAGACTCACACGCACACACTCACACACATCGACACACAAACGCCAGCGCACGCACAAAGACGCACACCCCCACGGACGCGCACACCTACACACACGCACGCACGTGTAAACAGACATGCACCAGATGCACACACACACGGGCGCACACACATAGATTTACACACAGACACGTGCCCACCCGCTGCATGCATACATCCACACGATCGCACACACGCGCATGCACTAACAAAGACGCACATGCATTTGCACAAAAACAGAGAAACACGCACATACACAGACACTTACACAGGTATACACGCACGCATACATGCGCAGAAACTCACGCATGCACACACAGATGCACATACACAAACACAAACAGATACGCACGCACGGAGACACCTATAGTCAAGCACGCACGCACGCACTTACACAGACAAACGCAGACAAACGCGCACTCATGGACACACACAGGATCACACGCACACGCATGCACGCAGACACATGAGCACACCCACGCACGCACAGACACACACCCGCGCACGCCCGCACACAGACTCACACGGGTGCGCGCACACACGGACACACACGCACGCATGCACACACAAAGAATAATTAGTACGCACACACACACACGGACGCGCACACACAGATACACGCACGCCCACACAGACACACACGCTAATATGCACACACAGGAGCACGCACACACACAGCCAAGCACGCACACAGTCGTACACGCACATATGCCCACAGAAACACACGCACGCATGCTCACAGACACACACGCACGCACGAAAACAGACACACATAGACCCAGACGCACGCTCGCATTCACACGTACGCGCGCACACAGATACCCTGACAGACACACACACAACCACACGCACAGACACACACGCACGTTCGCAGTCACACGTACGCACGCATACAAACACCCTGACAGACACGAACACGCACACGTTTACACAGACGTTAATACTGACACACTAGCAGGCACTTATGCACACACACAGAGACGGGCACGCAGATCCACACGTACGCATGCTCAGACACACAGCCAAACACGAAAACAAACACATTTACACACGCACGCATGTACACAGAGACGCACACACATACTACACATACGCCGCAGGCACAAACACACACACGCACGAACACACACTGACAAATGCACGCACGCAAGGGCGCACTTGGACAGATATATACACAAATATGCGCTTATGCAAACCCACAGGCGACACACATGCATGTACCCACACAGTACACACGCTCAGAGACATACACACGCGCAAACACGCATACACACAGACACACTTGCGCACAGGGACGCACACACACAGATACACGCACGCCCACACAGACACACACGCTAATATGCACACACAGACGCACACGCACGCTCGCACACACCGACACACAAGCGCGCATAAAAACACGCACACAGACCCCCACACACGCAGGTGAATACACAGACACGCACACACGCATGTCGCACACAGAATAACATCCGCCGCACTTATACACATGTACACAAGCACGCGCACCCACGCACAGACACGCACCCACGCAGACACACGCGTACATATGGACCCCCGCACACGTGCGCACGAACTACTGAATAGTTTGCGAAATGTTGGTGGACGTCGTCTTTGTCACTGGGGTGAGTGTGAATTTCTGCGGTTGCATTACGGTCTAGGTGGAACAGAACTAGATCAGAAATCAAGAAATGCTGCAGTCCGAGCAAGTTGAAAGTCGCCCTAAAGCGTGAAAAAAGGGGCTTCTGTCTTGCGCAAACTAGTCACTGGTTGACGAATTTGCGCAGTTTTGAACGAATGGTCCCATTAGGGCACAATTGCACGACATACTGCAGCTCTTCCACAGAACCGCGTGCATACAAATCACGCATCCCGGCTTTTTTTCTTCCAAAAGGCCTCATGCGTCTGGTGTAGACGAAAGCACTGAGCACAGAAGGTTTACCTTCATCAAAGGCGGAAAACTAATGCAGCTTCTTAATTTGCCCCAGATATCAAGACGCCTGTTCACTCGTGAAGTAGTCGGTTCTACACCGGGTTTAGGTATTGCATGAATGTTCCCCGTCTTATGCTAATGGAAGTGGCGCAGGCAGATTTTACACGCAGCGCGTGGGTTCCATACTAGAAAAGGCACTCCTAAAGACAAACCGTTACTAAAGGCTGCAGTCCCTTTCTGGGCTACCGAAACGCAAAATCTTTGGGCTGTATCTCTGTCCGCTACTAGATTGAGCCCCCCGTCCAACAGTTAAAATGATTTCGTAGACGAGAAGCTTGTATAAATGAACCTTTTCCTAACCAGTCAATCTGGAAACGTCGTTCACACTTTTCAATATTTTTCAGCAAAAAAGAAACATTAGCATATTTGAGGGAAAACATGAACTTACAAGTGGATTTGTGGTGTTCTTTAAATTAAAATACACTTAATAACTGTTTTGTTGGGAAATCAAAAATAAGGCTCCAAAACCGTGTTTTACCTAAACACACAAAAAGTTCTCGCGGCCAACCTTAGGCCTTGTGGTCGCACAACGATAAGTCCCACAGTAAACGAACGTTCCAGTATACGGCACGCACGCAGTGGAATGCGGCAACATTGACTTGAAAATACCTCCACCGTGTCTATCTTGAAAGGAGCGAGACGGGAAGGGAAGAGCGTAAGAGAAGGGCACGAAAGAGAGGAGAGACATTTACGTGGTAGCGGCGGCAGGCGACTATCGTCTGTCGGCGACGAGATGAGCAGATACGGGGCCAACTTTATAAAGGTAGTCTTCCTCATTTCAAACGGTAAGCCGTTGCAGTGCTCAGTTCTTGGTTTTATCATGGTACAACACGTCACAGACCTATCGCATTCACTACTCCGTACCGATTCCACCTCGTTCCGTAAAACCTCTGCCCCCCCCCCCCCCCCAAAAAAAAAAACCGGTGTGAGTGTCACCCCAAACGCTCGGCTCCATGAAGGAGGTGTACAACCACAAAAAGGCGGGTTTCTTAAATAAACTGTATATACTTACACTTAGGATCGTCTTCTTGATCTTGATCTCTTAGATGATTAAAGTGTATAGATGGTTAGTGTGTTTTCAATCCGAATTATGGAAACGAAATTGCGCAACTTTCATGAACATGTCTCCTCAAGTGCTTGACATTGACTCAACGGGAGAGAACAGCGTATACTTTTGCGAAAGCATGGCCTTAAGGGGGTCTCACCTTATCACATTCCTATGGCACTTACCACACGGGCTTAAAAAGCATCGTGTGCCGCTACGAAAAGGTTTATCAATAAAAAAGCAAGTTCCTAATGGCCTAGTTTGGTTGTTTTAGAAATATATCATTTCATTGTTGCAATAAAAAAATCAACCAGAAACCAATTCTGAGTTCTCAAGATTTCACCAGATGGCGCTAACTGTCTAGCAAGTGAGATGTTTCTGTATTTATTTCAATACAGAAGTCACATATTCCTAAAATATGCTAACTAGGCCGCTGTTAACTTGTGTACGCATTCGTGAAACATTCCGTATTCGTGCCCGATGGTTTTCAAGCCCGTGGGTCATGAAGTACCAAGTTCCATAGGAATGTTAACGGGTGAGTTCGCCTTAATGCCGTCGGTCAAAACACATTAGAGCAGGTGAGTCCCTTTCCGGTTACGCACACGGCCGTTTGTGCATTGGATGCACACTTAGCGCAGATGCATGCGCTCAAGGTCACTTTCTCACGGCTCACCGCTCGCGAGGCCACAGCTACTGGAGACAGCCGGAACCGGTATGGTGTTCCAATCTTCACGGGTGCTCCCCTTGAGAATCATGAATGCGGCGCAGCACATTCTCGCCACACAGTCATGACCAAGCGGACGAAAAATTTGTGAATTCACAGACGTCGAACTCGGTTTTGCTACTGTTGAAAGCGCTTTCTGTTGTTTGATATCATGAAACAGTGTTACGGCGCAAACGGAGGAGACACACTTCTTTTCAATTTCATGAACTCCTGTTTTGTCGGCACTTGTTATTTCATTTCTCTTTACCTTTAACTTAAAACGTTACTCTATTAATCCCCTTACAGAACGTTTGGCCTATAAACGTGTAAATGTGTTGTGGCATGCCGAGTACCGTATAGAGAGAGGTTTATTAGTAAAACAGCGTATGTACAACCAAATCACGGCGAGGCAAACAGTTTAAGGCGCTGTACACCGTATTACCGGGACCCGTGCCACGGCGATGTGCATTCAACACTCGCGAAAAATTCGCAACCCCTCAGCAGCAGAGCAAGCCATGTGGTATACCATAGAGGCAAAACGCGTATACTTAGCGTTGCCTTAGAGCGTCGGGTCTTACTTTTGTGGCCAGCATGCACATCTACCACAATCGGTACACTTGTTGGAAAAAAGGAAAAATTATAGCACTAAAGTTATTACGAGCTATAGAAGCCACTCTATATTCAAGAAATTATGCAGGGTTAGAAAAAGGTTGTAGTAGTCAAGCGGAAAACTTTCGCCCACTTTATTGTTCCGCTTTAAGATATTACGTCATGTCCTCAATCTCAGTGGTTTAGCCCCTGCCGCGGGGGCTCAGTGACTATGGCATAGTGCTGCTGAGCTCAAGGAGGCGGGTACGATTTCAGGCCTCGGTGGCCGCTTTTCTCATCAAGGCGAAAAGCAAAAAGCAAAAAGCAAAAGCAAAAGCGAAAAGCAGATTTCGGCGCACGTTGAAGATCCCCAGGTGCTCGAAATTCATTCGGAGCCCTCCACTACGGTGCACCTCATCGCCTTTGTGGCGTCGGCGCGTAAACCCCACGATGAATGAATGAATGAATGAATGAATGAATGAATGAATGAATGAATGAATCAATGAATGGATTGTTTAGCACCCAGGTCACCCCTCATGAACGATTGCAAAACACCCAAGGTGTTTTAGCACTCGGCTGGATATTTGCAGCATCGGTTCCAAAACTGAATTTGTGTGGTTGCTATTTAACACAGTGGGTGTATTTCCGTAGCAGCAACTTAATCTCTCCCAAAGCACATTTATTGGCAGATTAGCATGTAAAACGTATGGGTGCAGCATGGCCCCTCTAAGGGTTGGTTGCGTTCTAAAGGCCAGAATACATAGAGCGTACTTTCACGACAAAGTTCGCGCGGCGGATAATCCGCCGCGGCAGGATGCCGTTTGCTCGTCGGGATGAACTACATGGAGCAAAGACACGGCGTCTGCCGCCGCGCTGCCGCTGTGTTGCGTGTGAATGGCTAGAATCAACGGCGGCGTTCAGTAAACAAACCCAGTGAAGGAACTGCCCGCTTGGGTTGCACGTCGTTTGACAATTCTGCGTGACTCGGGGGCGTTTCTTATGCTGAAATATGCGTTTTCAGTTCTCAAAAGCATTAAAGGCAGTTAAAATAAAAAGAACCGATGTCTCCGGGGAGATTCGAACCAGCGACTCCCAGAATCTGGAATTGGCGTTCTACGTTCACTCTATCTCGACAGATGGCGCTATGGGGGAAAATAGAGGCAATAACATATAAGGAGCAAGGATGTGCGGTGAAGACGGAGGACCAGACAGCTGACCAAGCGGTACGGAGAATAGGTAGGGGAAAGTGGGGTTTACACAGCAGTTAAAAAGCAGGTAAAGGCAGCAGAGACGGCAAAGTGGGCGCAAAGAATGAAGCGACAAACAACCCTGGAGACTTAGAGGACATAGAAACTAGAAATTAGGAAGGAATGTTTCTATAGCAATACGAGAGGCACTGTATTGCTCTTTGAAGTACGGGTGGGGTGCCTGAGAACCCGGGCATACACGGCTTCTCAGGAAAGCAGGATGAAACAGGCAGCAGGATGAAACATGTGCATGCTGCGGCAGTGATCTGGAAACTATAGACCATATTGTTAGGTGCTGCACAGAGATACGACCACTTCGGGGGGAGGGGGAAACGACGTTGGCGGAGGCTTTGGGATTTGGGGCGAGGGGGAACCTCAACTTGAAGGCCATAGAAATGACGAAGAGGAGTCTGGAATGGCGCTGGAAGAAAAGTAGGGCAGCGATGAGTACGCAGGCGGAGTAATACGGATGGTAATTTAGAATAACGGGGGAAGAAAAAACGGGGGTGGGAGCAATGAGTTTAAAACAGGGGTGAAGGGGAGATTGGGGGGAGGAAGCAAATCTATTACGTTAGCTAGAAGTAGGGTAAGTGGAATAAAACAGGCAAGTCGGATGCTGACAACCGACGCTCCGATTTAAATGGAGATCCTTTAATCATCATCGAGCTACTCAAGGGCGGACCTGAATACATACGGCGCTGGCTGCTCCCAGCGTTTTGTTGTATTTCAGAGGCCCTCGCAGTAGTATCGCCTGTTCCCCACACGCCGATCTTGCAGACGGGCCCCATGGTGCTGTAAAACAAGTTATGTAGCCCGATAGCCTTTAAGTAAGGTAAAAAAGCTGACGTAGATGCCTATCTCGGAGACACAAGCCACGTAGTTGGGTCGGGACCGCGTTGCGCTTGTGGCTTGAGCTATCAGAAGAGCGCGGACTTCACTTCTTGCAACACAATTTTCCTCAATCGATCTCAGATGTACAACCCGTTTTTTTTTTTTAGCTCGAGTAGGCGCGGGACAAGCGTACGTCTATGAAACTCTTCCAAAGCGGCCGTCCGCAGCGGCCTGTACACACCATATGCCTTGGAAGGAAATCGGAAGACCTGATTGGTTCCTTTGGTTTGCCGCTCGCTGCCGCTCCGCCGCCGATGAACTTTTCTGACCCTGCTAGATCGGCGGCGGACGACGCTTTTTACGTCGCCGAGCGACGGGCGCGCGCCCCCGGGCGTTGTTTGTAGTCTTTTCGTCGCATATCCGCTGCATGTATTCTGGCCTTAAGGCGAATGTTTCTCTTCAAGACCTGGAACAGGCGGGCGACTACCTCGTGACCGAGATGCAGCCAGGCTGGCTCCCTCTCTCCAGCTACAAGGTGAGCTATTGCGATGGGGAGACTCCATAAGCCTCGGGATGGAGCCAGTAATACTCGGTGCCTACTCCGACGAGATTACGTGTATCGCAATGTTGTGTAAACATGTCGATTCATTTACCAAATGCATATATCCCCTACCGGAACCCCGTATGCGTTGACGTTAATGAAAGCTCATCTCGGTGGGTAAACAGTTCTGGGGAAACGGGTTAGTACTAATACAGCTCGGTTTCCCGTTACTAACGAGCCGCTCATAATTATTAAAATGCAGTGCTGTGGAGCAATTATCTCTTTTTCTTTTATGGGGATACCAGAGATGTGAAAGTGCACCAAATTGTTGCAAATTTTCTTTGTCAGAAGACACTGCGCGTTTACTTTTTCGAAGGAGCGTACGTTGAATGCCTCGAGTGCATTCTACCTTGGTACCCCTGGAAAGCGATCCGAAATGGTGCTGGTTAGACAAGTACATAACAACCGAAACAATTTAAAGCAGCTGTAAGAGCAATAACGGTATTTGACAATAAGCAACAACATAACCTCGCATCCGTTTTGACGGTGGAATTGTGCAAATAAATATATGCAAGACAAGGGCTGTGCCGTAAAACGAATTTTTGAAATTGTCATTCTGTTCTCTCTGCAATCAGAGACATATTGCGGAGGGGCGTACTGCGTGTCCATCGACATCAGCCCCTTTTAGCGCATTCATGAGACAAAAATGTACTGTCATTGCTTTTCGACGGTTTGTCAGTTGATTCTTAAGCTTTAGTTTTTGCTAAATTCACCCCTAAATTTTCACCTGTATTCTTTATTACAAATCCAACAGCTGTATCCAAATATTTCTCGAGTTTAATAATCTGGAAAGTGCGATGGTCACACAAAATGCAGTATAAGAAAACGAACATGGTAAAAATAAAGCTGCAGCAAAAAACAGTGAAAGGGGAAATTTCCCTTTAATTTTTATTTGCAGTTGCATAGCAATTATTACCTTAAGCAATATAGGATTCGAGAACCTAGCGAAGGTAAATATACTTATTTGTCCCTAATACGAGGCCTTTAGCAAACGCTATTGCAGTAAGACGAAGTTTGAGGAAATTTGTCGAAAGGCTATAAAATTTCTTTATCGGAAATGTATTTTGTTATTCTACTTATTCTTCAGGGACAGCGCAGCGGTCTTCCTCACGTTTTTACTCCCGTGTTCTTACCCGATACTTATTGCAATTCAGCGCCTGTCCTTGGTTTCTTCTCTCAGTGGTTGTCAGGTTTTAGCGCAATTTACACATATCGTTAAGGTGCACCAACTCGTCAACCAAATCCTTCGAAACCAGTTGACGGTCTCTATCAGAACATAATTGTGCAGTACTGAACGCAACATCTGAAGAAGGCGTAATTGCGCGTTTATAAAAGAAATACCATTCAATGTGGCACGCAGCTGTCCAATCCCGAGCAGTGTGCCAGCGTGCTGAGCCAGGCGTGCTGGGCTCTGGCGGTGGCCGAGGCCGACCTCGAGTTTGAGCACCGGCTTCCTGGCGCTGGCGGGGTGCTTGTGCGTCCCACACATTCGCCCCGCGTCGAGTTCACGCTCCGGGGACGCATCGTTCGCCTCCGAAGTGCGGGAATCAAGATACGACTGCAGCGGCTGCACATGGCCAGGATCCGCATAGGCAAGCACACGTGCCTGTTGTGACGCGCATCAATCGCCGGTGGAGTTTTAATTGCAAATAAGAATAGAAAAAGTCTTTCACGCGAAATCATATATTCAACGCATTCGGATTCATTTGCTCCGATGCTGTCTTCCTACTAGAAATTTACACGCTATGTTGCCAACATACAACGCTCCTGTCTAAATTGCCTTCAAATAAGTTTACTTTTATTTGTAAAAATACCATTTTATTTACGTGATATTTATATCAATGCATCTTTAATCAAGCAAGGTATAACACAATGGCCAGTAATCGGGATCTAAATCCAGCTGTGTCCGAGAAGGCGCGTTGAGAGCCAGTTCTACTTTTTGTTTTTCATAGGAATAGGTGGTCAAGATATCAGTATATAGGGCCGCAGCATAAGCATATATTGATTTTAAAAAAAAGTGATATCAGGGAACGTCATTGTGAAGTGCCGCATTCGGTTTCAGGGACGCACATCGAGTCAACGGACTTCACGCGTTTTCCCGAGTTTGCAACGGACGACGAGAGCGAGGTTTGCTCTGGCATCGCCGAGTTGCTGACGTAAGTCGCGGATTCGTTCAGTGCTTACCTAGGCTAGTATTTGCAGCAGGCCTTGATGCAAGGTTGGTTGCCTGTCATTATTTGCGTTGAGGAGCGGCGACAAAATGGCAACGACACACAAAAAAAAATTCCCGCGCCTTCCCGCGAGGGGAAATTAGTAATGCAGAGCAATGGGGCCTCAGTACGTAAGGCAGTGTTGCTTCCATCGCTTCTCTGTGCCGAGAAGGCAGAACGAGTAAACGTGTAGCGAGCGTCAACCAAGAAGAAGGAGCAACCAGTGACTGAAGCACGGGCCGCGCTATATGCTAGCGCGCAAGAGAGAGAGCAGAGGGGGAAGGGGGGGAGGGCGAGCCGCATTCGGAGCAGCGCGCGCCTTCAGGCCCCACGCGTTTCCATTTGCACCTGTTACGCCAAGCGCGACTGCGGCGAACGGCGTACTACGGAAGTCGGCGGCTGCTGTTAGCAGGGGATTGAGAGGCCTTGCACCTGCTGCGGACGCGTGCTGTTGACGCTGCGCAGGAAGGGCGACAAAAGGCGAAGCTCTGCATTTAAAAAACAACACGAAATCCGCTGCCTACAAAATCACTTTCAAGGCCTACCCTTCGAAAGTGGACAACACGACCGTCCCAATGCTCGTCCAACCACTTCCTCCTTGCTGCGATGAAATCCTTCACCACTACCGAAGAAGCCACCTCCACTATACCCACCTCCCGCGCCTCCTGAAGGTCACGGCGCCCGCCTTTGGCGCACACTCCATACCCAAACATACTATATCACCCCCGATTCTATTCCATACCATCCCACCCAAATGCCCTTACAACTGCCCTTCTTGCCAGACTGCAGGTTGCACCACATCTCACAGTGTGTGGGAATGCCCCTACCACCCAACGCCCTTTCCTTCCCCGTCCCCGGAGCAGTGACCGTGCGAACTGATAAGCTCACGGCCTACATTTCAATCTCACAAGCCGGAGCATGGACAACAGCTGGTGGCTTTCGAAAAAGGCCACTCACTTTTCTGTTTCTTTGGTTTGTTTTTACTCGGCTCCATTAAACGTTTTACTCGCTCACTCAATCAGTGACTCAACCACCAAAGTGGCGCCAGAATGATAGTGCTTAAATACACGGCGGAAAAACACCATACAACAGAAAAGCCCAGCGACGGAACCGCGCACTTTCAAAGCAATGAGCACATTAAGGATGCCTAATGAAGCAATTACCTACAGTTCCGCTAGTTTAGAGGCATTTCTAAGTATCACCGTTCTGTTACCATCTTTCGTTTCTGTTTCTGTTGAGCCTTTTTTCAGACCTTCTCTAAACAAAGGCCGAAGTCGTCCCTTTTATAAGACGGCCTGTTTGCCTGCGCCCATCAGCGCACTTTAACGAGAAAATAGAATGTCGCACTTCTTTGTGTTTTGCTACGTTTCAGTAATAAATCGCTAAAGTGTCTGATCATAATTTGCTTTAATAGAAAAAAAGTGGATGTTCTACCTGAGCCACCGCCGACTTCTCTTAAGTCTGACAGTTGTTTATATTTTAATTTATAATTATACTATGAATGCAATGTACTCGATTGAATTTTGCTTGGCAAATACCGGCGTTGTTTTGATTTTTACTGAAGCAACGAAAATTCGCCTGGGCACTTGAGTCTGCTCACATATTTTGTAGCCCCGAGCATTCTGGCTCTCGATGGCGGCACTTATCAGACTTCTTTGCTGATATATCGGGTTTACGTCTGATTTTGCGGTTTCGCTTCGTCGTTATTTAATGCAAATTGCTTCGAACTGCAGAGTCCGGCACTTAATGCTATAGCTTGCTCAAAATCGGAGCTTGGCGTGGTTGGCATTCAACTGTTCTACTTACGCGCTATCACGTTCTATTATCACACACTGTGACATCACAGTAGCATGCCGTTAGTAACCTTCACTGTTCCCGATTTTTACTAATATTGACCAAGAAGTATTAAGAAGTCACTCATGTGTACTGTGTGCCACGTAGAGACTTCAAATCAGTGCCTGAATTTTCTTACTTCAAAGTAGCGTAACAGGTTTTTTGCAGATACGGATGTAGAGCTAAAGTTGAAAGCGAATTACTGAACGTCATTGCGAAAAGCCCCATGACGGCGTTCCACAAAGGCACGCCAAGGTGGATGCAAACATTACGTTAGATTCTTTTCGTTGAAGTTCGCCAAAAGGGATTTTGTACTGGTTTGGCGGGGCACTCGTTGGCTCCTTTTTACGTCCGCACTATTTCGACGCCAGTTCGCGCTCAGTACCACTGCTTTCCCTTTTCGCAGCAAACGTCCGTCAAAGTTCGAGCCACTGTCGAACATCATGTGGCTGCAGTATCTCGCGAGCTGGTTGACCAACCGCTACCCCGAAGCTTCGGCACTGCTGGATCGCTGGAAGGCCCTGCTCGCCAGCTCGTGCTCGGCCCAGCATGCCACTCCAGGCCACACGCACCAACCGTAGTGGCGCCTCTTTCGATAGGCGCTCGGGAAGAAGATGCGACCACGCCGCGACTTCGAAAAGTCATTCGTGGCTGATTTGAAGGCAATGCACTTTATTGGACATGCAGAATTAGCGTTCGTGCATGCGGGCACCCACAAGACTGCTCCTACCCACTGTGTTCTTTCCCTGGATTCCGCTACGATGTTATACAATTATTTTAATTTTAACGCGTGATTCGAAATCTAAATTTAAGTATTGCGTCTGATGCAATGTTTGAAATATGACGGTATTATGCTGACACCACATGTTACAAATCCCGGAGTGATTACAAACGACTGAAAAAAGGCAACTGAAGATTTTAGTACTAGCCAGCCGAAGGAGCTGTCATATTTGTATTTAACTATTTTCCTTTTAATAACATGCAATTCGCGGTTCATTTGTGTATAATTCAAAGTAAATTTTTTTCTATTCTGGCCGAATTTCTGCGGGATGATACTTAGCTCTGGCGGTTTGTGCCGTCTTTTATCGGTCACAAGCGCATGATGAAGCAACGTGGGTAATACAGGCAAGTCGGTCCACATCCTGGTAAGTCGATCCACGCCCTGTCTGTCATCAGAAGCAGGATGCCCGGCGAAACAAGGGTTGGCGGTGTGTGATGGCTGGGATTCATCTCCGGGTTTCCTCCTGGCGACATGCGACCGGCATGCAGCCATGGCCGGCCCCTTCAATTGTGAGGCTTCCGAAATAAGAAGATCCGACCTACCAGCGGCCACGCACTAACTTGAAGGCGCCGCGCCGTGAAATCCGCTGGTTCGTTCTTCCCGGGTTTCACGGCACCATAATGTTACAGAACAGGACGCGGACGCGAGTCCATGGCTGAGCTGAACCGATTTATTCCACCCTTTCCCTCTACCCATGATGGTGATTGACAAGGACGAGGCGAAAATGTAAAACTCAAGCGTTGACACCCAAATGATTGTGTTTATTGCAATTTCCACACTAAATATACTGTGCACATGCATAAAAAGAAATATGAACAGCATGTACACAAGTAGTGAGTCTGGTAAGTCAACTGAACACCACAGTAATATTCAACGCTGCCGCAACAGTTCCTATGCCCTGGCCTGCAAGAAGGCTATTACTGTTGACAAAATCATTACTGATAGCAAGTAAAAGCAGTTATTGCCCGCTTTTTTCTCTCTGACATGTTTAATAGGTCTCGCATGGTCTGGTCTTTGCTTTTAAAGATAGCGGTGGGCTCTATTAGCCAGTATCGCGGCCAGCACAATCAAGGTACTCGGTGTTACGCAGACTCAGACGGCCTTTGTGTCAGCCGATGGACCTTTGTAATCATGTTTCTTAAACCTTTCACTTTGACATCTGCCGGTTTGACGGATATATGCATGGCCCAACATAGTATCCTATTGGGAACATTCAAGACTGGACTGTTCCTTTGTGTCGTGCATGTTCAAACAGCAATACATTGCCTAATGCTAATGAAAGCAGTAATACTCCGCAGTCAACTTGAAATCAGACATATACAGAGTGGACGTCATTACTGATGTTCGTGTTTTTTGGTGTGTGTACAGCGTGAATGCCATTTACATATTACATGAAGTAAACAAAGTACTGATTACATTTGATAAGGTCCAGGTAGCTGCAATTATAAAAAAAAACTTGGCGGTAAGGAGATTTCTCTGTCAGTTTGTTCTCGTCTGAAGCTCATGCTATTGACGCCTGAATCCAACAGTTATCACGTGGCACCTAGAAAAGTAGAAAAGCGTGATGCAGTCAGCACACATGAAATGCGTTTTGGCCTTTAGTACGTGCTTCAATTGAAATCGAAATAGATGTTCAATCATGCAAAGCGCACAATAGGTAAGAGATGCTTGTCCCACCCTTATAGATGCTTGGAGTCTCCGTTCCAAAGGAAACTAAAATAAAATGTGAAGATTTTGTGGCGCGAGGCACGGGTGTGGTTGTTATTGGTCACTGCACGCCGCTGCAAACACTGGGTAATGTCTTGCCGCTAAGCTGTCACTCCCTCTAAGCTTGTTACGGGGCAATGCAGTCTGGGTGCGCTTTTATTGGTTGTAATTTCTGGGCTAAGAGCCCTGCTGAGAATATGTGGACGCACTTTTTTAGGCTGAATCTCCTAGGAACCTGCCGGTAGAACCGTCATATAGAATGCTGTAACAGGTTGTACTATTGGCCCCTTTGGCCTTCAAATACAGTGAGTCGGTAGTTTGTACATTGAGTGGGCATTAGAGGGAGTACTGCAGCACATTTTAATTTTCGGTCGAAACATTCTTCAGGTGCAATGATGCCTGAAAGTTCTTAGTAGGACCTCAGATATCATAAGCTCGCTATGGGTAAAACGTTTCCACAACATTTTGCAAGAATTGCGTGATGATGGGTATTCTCAAATGCTTGAAGCTGAATAAACTCTTGTAACAGTTGAGCTGTCTTATTCAAACTACGCTGCATTAGGAACCACCTACGCCATGCGGTATCAGAGCCTCGGCACTAGGGGTATAAAATATTTTAAAACACATCCGCCGCCTTCAGAAAGCCATTCTGAGGATGACCCATTGATGAATTGTACATTTTGTTTTCTCTGAAGCAAGAGACTTTGCAGTCATTTCGGCTTTGCTTTTTACAACGCCGCCTCTTATTCCATAAAAAATGGAGCGGTAAATACTCATCAAAAGTTCTCTATGCGCTTTTAGCCAGGGCGGACATATGTAGTTACATTGGATAAATCAATATAGCATAATGCACTCCGATTTCTCTGTTCCGTGCAGTAACTAGTAAACCGCACTTTGGAGTGTAGTTGATTTAGGAAGATGTCCCAGAAAAACCACACACGAAAGTTTTCCAGCTGATACAGAAGTGGACAAGTGGGTACGATACAGTCGTGCTTGTTTCATGTATCGTAATTTAGACAAGTATGAATGATATTGCTGAAGCAGTGTTGGCTAAAACAACCGTCGGAGTAGTTCGCATACAGCTTCCCCACAAAACTAGAACAAAGAAACAGTTTCTCAAGTTGGAATATTCGTGTTATTGCCTATATTTTGGAAATGGCAAGCTAAGTGTCTTCACGGGGTCCAAACGGAAGCCTACCGGTAAATGTAGCGGATTTGGTAATTTTTCGCTACTATGGGACCCAGAGAACATTAAATTTACAGAGCCATGTAATGCAGTCCCTGTGCACAGCAGCTGCTGATTCGCGAAAACTGGGCAGATAGATGCTACGATTTCCAAACAGATAGCGTATTCTGGCAGTTGTATTTCAAGAGAAATACGGCGCCAGTCAGAGTGGACCGCAGCATCTGATGACCAGAAAGTTGTATTCGCTTGTTTGCCGCTTAATCAAGTCCTCCAAATATTACACACTTTGCAATTATCCCACGTATAACTTTATGTTTATGTTGTGCGAACATTTATTGCAACGGCAAGGTTAAGCTTTTGCACTGATTTTGCGTCATCGAAGAACGCTTTATACCAAGGTTGTACCGACATAATGTCGTTTTTACCAGTTACTAACGAAAATGTCTTTAACGCCTTCTTTTCCCCAGAAATTATAGAACGAAGATATGAGAGGTTTTATGTATGAAAATGGAAACAAGCGTATCGTTTGTAACATTCATTGTACGTTCCTGGCAAGCTCTTTTTTCGCTTCTAGTTGCAGAGACGGCGGTTTTAATGACCCTGAATTTAAGGCAGTGTTTGGAGTGTAGGCGATACGCGGTTTTTAGAGGGATGGGAGACTGGGTGATGTTCCAGTTGGCGAGTTTTTTTGCAATGCCAGCACATATTCCTCGTGATTTTGCAGGTAACAGCGGCGGTCGTTACAAACGAAGCCAAAAAGTAATGATCGTTGTTTGGCTATTGGGCGTTCTACCATTGTGCGTGTATTTCTGAGGAAAGCTTATATCTTCATAAGCAGTGACAGTTCCACCTGACCTAATCGATACAGTACATGAGCTGGAGGCAGCAGTCGACAAGACAAACTTCTCCCAAGCATCTTTAACGGATCAGGTCGGAACAATTTTTTCAGAAACGGCAGCCAGAGCAGTAACCAAGGTCTGCGAGAGAAACTGAGGGCGGCATTTGAACGATACTGGAAAACTGTAGAGCTTAATTTCGCTCACTTGACAGACTGTCTCGAGTCGCATGCAACAAAACCAGTATTTGCATGTTTCCTTTACACCTTGGGTGACTGCTACTTAAAGGTCAAGAGCAGGCCTTACGTTGAATCTCAGGACAGTCTGGGGCTTACTTTAATATCGACTCCAGTGAGAAAAGATTTCCTCTGGCCAAGCAATACAACAAAGTTACGCGAAGAATATTTGAGACAGCGCTGGGTCCCTTTTTTTAGGTGGTGTCCTTCAAATAGGCCGGTAAAAGAAACTAGCGAAGAAATCCCGATTGTGTCTAAAAAAAGCTTGGCCTTTTATGATATTCATGTTTTGTGATTATTGTTTATGCGACTGCTTTTGCTAGGCATCTGTATTTTGTGCATAGAAATTGCGGCTTCTTCGAGATGGTAGCCCCAGAGAAGTGCTGTAGAATTGTTTATATGCCTGACATTAAGATAAAAATCAACGTAGAAAGTGCTTCAAAATTGTATAACGGTATAGATTCAATAAGCAAGACACTTCTTTCTAAGAGAATGCCAAAACGCGCGATTATATTTGAGTTTATATTACGTTTCTTAAAAACGCGAAATTCCAGCGGTAACAAAATTTCGCAACAAAACGAACACAACAATGCTGCGTTGAAAACCCGCTGACCGGATGGGATACTGGTGCAGCCAAAACTTTATGTGACCTATCGGGAGTAATTCGTTCGCACAATTGAGGAGTATCTCATTAAGTCCCTTAAAGTATCCTGGAATTATTGTGTGGTACGGTTATGGCAGTTTTACAACACATAACGAGCTAAGTAACCAATAGAATACATAGGATGCAGGTAATTTTTGTCACTATGAATCTGAAGCATTTTATTTCATTAATTTTATTAACCTGAAGTCCCGTTGGACATTACATAAAGGGTATGGGTTGTCAAAAACATACAAAAGCAGTCACAACTCAGCTTGAAAAGTTGCTTGTGTCGCTGCTGCATAATGTTGATTACAGGGGATTGCTGCGATGTGGTGAGAGAGGTCATTCCAGTTCCTATTTCGCAAACTGGAACAGTTCACCGTGAAACTTACTAATACAGTTCATACTCGCCATCTCTGCTTGACAAACCTTGTGCATTGTGCAATGTAGCTACCCTAGGGTGTGAGTGTATAGGTGTGTTGGCATAAATATATGCAAAGCTATGTTCCGGCGTTACTCTTGGCTGTGAATGCGTTCTTTTCGAAATATCGCCAGGACGATTTCTTGTGAAAGAAATAAAACGAGGAAGTGCCCCAATTAAAAAAATAGACATTTACAAGATTTTCACTGCGTTGACTGCGGCGACATATTAGTGGCAACGGCTGAGCAAGACAGCTGCAATTTTGGCAACAATAATTTTCCATTCTTCACCTGCGCGAGCCCAACATTCTTCAGGTGGCCATGGTCTGTAGGGCTGCCATTGGCGCCGCCAAATTTAGAAGGAGCCAAGCACGCACTACTAAGTCATAGGGCTTAATAAGTCTGTTTCTCTCTCTCTTAATGAGCCAAGCTATAGTTGAGATAAAATATATTTCACTGTCATGGCGAATGCATTCATGCGGCAGTTACTTGAACCGAATAGAGTATTTATTTTGCGGATTAACTTTCTGTCAAGCGGTGTCTCTAGTGGGAGTCTGTGTTCATGTTTGCATTAGAGATCCGAAGTTTGTGTTTTAGTACGACCAGTATCGGGAGGGCGAAATCTTGCTCTCCAAAGTGGCGCACTTTGTCCCCTGGAAAGGGGACGTACATCGTATCCTTTGGCATTGGTTAAAAACAGGGAAGTAGATGAGGTAGAAACATGTCAATTTCATTGTGTCACCAAAGAATTGGTTGCCCGACAGGCGTATAATTATGGTAGTGTGCTTTACCTGCCAGTGCTTGCTTTGTTGCCGCCCGTTTTACCAGTATAGATGAATTCGAAGCGTGCTACAGGACAGGTGCCTTGTCCAAGTGCAGGGCAATCTCGCTTGAGGGAAGGCGTGAAAGCCCTCCGAAAAAGAAGAGAAAGAAATTGAAATCACAATTTCGCGCCTAAGAGCAGCCCATGTCGACGCGCGCCGCGGAAACAAAGGCTACCAGCGCTGAATAGAGCACGGGCGCCTCGATAGAGTGCGAGCGCGCAATCACGCAATGCCTCGCATCACGTGAGCCATATTTTTAGAGAGGAGCTCAAGACTTCAGGGGAGGCGGAGTAATGGCCCGAGATTTAGCCCAGCGGGAGACGCCCAGTTCCGAAAAGAGCACGCATAGGTGACGCTGCTGGAACAATCGACGTGACCGTTTAAACTTGAGCAGGAGCGGCAGATTGGCAACTTTGGAGCCTCCTCCCGAATGACGCACACCACCTGCCCTGCGCTCTGGCAGCCCCAGTAGCGAAGGTCTAGTACCTTCGCATAGCGCCATAGCAAAGTGGACGTGCGTTTTGACGGCACCCACGTTGACGCGTCTGGAACCAGGCATTCCGCATGTGCTGCACGACTGCCACGAGAGTATCCACCCAGCTCCAACCAGACGAAAGTACAGAATCAGCGTTTCGTCCAACCAGCGTCTCTACAGGAACGCGTACCCGAAAGCCATTTCGGCGCAGCGTATATATACCACCGCCATGGCATCAGTGACTCGGTAGTACTAGTTAGAGACGATTGTTGGAGGATCGCATTGTAAATATTTTTGTGTGATCGATGACCTAAGACTTTGAACCGATTTCGTCAGGCATTGCGGCGTAAGTGGTTTGTGCGTTGATTGTTCGAATGGTAATTAATAGATAAGGGTATATGCTGCCCGGTTGTCTATTTACGAGTGTAATGTTTATTTGCGGTGTTTTTTTTGTTTGATAAAGTTGTGTTGTTCAGCCCCTCAATGCCCCTCTTGTCCATTCTTTTATGGTTTTTGAAAACGGTACGCGGCATACGTATTGCCAAGCTTTAGAACAATATGAATTATCACGCGAAAAAATCTCGACAAGATGTTTTTTTATTTCCCGAACACTAAGTACAAACATCATAAAGACTGCAGAACAGAAGGTTAACCGTAAGACGAAACACGAGAGTTCAAGTGAAAAAAAAATCACAAAATATGCGCTCTTTCCTTCCCTGGCTTCGTCGCACCTCAGAACACCGGAGCATCCAGGTCACACCTCGTAACTACGATAATGGAGCATGTTCCGAGCTTCTGTCGAAGTGGTGAACGCAGCTCAATTGTAAGCAAGGCTGCCCTCTTCCGATGCGAAGCAAGACGACTGTTTTAAAGGCGGAGCCACTTAGAGGCTGAGGCTGTTGGCGTCTCCTGTCGTCATCGTAATCGTCGTTGGTTTCATGTAGTCACGGTAATAAAACACCGGACACTCGTTTACGCGTCACGCTGGAGCACTTCTTACCGCGTAAAAACACCGGGAGACTCATTGGGAGACCCCTGCCCACTCTGATTTCCCGGGCAACGACACAGCCCATGCATGGCCCGCGCTCTTACCAACCGGCCCCCAGAGGAGGACCACAGTCCAACGCCGATTGAGACCTTCCAGAAAATAACCCAATATTATAGATTAGGCAGGAGTACCTTTCCCCCGCCCAACGCAGTTTGTCTAAAATGCAGGAAAACACATTAAGACGAATTCAAACAAACACGCTCCCAAATCCAGTACGAGTAAATCATCTATTCCCCACACAATAATCCCTGGAGTGGGCGTTTTGCGGCAATTCAGGCCCAATCTATCACATCGTTTGGGAGTGCGACCGAAACCCCGACCTTCCCCCATTCCCAACCCTTCCCGTGAGCAGTTGGAGAGCATGTTACCCAGCTCGAGCCTTGACGACCAGATGATCTTGGTTGACCGAGCCGACCGAGCCAGGATCACCCAGTGACCTCCGGACTCGGAAGCCACCCGACAATTAAATTTTTCTCAGTAAAGTTTCTTCCTCCACCTCCAGCGGGACACGGCCTCTTTCACGAACGACTGTTTTTTGCGGTGTTTTCATTCGTATGTACACCTGCTTACCGCATGGTGAATGTGTGCTCGTGCTCGAGCTGTGAGTACTGCAGCAGCACACGCATATTTCTTGCTTCGGAAGCAGCACCTTAGAATAGTACTGGGCACTTTCGTCAACGAGATTGATGATAAGTATTGTTGAAATAGGCAGCCTAAGGAGTATCAAGGTAAGCGCTATTGCAGGCCGGGAAGTAGCGCAGAACTTTCCGATTGTGGTTTCAGTAAGTGCGATGTGCGATGTGTGGAACCCACTTACCCAAAACAAGAGAGCACGGGGTAGAGAGAGAGGAGGATGTACTTTATTGGTTGGCATGGAGTATAAAAATATTGTGTACGCACGTCACGTTGAAATCAATTTTACAGCGAAGCTTTGTTTCATGTCTACGCTGATTATTGCAAGCTGTACACCTACCTGTTTCATGATTGTTGTGGTTTCGACATTCCATGTGTCCATCTTCATATCGGCGATGCCGTGAGCCAGTCTTCATTCAGGCACCGCTGTGTGGGTGTCGCGCCTAAATCACGGGCATACCTGGGCGAGCAGAGTG
Source organism: Haemaphysalis longicornis (assembly GCA_013339765.2). NCBI lineage: Eukaryota > Metazoa > Arthropoda > Arachnida > Ixodida > Ixodidae > Haemaphysalis > Haemaphysalis longicornis. The sequence continues at coordinate 36,624,949 of CM023451.1, forward strand.
TCTGAAAAACAAGTATTCGCTGTGACAGATTTATGGTGGGTACATGTTGGATTGTTTTATTTGTGATGGACACAAGAAATATTCGGGCGTGAACAATGAGCTAAGGTTTTGAAGAACATTCAGACGCAGTGTGAACCCGGCGCAAGGCTGTGATGTTGGTATAGGGATGGTCATAAAGCGCACTTCAAAAAGAAGGTATGAAGCATATTAACGTAAAATTTGTAACTACGAATTTAGAGCACATGAAACACAAGTACGAAACGGCGAATATAAGTGTACAAAGAACACAAGTACACGGTCCATTTTGCATCAAATTGTTACGAGCGCCACTTATTTGCAACAATTTGAGCGCTTGAACATATTGTGCGAATAGCCGGGCAATAAATGGCCGCCATCGTCGCCTTAACTGTCACCCTGCTTGTGTCCGCAACACTAACGAAGAAAAAGTAAAACTTTTTTGGGTGCAGAGTGTTGCGAGAGCGGAGTCTACACGTCGACAATCGGCATCGTCATTCGTTTAACTAGAAGGATCTCATCACAGACGCTGTAACCTGGAGAGCAGCGTTATCTTCTGCTAATTCTAATGATATGGGGGAGATGGAGGAAGAAAAACGTCTTTGTAAAGCAGGGAGCCTTGGGGAAGAGCCCTCATTCCAGGACTTTTAGGTCCGCCTTGCTTTTGGGCTCTTTTCCCCAGCAAAAGCTGATGGTCAGTGTTGGAGCTGGACAGTGCTATCTCCCAGTGCTCATGGAGAGGTTGAAGGTGAGAGCATAGATGTCACAACACCACACAATATGGTAGAAGGTGACCGGAGCCTTCCAGAAGAGCATTGCGAGGAGTGCAAGGTATGGACCACAATGTTGGCTATTGTAGAGTGGGGAAATATGTTAGTTTAGATGCCTCAGCGGTGGCGCTGCTGTTCCTTAGTGAAGCTTGCATCCGCAGGGCTGTATATTGTTTGCACGAGACGGTAATGCTTAGTGGGTTATCTGGGTACTGCGTGCACTCTAGGATAACCTGTGGCTTGCAGAACTAGCATTCGGCACCGCGTTGATTGGGGAACAGCTATAAAGGGAGTGCTTTGGAATGTCCTCTAAACAAAAGTTCCATGTAAAACTAAAACTTTATTAGAATAACTTTGTTAGATGGGGTCGGTTCTTGCTAAATTAGCCGTTTCTACTACCCCGAAATGGAGGTGCCCGGTTCAGGAATGTTCCCCACCTGTTCGAAAACTAACGGCCACTCTTGAATATAATTAGTAAAAATATAGTTCTTTCTAAAAAAACATTTTTAAGATCCTCGGTATATAAAAATTTTACGAAGGAAAATTTGACTTTTTTTGACAACAGAAAACCGTCTTAAAAGATGGTGACAGGCCTTGACATTACATATCAGGGGTTTTATTTTTGGGAATCTAAATAGTTTCAAATTTGGACATTTTGACGCTTCCAACCTCCGTATTCACACACGCCTCTTTGCCAACCTTCAGTTCGTGCACTGTAATTGCTTTCTGGTTGAGCAATCATCCAACTGGCTATGTGCCACCTTATGATGAGTTATCATCGTTACTATCATCATTGTAGTCAGCAAGACTCGACACGAGAAGGCAATGTGGCGCGTCGTGTACATCACGGTCTGCTTCCTGAGCGTCATAACTGCGTCCTGGAGCAGCGCCCGTCGAGGCCACTTGGCGGGCAAACTCTTCACGAAGCTCTACGACGACCCCATTCCGCGCCCACCCCCTCCAGCACCGAATCCAGCGCACCTGGCAACGTACGTCGTGGATGACACCAACCAGAGGATCTCGTTCAACCAGAGCCTGGTTCGTAGGGTATTTGATAGCAGCGAACGGTCAGACAGGGTGGAGAATTCGCAGAAGGCAACCACGCATAGAAGCCGAGTGGACGAATCTTGGTTGGAGAAAGTCGGTCTTGCAAAAGCAGCCGTTACCACACCGTCTTCACCGACCCTGCCCCGAAGGCATAGCGAGGCCAGCACACACAGGTGAGCCTTTAAACTATTACCATCATTCTTCCTTCAATTTTCTGGTGCTTAAGCTAGGTGCCGATATCGTGACGAATTTTAAAATTATAAATCAGCCCCGGCATTCTTTGATTGGTATTTGACGCTGAGTTGGGCTCGGGTAAAGTGTTCGAGCTTAAAGCAGTTGTTTCACTGATTCATTGATTTCTGGCGAGTACTCTAGCTGTCATCAGGCCTGCAGAAGTTGTGCAGTTAACCACTGCTACACCACTGCGGGTATACGGTACTTTGTCGTTAACTAGCACTTTGCCATAATATCTGCCGCAATGGTCGGAAAACGAATGCATAGGCTTTACCTTTCCCTTTCAGGTCATAAGATGTGCACTTGTCTATGCTCCCTGTGCGTCGAGCCGCGGCTACTGGTTGCAAGGGGCTTCATGAATGATGTTTCGCGAAGCAGCTTTCGGGAATTTATCGCGGAACTTGAAAATATATTGGAATGGCGTTTTTTTACCCAAAGAGAAACAATGAAACAGCCATGAGCGTACTCCAGTGTCCTCCCTATTGTAAATTGCGACAGGAAAAACATTATCACACTACTTACTTGATCAAAGGCTTTCCCCTGCTCTTACCACTAGTACCGGAACAATGCCAAATGCATTCGCATAGCTAGCTGTGCCACAATGAATCACTTCTGCCATATGTTTTGTTTCTTTTTGCTCACACGCTGTGCCTTACACAACAATAAGTGAACAGGTCTACACCATCCCAACAAATAGGCTGCATGACCTTGTTTGCGGACCCCGACCATGCCCTAGTGTAGAAAAAAGTGAAACAGGAAAACCATCACTCTATGGCTGTGTTTCCATAGCTACGATACCAGCGCTCCGAACCCAGTTATGATCACATCGACGTCACGTAGACGGCAGCCGCAGCGAAGTGACAGCGCCAGCGGGCTTCGATGCGTTGCGTCAACGCTGCGCTATCTTGCTGGAATCGCTTCGGTCGCAGCCATCTGAACGTTACACATGATACGTGTTTACAGCACAGCCCAGTCGACCGCGCGTAAGTGCGGAGCACTTTGTGGGCCGGAAATCTTGTTGTGGCTCCGCCGGCGTCACGCACCCAAACGAAATACGGCATCACCGCGTTACCCACCGAAACACACGCTCCGAAAAGATACCCGCTTCCCCTGGTGGGTGTCGAAACTGGGTCCCTCGCTTTACGAAGCCGCTGTCAATCTGAGAGCGCCACAGAGGCGCATCTTCGTCATATAGAAAAAGTTGCGGGTGATTTTTGCGCTGCCCTGTTACCGCGTGGGCTGCTGTTGCTGGCCGCCAATAAGTTCATACATGATAATGAAATACGGGAAAAATCAAAACTCACTCCAGTGTCCTCCTTGTAGACGTGGTGGTGATGATTATTATAATTAGTGGCTCCCCCTTTGAATCGGGACGTCGCTTGTCAGCAACCGACTTGCCTGTTTTATTCCAGTTACTTGCCCTACACTTAGCTAACCTAATAGATTTGCCGCCCCCGTCTACGCCTCACCCCTGTTTTAAACTCCCATGGTTCTCGCGCTGTTTTTTCTCCCCAGCTGTTTTAAAGGGACACTGAAGTGATTTGTAAACATTGCGGGATTACTAGCGCAAATTGTAGTCCGGAGTCCATAGGCCATGTTTCGACCACTCTGAGCGCGTTTACGCGAATTTATTTAGTAGAAAAAGCAATTCGAAAATGCTGTCCTCCTCTCTGCACCCTCGCCCATTTTTTGTGGCGTTTTCGTGTGACGTTAGGAGGAGACGAGCTGGCAATGGGCTGCGCTACTGCACGGTTCGCCGACCTTCCGATTGACAGTCGGCCCAGCGTTTAGACCGCCGGCCGCCGACGGGTCGTCGCAATTCGCTCGCTCAATTGAAACTAAGCCACAACACGTTCGTGAAAGGAAGACTGTGCCTTTCTTTACTTTGTTAGTTCGTACACTGTATCAAGTTTCGAGTCCGGGTCGCTCCACACAAGCGCTGCACAAGTGCACAAGGGACGCTTCGCTGACTTTACGCTAGTAGGAAAATATAAGGCCACTTGAAGGCGGGAGAAGAGTCAATGAAGTCAATATTGGTACTAAGGGAATAAAATCAACTGAAACGTTTACCGCACAGCGCAAAACTAGGGAGCAGGAAGCACTTTTTTGCGCTGGGTGAACAAGCACAGCGGTTAGCACACGACCGCACATCTGCTAACGCTTTTCCGTCAAAAAAATGCAATTGCTAAACGTGAGATATTGTGGAAGTTTGGGAGACGCTTACTGCATGGACGCTATACAACAAATAGTCTCCTAAAGTACTTGAAATGATAAAACTAAATAAAAGTGTAAACTGGTTATAAAGTATATACCTTATATATCCACACTCGGCAGGGCTGGCTCGTGGCCGACTGGTCTGTTGCGCTAGGTAATTGTTTTCCAAGTCGCAAGTTCAAATCACCGAGGGTACATCCTTTTTTTTTTTTTTTGCAAGTTAATTTTTTCGTTTTCGGCCGATGTTTTCTAGACTGAGTTCACCATTTTTGGGCCGTAACGTTCACTGCTCCACGAGCGAGTTCGCAGAACGCGCGCAGGCTGCCACTGACGCGCTAGCGAGTTCTCGTTGGCGTGCTGTTGCCACAAGCACCGACTGCTAGCGGGCAGTGGGCACAGGCCTGAATCAGCACACCCTTGGCCTGGTGCGAACACGCTTTTTACGATACAGGCATGAGTGAGGCAAGCTCCGACTATGCAGGAAAAGCGCATGGCATTTGAGCGTCTGCGGTGACGCGGAAGACATTCATCCACTGCATAGCCCTCGGCTAGTGATTTCTACCATTCCAAGCCATCCTGGGAGGCTTATCTCAGGCATTTTACAGCCGACAACATGGCAGAAGCGCGGTACGGCAGATTACTGAGATATCGAGAATGCCCATCCAACGATGCCGTCGGATGTCAAGCATGTTGTTTCACAGAACCGAAACCGAAACTTGTTTCAATGCTAACCTTGGACATCGTCCAATCACGGTGCCATCTCCTCCCGACGTCAAAGCCTTTGTTGGTGGGGGCGCCACATACCGTGCATGGTAGTTTTTCGTCTTTTCCGCTTTATAAAATAATTAACGACTTATCAACCGGATAAACGATGAGAAGTGTGGTAATTGAGCCAGTCTACACCGTGCAAGCAAAACCGGGAGCTTGACGAATTAACTTCAGTGTCCCTTTAAATTCTCATCGGTTTGATTACTCAAGTCAAGAGAGAGCGGCTGCGGCGCCCACTCTTGACTACTTTATGTATTAAAGCCAAGCTGGTACTGCAACTAGTCAACAGAGGGCGGCATAGCACCTCTGGCGAATCACTGCTCCGCACTTGACAGATATCACGTTGAATGGAACTGCTTAAAGTTTTTCTTCGCATGCTGGTCATAAAGAAAGGTAAAGATGGCAACGATAATTACCACCACGCGCCGTGGTGATGAAGGTAGCTCATTCACTTCGAGGGTGGGCCTTCGTTTCCCTGATTGTTACCGGCGACCTCCCGTACAGCACTCACACGCCTGCCTACCGGAACTCGCCGCATTGTGCCGGACAACTGACACTTGTAAAAAGCGAGGCGGACATGACAGGCATACTAATCCCGGCCTTGACACGGGCAAAAAAGTCGCCGACGCTTCCTCTATTGCGTGGTTGACGATTCACGTCATCTGCCATGCACCCCTCCCCCACCCCCCACCCCCTGGTCTCTCGTGCAGGGTGTTTTTGGGAGCATATCCGTGATTGGCGTGGGTATGTACAAAACAGCATCATCCAGCACCTCAGATCCGTTCGGAGAATCTCCCGCCGGAAGCGCGACGTCTGCAGCGACGGCAGTGTCAATTCGCCAAGATCAGAGAACCTAAAAAGTTTCTGCTATACATACGTGTTCAGCAATGAGCGGATAGCCTCACTTCTTGCACGGGTTTAGAGAAACCCACGAAATCCCTGGTAATCAGATGGTATAAAAACTGGACTTGTTCTTTTGTATAGAGCTCTCTTCACTTCTTAGTGTGAACAAACGGCCCCATAAGAAAAAGAAAAGGTGTTACGTTCGTCAGCCAATTTCAGATGCTCGACAAACGAAAAGGATGCAGGCGACATCTGCATTAGGTCCTATGGATTACGACGCGATAGCATTACTTCGACGTCGAGGGCGAGTTTTTGAACGGAGAACGAGAAAAACTTTGCTGGTGTTGCAATTACCATAAATGCTTTCCAACCACTGAAGGTAATGATAGAATGGAAGACTAGTCAGAAGTGTTTTTAGTCGCCCCGGCATAGGGAAGGAAACGTCATCTGCTCTTGTGTGGCTTAAAATGTGGGCGTCAAAGTGTGCACCTACTGTATGTTGGTCAGTTGTAGTAAGAAGGCGAGAGGGCCCGTCTTTCAAAGTGTTTATTTTGTGTGTGCGTGTGTGTGTGCGTGGACATGTGATACAGTTGACTTATTATCGGTTATTAGCTATGCCTAGCGGTGTCTATAATTTGTCCTTTCTTTCTCTTGGTATAATGTTCTCCCTTTATTCTATGCCTTCCATTGACCTTTACGTTATCTTTGATACATAAATAAAATAATGCCTTGGCCTGACTGAACGTTTTTGCCTTTCTTTTAGCGTTAAGAGAGAGTGACGATCCTTGTCGAGGAGGTGAAGGTTTGAATTCTGAAAAAGGGGGTGAACAGGCGGTAGAGAGCACAAGGCTTACAGACAGTCCAGGGGACCAGATGCAGCAACTCCTTCCATCACCTTCTCAACTAGCTGAAGGGCGATCTTGAGGTCACGGGCACGTCAGAGCTGCTTCCCATATGTTGAGTGAAGTGGCGCATGTAGTCTTTTTGTTTCAGTATATTCTTGTACTTGGCCAGGTTGCACTGAAGAAGAGGATGGCTGTTTTTGCACGGTGCTGTCGACAAAACGTCTTTTTAGGGGTGTGCGAATATCACATTTTTCGAATAGGAATCGAATACGAATATCTAGCTTCGAATATCGAATCGAATAGCGAATAATTAAGAGTGTGCCTTTCGAAATCAACTTTTTGATTTTTTTGTGAATTTTGACGAAAATTAGCACAGCAACAGGATCTGCTTCTGTGATAACACCAAAAAAATTTCAAATATTTTGAATAGTTTTTATTCATAAACTTTTATTTCTGTCCACCTTCTAGTGAGCTTGAGCGGCCTATAAAGCATGATAGAAAACTTGTTCAAAGTGCTTTGTATTCCCAAATGAATGGACGAGGCCATGACAGTCTTACGTTGCGCAAGAAAGCGATATGGCTCGCCCGTATCGCGGCGCTCGTATACCGCAACAAGTCATACTTTGTTTATCCCTGACATGGCCCACCAGGTCACTCCTAAGATTAAATCTAAAGTCACAGACATTAATTACAACTACTGGCGTTCAATCGTACCAGGTTGTGCAGCCAGGCGATGCTCCAACGCGCAGCGACAACGCTGCGCGCGCCGAAGCTTTTGACGCGTCAGCCGTTTCTTTCCCATGGCTAGCGAGCATACTGTCAAGCTTAGCAATAACTAAGCGTGTAAGCATCTCAAATAAGACGAAAAGTTCACTGCGCGAACCGCTATCACAAGCCCACACACCGCGTTTCACCCTCCAGGGTAAAGTCACGCGCACCACGAAGCGTTCGGTGACCTCCGCCTTTCGAGCCACGCAACTTCCCGTAATACAGCTTGTGATCTCAGGAATTGCCATCGCTATAATGTCCGTGTTGAATACCACAGTAGATAAAATAATTGAACAGAAACTTGGACGAGCGAGGTAGTACAAATGAACTAAAAAACGCGCACTAACAGTTCAGGCAGCCGCCATCTTGTATTGCTGTAGCGACGCCCAATCAGGAGGTCCGTTTCGGTGCGCACCTATCTGAAGGCCAACCATGCTTCAGCATCTATTTCTGGCTTCATTTGACTTTTCTTTCTGCCATTCGTGCATTTATGAATGAACGAAGATAAGAGCCGGTAAGGACCGGAAAGAGGATCGCTCGGCCGATCCAATGGTACCAAACGGCCACGCCCGGTGGCACCGTTGCGGAGATACAGCGCTCCAAAAAATTGCCGTTTTTTCGCCCATTTCCGCTGACATTTTGTCACCGCGGCTGGCAAACTTATTCTTTATACCACTTTGAGACGGTTTTCGGTGGAAAAACTTTGCAAACGCACAGGATAGAAAACATAGAAGCCGAATATGTGCTTTAAAAAAAGCGATGTTGTGGTCACTTTTCCGAAGTTGAAAGACGTTAAAAGACGGGTTCGAATATTCGAACCCGTTCGAATATTCGAAATGTTTCGAATACGTAGTTTTCGAAGCGAATAAGAATATAACATATTTAATATTCGAGTAATATTCCAAACTTTTGAATATTCGCACACCCCTAGTCTTTTCCCTTCTAGCTTTGTGAATGCATGTGTTGGCCTGCTTCCTGAGAGGAGTTCGACATTTTGGAGTTGAGATAGTCGTGTGGCCCGGGTAAGTATCGTGTTCCTAGTCTCCATATTGTTCCAAAAAGGCGCCAGTGGCACGGTTTGTGAGTTAGCACGCGTGTTAGTCGGCTACTTCGCCCCCTTCCAGGCCCTCGTGTCTGGCTGTTTATGCGATGCCAGCTTTCTCCCTGTGAATGGAAAAGTCTTTCTGATGAGTTTGCAGGTAGTCCTGCCTGCCGAAAACATTACCGCACAAAACGTTGAAAGAGAAAACACGGGCTTTACTTAGGCAGCAAAAATAAAACATGAACGGCACAGGGGACACATTCGCCGTAGCACTTCAATGTCGGATGCTTACGGCATAGTGGGACGAGTGGCTGTCCGCTTGCTGTCGCGCGGGTTCCTGAAGTGGCTGGCGGCACTCAGCTGGTGACTTCCCCTTGCAACAAGTGTCGCTGCGCTTATCTAGAGCAAACCAGAAGAGTAAACCCCCCCCCCCCCCCATCGCATGCTACTTCTACAGTTCCTTCATAGATGGCAGGACAGGCGGTGCGGCGTTTTAAACTGTGGGGGTGGCCCAACAGTACAGTGAAGCCAAATCCCTACAGTTTAAGCATTCTGCCTGCAGGTTAAAGTCTAATGGCTTTTCAAGAGTCCATTTAATTTGTGACGATGTTCATTATTCTATTGTCTAGGGTTGTTTTCCGATATCCGAGAGGATTACCCCAGTTTCCTCTTCCTCCGTTCGTTGGCGTAGGAAATTCGTGCAGTAAGAAAGATTGTCACGGCAGTCGACTGCCACAGTTCTTGCCTTCGTACTCTCGTTTATCCCAGAGTCGGTGTATATGGTATTTTTATGGTTTTGAAACTTGCATGTAAGCCATTGTATCTTGTTTGGTCGCTTGTCCATGTCTAGGTTTATATCCATATTTTCCGGTAGGTTGACGTTTTTATAAAAGGCGCTGGACCGTTGGTGATATGTCTATGTCGTCCAGTATTGAACGGAAGCGTACTAGACACAGAAATAAGAGAAGAAAGATGACAAGAGGACACTGGCATACTGTAGTTCTATCGTTTTCTTTATCTCGTGTCCGTGTCTAGTACGCTGCCGTCCGAGATGCCTAATCAATACCAACTTGAAGAAATGTCAATCTCTTCGTCGTCCACTCGTTTCTTTTGTAGGATGATCCGTCGCAATTTTGCTTTTCGAGGCGCTGCGTTTGATTTGCGAGAGTTGCTTCCATGACTTATTCGATTGTGTTATAACAGTCCAATTCGGGGACGTTTTCTGTGGCCGTGGAAATTTGTAGTTGCAGGGCTACCTTTTATACTGTACCGGTGATTGTGCTTGTTTCCATTTCGTCCGCGTGGGTAATTAAATGGTACGGTAATTTGAACGATATCAAGCCACTGGTCAGTGCGTACGCCAGTCTTATCGTGTCTTCCCGTTCCTGCTCTTCCTCTTGTCAGGCATTCTAAAATCTTTGCCAGATAAGTAAATATTTTCTGTATTTTGGCGATTGCGAGATCGGCTCAGCCGCTTCTCCACAGGGCCATTCCCTGGACATGTGCTGAACTCTCCAGTTTACATTAAAGCGCTAATCTCTCTCTCTCTCTTACGTAACTGTTCTTTGGAATGACATCTTAAACTATTTTGCCTTTGCGAGAGGCACTGTCCATCGTTGGCAGAAAAGTCTTGCGCTGGTGCCAGGGCCACAGAAAATTTGAAATGTACTTCAACATTCTAGTAATAAAATTCAGTTCACCAATTTTTTTCATTACAAAGATGAGAGTAGGCCCGAAGAAAAATTGGTTTGATGTCGCTTGAGAGGACTGGAGCCTCCTTTCAAATAGCAGAACAAGACCACGAACACAAACTTTGGTACATCCCATACACAATACACAACAAAAAAGAAACTCAGGAAAAACCCTACACAACTTATGAATATACACACGAACGCCTTGGTAGCAACTTAGAAAAAATGAAAAAAAAAGTGCGTGGCAAGCTCCATAAAGAAATCACTTGTGTTCACACGACCTACAACAGAGCTTGCCGAATCGCATGTATGCTATTGTGTTCTACGCATATTGTGTTACCGAAGAGTTTTAAGACTGTATTCACTGTGTTTTATTTCTTATTGGGCCACATTTTAGCGCATTTCTTATTCGGACACATTTTAACATGCACTCTACAACGCTCATTGGACCAATAAGTTTATTTTGTATTATTGTTAAGTGGCGCCAGCACACATGAGATGAGCCACGGTTAAGCTAATATGACATATTTACATGTGCACCACGAAAGAGCCCCACAAGACCTCCCACACAGCTTCGTCTTTGCCGCTGTTTGGGCCCACAAGACAACGGTGCACTGCCATCTTCGTCGTCTTCTCGCAACAGTGCCCATACGTTATATATTAAAAAAAAGACGAAGGCATTTTTGTCATATAGTTGGTTTTCGAAGGTGATCAAACATCTTTAAGTCGCACAGTGCAGTTTTAGGCTACGGCAACGTAGACAATGCATTGCACATTCCGGTGAAGGTGAAGGGGAGGCCGCCTGATCGCTTTGTGCCACTCAATCCAGGTCTGCTCGTAATTCGACCACAAGGTGGCAGTTCCCCTTCAGCGGCCATAGCAGGGCCGACCCCGCAGAGGCCCACACGCGTCGCGAGAAGTTCCGAAGAGCAGCAGGCGAGCCACGCACTTTACCGGTGCGAAGCAGCCCAACGCTGCCCCGCATCGTCCTCTGCCTTCTGGTCGCCTGCCTGGTCCTCATGGGCGTGCTTCTATGCCTCGGCGGTCACCGCCCTGTGGATCCGGAGCCGCTACAGGAGCCGAGGAGGACACCTGTACAGCACCCTAAATGACGCAGACCCTGACCTCTTCACGCCCGCCGCGTCATCTTCCCGCCGTTTTCGCCCGAGGGTAGAACTCTCGCTGAGGACCACACCTGCGAAGTCCAGCTGGCCTCGCACTGTCAAGAGACACTCTGTATCGGAGCCGGCTGTCAAGACTGCGAGGACTCCACGACGAGGCCTGGCAGAGCCGCTACCGAGGGATGCACCGTCAGAGTCGGAAGAAAGCGATTACAGTGGTGGTTCCCAGACGACCGTGGCTATCACCCCTGGTGAGCGAGGACAATTTTCCTGCCTCTTTCCTATGTTGTCCCGAGAGCTATGCATATTCAGGGAAGTGTACATCGTTCAAACATTCAAAATTTTCTCAGAAGGGGTAAACTGTGCTAAGGAAGACGCTACACAGAGAGAGGTACACAAAGACAGACTGCGCCTGTCTTTGTTTACCTCTCTCTGTGTAGCGTCTTCCTTAGCGCAGTTTGCCCATTCTGAGAAAATGCACCAACTCGCCCAACAACAAGTCCTTCTAAACTTCAAAACTTTGCTCTCAATCTAGGAGATAGAAAGGAACCTTCAAGTATATATGTATAAATAAGTGTAATACGCTCGTCTATTTTATTCCGCTTGATCCTTATAGTCAAACCCGGTTATAGCGAACTGTTGTAAACCCGATTATAACGAACCTTGATAGAGCAAATTATGGTATATATCGAACAAAGAAAGACCAGTTACGAAAATAAACGCGACACATATTCCTTATAACAAAGTTCACATCTGATATATCGACCTCGGTGCGCCTACAATTGCCGCCAAAATGCATGGTCTGGGAGTGGCGATCGAGATGTTGATTTGCTGCGATGGAGATTTTGAGCCTCCCATAGAGCGACGTGACTCCCGACACTTTCTGTAACTGTTAACGACGCGACTGACTCACGAATTAACTCTCGCAGTCAGTGAGTCCGGACCAAGATGGAAGCATCGGCGAACTGTGGGAGGAGCCCTCGAACGTCCCCGATGTTGTGCTGAAAGGAGTGCCCTTTAAGGATTGCCTGAGTGTCGACGACGACGTTGCCCTCACTGTGAGCCCCTCGGACGCCAACACCGTGGCCGATGTCATGCCTGCTGGCTCTGCTTTAAGCACCGAAGAGGCGGGGGAGGCCGCGAGCGGAAGCAGCGCTTTCGGCAGTCAATGTGCTCCGCCAGTATTGCTTCGATATTGAAGGACATGGTCTGCAACTGATGCAAATGATGTCTCATGTAGAGAATGCTGTGCTAGTTTACGCCGCCAAAATGAAAGTGAAAAAAAGAATCACCGCTTTTTGGAAAAGTAGGTAGTTACAGCGGAAAGTAGCTTTATTGCTTGCAATAAAGATAGTTTTCTGTATGGTAATGGGATACTTTATTATGTTCGTTTCTACATGCGGGGATGGCAGGAGGAGGGGGGATAGGGGGGGTCCCACGTACTGCGAACTCGTAACAAAAAACTCGTTATTGGCGTGTTCGGCTATTTCGAACTATTCGACATATCGAAATAATGCTGACGCATTTTGCAGTTCGCTATAATCGGGCTTGGCTGTATGCGCCGCGATTAGGTCTATAGATCTAATATTTCGATATAGCCGAACCCGTCTATAACGATTTTTTTGTTACGAGTTGGTAATAAGCGGGACCTCCCCCCCCACCCCCTTTTCAATTCCCACGTAACCAAACGAACTCATAAAGTATGCCATTACTTTACAAAAACCGATCCATTTATTCCATGCGATAAAGCTAGTTTTCACCTTAACTGCCTACTTCGCAAAAATGGGTGATTTTTGCTTTCGCTTTCGTTTTGGCGGAACCAACTAGCACCGCATTCTTTACACGAGACATCGTTTGCACCAGTTCAAGTACGTGTTCTTCAATATCGAAGCAATATTGGCGGAGGACATCGACTGGCAAAAGTGCTTCATAAAGCGTCGGACGGCTTTACGTTGTGACATCCTCGGTCTCTTCAGTGCTTTCAGCAGCATTTGCATTAGCAGCCATGACTTAGGCGACGGTGTGTGCGCGCGAGGGGCTGAAGGCAACATCGTCGTCAACACTCTGGAACGTTGGCGAGCTCTTGGCGCAGTTCGCCGGCGATGCCGTCTTGGTTCGGACTCGCCTTTTGTATGGGCTCCGTCGTGAATCTCGTGTGTCGGAAACAGTTACGGAGGTGTCGGGCGTCACGCCGGTCCACACGCGGCTCAACATCTCAATCGTGGCCAATCAGCCTCTTAATCGCCGCTCCGAGACCACGCATTTCGTGGGCAATTGTATGCGCGACGAGTTCGATATATCCGATGTGAACTTCGTTGTAAGGAATATGCTTCGCCTGCATTATCGTAACGAATTTGCTTTTGTTCGATATATAGCGTAATTCGCTCTATCCGGGTTCGGTATAATCGGGTTTCACTGTAGCTCCTGGGAAACTGCTGCAGGGCAATCATAGCGTCGGAGCGGCGGTGAAGGCATGTATATTTCACCATATAGTGATATTCAAGTTAACATATTCACATCCCTCCTCCTCGGCACCACATGGCCAGAAAAACGCTAAATTATTAATTTCAAGTGACTCACTTGTGCTACATGCGTATATTGATCATTGAGCATGCGTACTCTCGGTACATTTATTCGTTTCATACTGCATACAAGAACTGTTCCTTCAGGACAAAAAATAGCATATCTCAGTCACAAACATGCCAGTGTCGTGTTATCGACAAGTCATGGCTGCTGAGTTAGATCAAGTTGAATTGAAGGTATCTGAACCCCTTCGCCGTCCCTACAAAACAAGGTACGCATCTAATTTAAGAAGGACGCGGCAAACCAATCCGAGTTTAATAAGGGAGCATTATTTCCACAGCCTCGTGAGTACCGACTGGGGTACACCCTGTATCTGCACAATACGCAGCATGCAGAATTGTTGCAGTAAGCACAGTTCATTGTTAAAATAGAATAAATAATATTGACTAGTAAAATAAATTATTAAAACCACAAACATGAAAGCTAGACTAGTACAAAAACGAACTAACACAATAGGCCATATGTATAAATGCCTTTCTCTGTTTAGGCCAAAGAAAACCTTTGTTTTTACGCCATGTTAAAGGGCAGCGCCGATCGCTGATACGAGTGATACACGTTCGTTTTTTCGTGTCGCGCTGAATCACTGCCCGCCTCCTGGTGTTTGATCGCACGTGATGTCTGAGGAATGGCGTGTGGACATGTCCGTGCTGCTCGGTTTCTCTGACGGCTTTAGATGTATTATTCACTCAAAAACCCGAACTCTAAAAACCAAAAGCCCAACGTTAAGCTTCAGATATATTATTTGTCCAAAACCCAATCTCAGCGCAGTAATAAGCGGAGTCACAAGTTTGCCACCGAATTGAAGAAATCATCTTCGGGAAGTGCTGTGAACAAACTCGGCGTGTCCTGATGTCAAATGGAGGCCCTCTTCATTGCAATGCATGAGCCATGCCTTATGTAGTTCTTCATCGCCAGGATGCATTGGAATGACACTTGCTAAAGTGACATGTTGTGATGATTGCCATGAGGGGTCAAAAAACTTGTGTCTTTAACCTGTCTTCCTAACAGAAAATTTCTGCTATCTTGTAATCTCAAATACGATATAATAGGTTCATCCATCGAAGCCTATCTAAGAGGAATCTTTCATAAAATGAAAGGGTAGTAGGACTGTTCCTCACCACGGAACATCGTCAGCGAAACAGCCAACCCTTTGCCCTCCTCTTTGTAGCTTTCCCTCCTCATCTCCGCACTGAAAACATTGTTCCAAAACCATTTTTACGCTAATCGCCAATTTAAAGCATCCACACTTAGCTGCACATAAATGATCGCAAACTGCGCCCTTTTCCCATGTTCCCATTTTTCGCTGTTGGGCATCTTTGCGTGGCTTTTATTTTTTTTTCGCTCGGCGTCTTTTTTGCGCTACATGCTGAATAATTGCGCCATATAATAGTCATTTATGGCAAGAAAATTCACTGATCAAGCAATGGGTAGGGTTCGGCACAGAGTTTATCATAGTGACCGCTAGGGCGGATCACGAAAGATGTTTGATGCGAAAACTGTGTGATTACATGGCATGCGAAACCTACTGCGGGAAATTGTCTTCGTCGTGCGCACGTAAAAACTACTTGCAAACAGTACATCAAGACTAGCAGGCTACGAATTGCAGCAGCTAAGTTGGCCTCGAGCTCACAAGAGAGAGAGAGAGGGAGAATAAACTTGTTTATTAAAAAAAAATGTGGAGTGGTGTCCCCAATTTAGGACCCCACTTGTGGTGCCAGCGGCGACGGCCCTTTCAAACAACCGAAGCCGGTCTTCTGGACTGGAACTGGACAACACGCTCTCCCACCGCTTATAAGACGGCCGAGGAAGTTTGTCTAAATTGGGGTTTTTCTGACAACCCCACACCATATGGTAGAGCGTGCCAGGTTCAGTTCACAAAGCACGAATCTCAATACAGCGGTTGCAGCTTCTCCGTTCAAACGTCAGTTGAAATGTCTGCCTTCCGGAGGATAAAATAATTTCAAACACCGGATGATCAAAAATTAACGCTAACGTATCAGGATGATACACACGTAGGTAGCCGTTAAATTTCGTATTCGCTGTAAGTCGTTTTATAGCCTCGGTCTCGTTCAGGAGGCCAATCCCGCAGTAGTAGCCCGGAATCACCGCTACGTTAGCGCGACGTAACGGCACAAATCTGCCAGTGACTTCGTGCTATCGTAGCGGCGAACACAGGCTGCTACTCAAATAAAACAACCCTCAAGTTCGTTGGTAACACCTTCCGTATCACACGGATATATATTTTCATCTTGTATTTGTTACATAAACGAAGGTAAAACAGACACTACTTACAGCGCACACGACACCCATACAAGATAAAGTAGCAACCTCCACCGTCGTTGAGGCACCTGCTATGACTCATCAAACAATAATCTCACTTCGGATGTTTCTTCGTTTCTCTCTTGAGCATCGTGATCCCAATTTGTATGCAGCATGCCACGCAGCAGTATGTGAGGGACCTGGACGACAGCACACGCCAGAACCCCAAAACTCTCTACAGTTAGCTACAGTTCCTGTTCAGCACTTGAACGTGGTGGCCACGTTCGCGGTGGTCGCAAGAGGGCAGCAGATTTTGCATACGACCTATCAGAAACACGCATCACACGACGCATATAAAAATTAACAAACCAAGAAACCAACCGAAACACAACCCACGACATGGCACCAACACTAACGCACTGCAACTGGAAAAATTTTATTATTGGAAGTATAACAAAAATGTCTGTCATCACGGCATGACACGGCTGCCATAACCGCCTGAACATTTTGGACTTAGGATACAAATAATTTGAAACGGAACCGCGGGTTGATGGCCTCGTCCGCGCGAAAACCTTAAATGTGAGAGTCGCCCGGTAGCTTACTTCGGCGTGAAGTATGTCGTAATTTTGGTTGCTTTCTAAGGTCTACACAAACGAGGTGCCTGCCAGAGCTACAAGTTTCCACAGTAATCTCTCACACAGTTACGGTCTCCATGGTTCTCCCAGAAGCCAACTGTGCCCTGCCTTTGCTCACAAGCATTGGCTAAGCCAGAAAGAATATCAATGCGTGTTGGCTCTAATTTGTCTACACAAGGTGTAGTGCATTGGAAGCAGTTACTCGACACTGTGCACATCTGCTTTGTAGGTTGCGGCGACTTGGTTGCACAATCTAACGCCTTGCTGTTAAATGCGAATCATTTTTACTTTTTCTTGTTTCGCCGGCACGATCGCGCCTGAAAACATTACATCAGCGTGAGGCACGTGAGACGCCAACATAATAGTTCTGCCTTCCTTCATCGTTCTTTCGTAAATGCGACGTATTTCAGGGCACACACAGCAACGGACCGCCATCTCTCATTGAGCGATGCCGTCTTACTGAAGTTGCTTCCACGTAATCACGGGGAAGACAAGAGCACAGTTTGTGCGATAGACCTATCGAACCGTTAACGTGGCAACATTGTCGCCAGAAGACCAATTCGCGTTCTTTGAACGACTGGAAAGAGTCGATGCCAACGGGACTTTTCATTATGCGGTCTGTGACGACAACTTCTGTCTGGCTGCCGTTCTCTACCTGGCCTGTGTGCACTACGGATGCGACAGTAGTCTTGTCAACGGACGCGTTCCTTCGTAGCGTGAGTTTCGGCTACCGGTACCCTCCTCGTCCGGCGCACCTTCCCATTACTGCTTTACGCGAAACTGTGACGCGCGTATGCTTCTCAAAGACCCTTTGACCGTGCACTTTGGCGATCACAAGGCAGTGATTGTGGCCGTCAGGTACAACGATAACACAAACAGGTGCTGATGAATAAATGGTTACGTTCACACTCTCGTCATTAATTACGCCATTACTCGCAACACACTCATCGGTGCACCCAATGCATTCGCATTTCTGCATGATTCCCTTCGGGGAGGTGCGGGGGAATTTTTTTTTTACTTGTTCTTTTTCGCCGGCACGACCGCGCCGAAAACATTACATTACAATAGGTGAGAGAACATAATATGTTGCCTGCCCTTCATTTTGTGGAATCGACCGATCAAGAGGCACACCGGAGGCGGCCTTTATATTTGAGAACAGATGCCGGGCATTTGGCGAAGTGTCGGTTCTCGATAAAAGGAAACCAATATACTTTTTGTGAATGACCGTCATTGTCTGCTCGTAAGCACGCCTAGATGTTCACTGCACTTCCTGGAAAGAAATTTCGCGATGTTGTAGAGGTCCAACCGCATCGGCATACCGCGCTTACATTATTCCTTTTTTCTGTTGCTGTCTTTGCGGTTCTCCCATAGTTCGCCTGTAGCATAACAAGTGATCCGCTGACGAACACATGCCGCCGCGAAGTGATTTGTGGTCGCACCTTACCTTTGGTTAAGAAAATTGGGCAACCATCACCATAATACATGGGAAGCCTAGAGCACGAGCCAACTGCGTCTCTACGATTCTTCTAATGGAAAATTTGTGCGCAGCGTGAACGCTTCTTTTCGTACGCGCATAGTCTTCTGCGTTAGGCAATTGAGATGTGATGAGCCAATTTCACGTCGGCATGTTGCGAAGCGCCGTTCCCCCGTCGGTCGCCACCTGCAGCATTTTGTTGAAATCCTGTGGACGTCTCGCGCTGATGTGAGCGATGGTAAGCTCTGCGTCGGCGCGATGAACTGCGCTGAGTCTCAGGAAGTGATCGCAATCTGCTTCTCGGGTAGGGACCCCAAACTGCTGAGCAGGAAGTGAACCCGCCATTGTCCGAGCACATGAAGGCTTTCATCTCGCATACTGGCGCCCAACGCCCATGTCTCACTGCCTCTATCTCACATTTTCGCCATCCGTTTACGGTGAGGAGCGCCTCGCACTCCATCGGCATACCGCCACCCCCCTCACACTTTCCTCCTCCGTTTTCTTTCTGTCTTTGGTTCTCCCTTTGTTCGCCGGTAGAGCCAATGCATCTGACAACTACAGTATCCCAAGCGCCGCATAAGTTTCCGCACTAAAAATTGGTGCAACCGGCCAACCGGCATTCCTGGGGCAAGCCTAGAGCACCAGCAAAGCTGGGGTCCTCCTAGTTTCTTGCAATTTTGTTCGGTTTTGTTAATATTTCAGAAGTTTTTTTTTATTTTTGCGATGTTCTTGCCAGGTTAGGCTAAGTGTTGAGATGTGAGGCGAAGTTTAGCCGGATTTCGCAATGCCGTTCAAGTCGGTCCCCCACACTGACAGCGGATTCGAGGCGATTCCGCTGGTACTCCACATCCCAAGCCTGGTACTCGGGATCCTGCGCTTTTAGCTGCCGTTTAAACAGGGCCGCTTCGGCGCGATATTCGGGGTTGGATCGTAGCTGTCTGATATGTTCCCGAGTTGCGACACGACAGCGTTTGCTCTGCGCTTCTTCATCCTCTGGAGTTACCTACTCCTTCGGCTGACCGATGCTCTGCGGAAGTCTAACGAATGGGCTCGGTGCGGAATAACGAGGCACTTTGCCTCACCGACACAGTGACGTGATATCCAAGCCAGGCTTGGCTCCGCTTTTGCAGCTGTGCCAAGTTCTGCGTGCCTCAGCGCGTCTTTTGTGCCGGACGGCTAGCGCCGGAGGAGGTCATTTTTCTTGGTATTTTTTTCTAACACCCTTCGACCAAGCTCGTGTTTAAACACCTCCGCCGTTAGAAAAGGTGCAACGTTTTAACTGTTTTTTATACCCCCAAGAAAAAAATATGAATGAAGGCAATCGGCATAGGAATGTGCACGCCATATGCAGACAAAACTCGGAATTTCTGTACACTTCCTCTACAGCAGCGATGCTCCCGAAATTCTCCCTGCAGGCGCAGTGAAGATCCCGCAAGTCTCTGCACGTGCAGCCGAGCAAACAGGCCATCCGCCAGCGGTCATACCACGTGAGTAGTACGTACGTGGACCGAGCGACGTCACCAGCGGAGCGCAGCAGCGCCAGCCCGCCCAGCGACGACGGTGCGAGGAGCCGCGACCCGTCGACTGGAAGCCGTTCCTGGAAGGAACACAAAACGCAGTGCGAGCGCGACAGACTCGACAACAGGTACGTTCCCTGAAGACACCAATCGTGTGGGTGGGCGAATATGGAAGCGGCGTTCATAGTATAATAGTATTCTGAAACCGTCTAATGTACATACTTGTGCGAAGCAGTCACTGTCAAGGACGCAAGCAGTTGCCCCGGAATATGAAAGCGCGTAGATAGCACCAAGAAATTTGGAAAATTTAGCGATCACTCGAAACATTGTTGTTTGCAAGATGTGATCGCGAGTAGTTTTGGAAAATGTTGCACCTGTTTGTGTTGCCATCACTCGTTAGGGAAATTCGGAACACAGAACTCCTGAAAGAGGCTTCTCTCCATGTGCCGCACTATAGCCACCAGATGTTTAATTTCTATAAACAACGCCCACTTTCAAATCCAATATTGTTGTTTGCTTGACACTCCTTCAAAAATTTATATGTTTTTGTTTTATATCATTTTTTAGACTCAGTTTTTAAGGCCGTGATCAAGAATCGTCTAGCCCGGATCTAAATACACCAAATAATTTATAATTTAAATAGCAGTTTCTATGATTTGCTCAGTATTACGTAATATGAAAAAATATAATTTTTGTTTACCGCGCTTCTTGGAGCGTTTCTTCCTTTATTTGTCACCGCTTCGAAGGTTGGCTCGTGCTAGTTGGAACCGAAGGAAAGAATCTTTGATTATGCGTCATCGCAAATGCTCTCCAAGCGCGTACCGCTGACAACGTGTGCTTGAACATGTTGGAAGGCGGATGCTCCCTGCTTTAACAAAAGGCGCCAAAACAGAATGAAGAGTGCCTAAACCTTGCTTAGTGTGCGTTAAAATGCTATCTCAAAACCAGCAGGCAGAAAACGTGGAGTAACACAGAGGCACCGCGATTTTTCTGGTGACACCCCTATGTCGCCTCAAGCAGCATGACGACCCTTGTGGCACACGTGGCCTCGTCGTTCTGG
Organism: Haemaphysalis longicornis; assembly: GCA_013339765.2. Lineage (NCBI taxonomy): Eukaryota > Metazoa > Arthropoda > Arachnida > Ixodida > Ixodidae > Haemaphysalis > Haemaphysalis longicornis. Next base: position 36,645,835 of record CM023451.1, read on the forward strand.
AGAAGCACACGGTCGACACTCTGCAAGGTTAGGGAATGTTCACGTAGAGTTGCATCGTCGTTTCCAAGAGAGACCAGGACAGCTGCAGAACGCGAGTATGTCCGTACAGTTAGTTCCACACGCAAGTTATATATGCAACGGCACTAGCCATTTCGATTTGCATTACCCTTAGCCCGTCCTCAAAGAAGGTCGTCGAAGCATTCAAGCAAAATAATTTCCAGCCTGTGCTTTTATATTTTCAGCTGGCTGCAGCAACGCATTCAATAGCAGTTTCGGATGAAACTGAACTCCATCGAATTTTGCCATCGTATTTTCGTTACGTAGCAACATGAGCGGTGCTTTATGCTGAAAAAAGGTGAAAAAAAGAAAACACTGACTGAAGTTTGAGGCACCTTTGTTTACACCTCAAACGTCCGGATCGTGTTTACACTACGTCCGGATCTTGTTTGGACATTTTTAAACACGAACACTAGTAAACTCGCCATGCTGTGTTTTGAGACGAGCAGTGATTTTTTATTCAATGTGTCAATTTACCCTTAAACTGCATCAAGTTTTTTTGTCATTTCCTGCAATTTTTACAATGCTAGGTTGTTGTATGTGGCCCATTTTTATAAGTACAGCATCAGAGTATCACATAGCAACGAACCGGTTCAGTCCTTCATTGCAACGCAGCAAATACTTTCCCGCACTGTAAATTATACGTGCCATTTAGCAGCCCATTTCGACGTGTGCGCTGATTTGAACACAACGCTGCTTGCCGCTGTGGTTCGGAAATGTTCGGGAATGCAAATTGCCGCCTGCGCACGCAGTTGGTACTCGCGCCATTTACCGAAGCCGTCCACCCGAGAGCTCTACGCCAGCACCTCGTCTCCTGAAAGCCTGAGCGAAGACTACCAAGTCTACACGGCCTCGGAAGACGCGGGGCTTGTGCTCGACGCCAGCCCCGGCCCTCTGCCCAGTGAGTGTGGCCTGACGCCGATACATGCGACCAGTATACTGCGCCACACTACTTAGAAGCGTAGATTCGTGCAACCAAACGCCCTCTTTGAATACGCCCCTTCACCCATTGTCAACACAGCTACCCACGGACTTTCATCGGCGGTGACACCTCGTTCTCTGCTCTCAAACAAGCGGAACAACATATTTTTCTGGTGTGGAGAACTCATGTTCAAATGTTTTAATGTAGAGCGCTGAAGTTTGCAAGACAAACACACAATAAAGGGACGAACGGAAGGGTTGATACGCGACACTACCGTTTCATTCCGACAAACACACTTTTGTTGTGTGTTCCCCTGGTAAACGTCGGCGCTCTACGTTGAAATATATACGGATACCGACGAGTCCAGCACCAAGCTGTACTCGTCTTGACGTTCCGAAATCTCTGATGCAAGGGAATGGTCGCCATTTTTTGGTGTGGCTGAACCGCGGCGCACTGCGTGATGTTTGTCAGCAGGACAGTGGCACGTGTCGCGATGCTGGACCAAAGGCTGCAGTAAGCTTCTATTCTTTTCATTTTCAATACTTACGTCCAATTCAGCCCACCGTAATAGCTGGTCTGTGCCTCACGCAGTAGCGAACGGCGTGCCCGCTCTGCTACGAGCGATATAAACCCAGCCACACTCTCTCCCCCCCATCCAATGGCTGATCTTTTATCCAACGCCGCCAGTTTTATCACGCATGTTTAGTGGGTTGCGGAGAAACACTTTTCTACGCGCCTAGGATCGCTTTCAACCAGCCACACAATGCTTAGTCATAAATAAAGTAAATAGAAGGCCGAAAGACGAGTTTACGAATTCTCTTGTGCATCTAATGTTGCACACATGTCCATGCCACTTACTGACACAAACTGATACTTCGTTGACAGATAGGTCTACATGCAGGAATGTAGATAATTATTGTGCAGAGTAGGCTGTCATTTTCAGACCAGTTTAAAGTGTAATACTCTGCTTAAGGATCCCTCAAATTTTTAATGTAAACATTTCGTGTTGGTATCAATAAGATTCAGTACTGTGGTCTGAGAGCAAATAACCATCGAAAAGTGTGGTGCCTATCATAAACCAATTTTTCTAGTGCGCGTGTTTTGTTTTCTATTCAGTGTTACATGGTTGATGCTGTAAACCTGTTACACACCGAAAAAACTGGCTGTTGAGATGCTACTGGGCTGGTCATGTGCTTGTCATATAGGTTTGACGTTCATGTTTCCAAGCAGCTAGAAACCGCGCCAAAGCTAATGAATTATGATATTGGAGGTACAAGCGCATAAAAGACCCCGCGTTTTCCCCCGTCTTGATGGGACTAACAGAAATGTAAACGCAGCCTCGCACATTTAACTTGAATACCATGATTGCCGGATTGTTCGATTGCGTGGTTCTGTTTAATTTTTATTTGCTCCTGTGAGAACCATTGCTACATAAGCGAGTGATTCTCTGAGAGAGAGAATTAACCTCTTTTTTAGCTTGGGTATTGTAGGTTTACAAAGTGCAACTCCGTGTGAAAGGCTATGATAAAAATACCTGCCTGGCACATGCACCTCACTGAGAAATTTTACACCTCAGTGTCCCGAAGTTCTACTTGCACTCGGTGCGGGAGCAAAAAACGAAAATATTTCTACGGTACTCACGACGAAGCTGGAGAGGTAAGGTAGGCCGCATTGGTTCTCATAAATACTACATCGGGAACCTAACTCTACTGTCCTTCTTACCTTTAGTGTTATCAAGGTCCTGCAATGATTACGTGTAAAGTTGGGAAGGTGGAGCTGGATACTTGCGTTTTAGTATCAGGGAAGAGGAATATACACCAGGAGCGCAGCGTTAAATCGTGGAATGATTTTGTTTTGCTTTTGCAGCGTTTATTCATCGGACAGTGACGAAGACTATGCGGCGTTGGCGTGATCGAGAGAGACCGACGACGGCTACCACGTCCACGAGATGCTCATCGCCAGAAGTCCAAACTGAGAGGCGGAGGGCTCACGTCGTTCCCCTGGCGAAGAAGAGATCGAGCGAAAGCTTCGAAAAGTTTGCGCTCATCAAGCGCAGGGATAAACCAATCCAGGTAAAAATGTAACCATGCCGCAGGTTTACAGAACGGTAGCTGAACAGGTTACGTGGCAATAGACAAGAATTCGCGCCCCCTTCCAGCAACATTGTTACAAATTTGATGAATGTGCCGTGCGAAGTATGCAAGATGCGACGGCTCAAGTTGAATGTTGTGTTTCGCAGCCTTCTTTCCCGGGACCGAAGGCGTATCACCTTGTTGACACCATACCTAAACATGCCGGTGCAATAACGTCTTGGCAATGCGTCGTTTCACTTGGTGTCAGAACACAGCGGTGTAATTACTGTTTCTCACACCAATACCGTTTGTATTACTCGTATTGGTATTGGTATCCTAGACGCCCAAATGCCTGCACGAGCAGGAAATAGCACAATCGCGGCATGCGCAAATTTTCACGATGGGTGCCGTGCCCCTACGCATGTTGGAAACAACAGCTACTGCAACAAAGGGCAGAAGTGGTCAAAATGCAGGGCATACCCTGTGGTGCGCCGCCGTATGGTCTCTTGCCTGTGCGGCAGACCACTTCCTCCGTCTGCCTCTCCCGACCGAGCGAGAAGGTAGGCGTGAGAGTATAGGCTCACCCCCGAAGGAGCGAGCGTGAGCTCCTCCGCGTCAAAGCAGAGGATTTTGCGTCCCCACTACAGATATAGTGAGCCATGCCCTGCTGTTCGCACCATATGTTACGCTGACTGCTCAAGGGCATCTTCTATTGTATGCAGTTTGCTAACTGCGCACCCCAAAATATTCGTTTGCTGTGATTTTAAAGCGAAGCTTTCTATTTTTCACTCATGTCGTCCATGTGTAGCACACAACACACAGCATAAAATCAAACTTTCGCTGACGGATGATTGGCGGTGAAGTGAAGGGAAAACCGCTTTTACTGGTCGGAATTGAACCTGGGTTTGTCGCGTTATGAAGCCGACGTCTATACGGTTGTGTCGTTCCAACACGGACGAAGCAGTTTGGATTTGGAGAGGGGTGTATGGACATGCGACAAAAAAATCATGCATCCCTCCGCCTAACGATGACTATGGTTGAACGCCATGCTTGGTTCGCGCGAAACCAAGTGGTGGTGGTTCAGAGTCAACTAATCAAAGTCCGAACCGTCTGCGAGTCAAACTCATATGCCAAAAATAATCCCGCAAGAGAAAGCTTCGTTTTCAGCCACCGTCGTCGTTATACGGAGGGGTGCATGATTTCTTTTCTATTTATCTATTATCGTGTGCAGTACCAAAGTCTATCGTCTCCTCCTGTGATCTTATTAGTCCAGAAATATATTGTAATAATTGGTTTAGTACAATGTAATCGTTCCATGACAGCTCATTTCGGTATCATATTTCTCGTTTTTGGAACCATGCTTGTTTACACGGCCATTTGCTTCGGGTGCAAATCTTGCCACACCCCATGGGCCACAAACGTATGACTATTCATGCTCCGACGTTAAGGTGGCTTTCTTATAATAAAACTTCGTACAATTTCTAATTAAACGTTTGAGCTTCCATTGAAATCTGCCCATTAGGTTCGTCATAAAGCTGTCGCGCTTGAAAAACAACCTGCGCCGGTAGGCTGAGGTTATCACGTTAGAATTTTGCATGACGTTAGAATTTTCAATATACTCCGGCTGTCGATAATAACATATAATGAGAGAAAACGGCACCACACTTGGAGAGGCTCCTTACCAGGCAATCTTGCATACTTTTTGTCCAGGGCAGCCACTTTGGGCAGCCTTGCTTCTTAGAGAAAAGGCAATACACAGAGAGCGGAGAGGCGCCCACATTGTCGAGTTGTTTTTTAGTCCCAGGTGCCTTTACGGTTTGTGAGACGTACTCACGACTCGCCATTTATAAGAGTACTCACAGTTACGAAGTGGTATTGTTTTAAGGCGCAAAGTAAGAACGCGAAATACCGCTGTCTTCTAGGCAGCCATTACACTTCAGAAATAGGATTTCCGATTCACTGACGGGTTCAGCGATTGACTGCGACATAGCTTACAAAATCCTGAGTTAACAGGGTTATATAGAAAATCAGATATAAAAATACATGCAACTAATTGTATAAGGATGCCCGTACTAGAAAGCACTGTGATTATAAAAAGGGAGTCCAAAGACAATGCTTAACAAAATTTACTTGTCTACGCTATATCCCTGGATATGCAAAGCGAAAGCTTGCTTTGGTTTCGTTGATTTGTCTTGGTTAACCTTTGCTTTAGCCGGAAGTATGATACTTAGGTGTAAGCTCATCGTTAAGCCAGGCATGACAGCTGTGCTTTTTGTTGTGGTCCCACTTCCGGGGTTATGCGAGCCGAACGGCTAGCTCAGAAAAGATTGCCCTTGCATCGCTCTCATCCGTGGCCAAGCTCGCACTGACTAGTCCAAAGCGGCGCTCCTCTTAGGCAGGCGCGCGGAGAGTTACGTGATTTATGCGGTGACCCAGCGGCGGCGGCGGCAGCTAGCGCACGCAGCGAGTCACGTGGTACGTTGCGAAGGCTACGGCGGACCGGTGGTCAAATGAAAATCAAACTGCTGGAGACGGCAAACCTTGGTTAGGTTAGACAAGATTACTAACGCTTCGCTTTAGAAACGTCTGCAAAAAACCAGGTGGAGTGCAGTCGTAGTCAGGGGTTCTCCAATATGTGCTCTTGCTGTAAATGGAGTATAGTGATATCGCAGCGGTCATTCCTGTTTCCTAGGCGTCGGTAGGGCTGTATAAAAACAAAGGGAGTGTCGAATATCTTCCATTTTATTCGCAGGTGGACTCTTGCTACCTGGTGGCGGACGTAAGCCCATGGTCCCGGCTGCTCTCCCTGTGCAAGCAACCGAAAGCCCATCCGCTTCCTGGACATCATACACGAAGAGTGAGTGACAGACTCTGCGGGTTTTCTTGCTACGGGGACAATTCCGCTCATACGTAATCACTGGGCGGTACTGGCCAGGATATATGCCCCGTATAAATGAGAACAATGAGGCAAGGAGTATGGCTGCCTAGAAGAGGAGTGCACAACATATCGTGAGTTGTGTGACAGAGATGTACACGAAGATCCCCTGAGATTTGACTAGCCCTGCCTTGCACGGACGGGATTTCGCGTTATTGATCACTTGCGAGAGCATACCCTGAGCATGAATAAAGGCGATTTCGCTCAATTGCAAACAGAATGCGGGGACTGCTGCTCTCTGGCGCAATTTGGCTAGTACTCTAGGTGGAAGATAGTCCCAGACAGCATCGGAGCACTCGAAACCTTTTATATTAACAATCGCCGTTACCAGCCCGTATGGGAAACTTTACTTGCAAAGTATGATGGAGAGAGCCGTGATTATTTGGTGATAAATTCTCGCCACGAGCTAGAAGGCTTTTGCCTCATGCTTTTGTCGGTTTTGTGTGGTGCATCTGTGAAGCTGCTGACATCCAGTCGTGCTTCTGCAGCGGTTTAGGATTAATTTCTGACATACACATGAAGGATAGAGGATAACAAATTACGTTTAGGGTGAGTAGAATTCACCCCCTCGTAGCTTCTACTTTTCCGAGTGGCTGCATAAAATATTTCCGCGGTGCAGAAGGCAACGCGCTGGATTCCCTTCCAGCGCAGTTCGAAAGGAAATGCTTTCACCAGAACAAACTTTTTTTCGTATGCTTCTGTATGCAGCTGCGAGGCAACCAAGCTCCTCGGCTGGGAGGATGAAACGGCAGGTGGCTGTGGAGACGTGTTTCGGGTGCTAGGACGCCAGGGAGAGCGCCTGGTACGCGTGGTAGCGGTTCGGCCGAGGGACGTCCCCTGGTACGCTTCCAAGATGGCAGTCGCCCGGTGCGTCCAACAAGCCGCACTGAACATACGCATACCATGAAGAATTCATATAAGCTGTTCCAAAGCAGCAGTGGCCTTTTATCGAACTTTTTGCGCAGCATTAGGCTTCGTATTCTTATTCTTCAAACCTTATCTACGAAAAGCATATACGTTGCACATTTATGCGTCGTGACTGCACCCCATCAATTCATAGAAGTAAATTGGCAACGCAATCGCAGCTTCTTTTGGAAACATGAAGATTGCTTCGTGTTGACTTCATTTCCCCTTGCTGAAGAAGTGTTATACCGTAAGCGTGGGAAGAGTTTTTACATGTGTAGTTTTCTAGAACTGATTCCAGTTGCGTTAGGTTCTTGGTACTGACTGGAAGGAAAACATTAGAGCTGGGCCGGTTGTTGCTAGATCATTTGTTAAGTGTTAAAGCAGAGCAATAAACAGGGCGCAAGCCAAAAGGAAAACTGTGTTAGTCCAGTGCCTGTGTGTGCCGCGTCTTTCTTAAGGGTTGTTTTTTGCGCAGTTCAAAAACATTTCCTTGAACAAACTGGCCCACCCTGTATTTTTCTGAACTCCTTTACAGATACAAAATGAAGCCGCAAAGTCAATGCTAATTTCTTAGTGGAAAAACCCATACGCATCTCATCCGCTGCCTAAGTTTGCGGAGCTCCGTTCATTACACCCGAACTCCGTACCGATTGTGCACAGAGCTGTCGACGAAGCACTTTTGTGTCCGGTCATATTTTCTGGCTGCACTCTTTTATAGTCTACATCTGGCCGTGTGATGAGTATATTGGAGAAGCCTGTTTTGTGTAGCACGCCGTATGCATGCCACGCCTGTTTCTGGTCGTGACGATTCAAATGCTATGTTATAAATGCCGGCACACAAGGATAGGGGGGCGAAAACATTAACGTCTGTACATATTCATGTCGTTCCCTTAGCATGGACCTCTATGTCCAAACCCAAAATCATGAGTACACGTTCTGATTAGAACCAACGAGTACTACTCCGCGGATTCGGAAGGGCCTTACGCACGAAAAGTGGCGAAAGAGAAATAAACGGTGGTGGGCACGGCAGTCTACTGTAGACACACCGCTCTAATGAGTAGCAGATCACAGTAAGCGGTGATTTGCTTCGTAGTAATTATTATAGCAATTTATCTTTTGTTTTGCAAACCAGCGCAGCACGCTATTGGTTAGCACAGCATAATCGGCTCTAAAGTAAAAAGTGAGTGGGAATGAACTTGCATAATTAATACCTTTAACAACCATTAGGCCCCGTCATAGTGCACACGAAAGTAAATAAAAAATTTTTCCCATAAAAGGGCGTTTACATTAGGGCATTTTTCACAATAGGGTCCGCACAAAGATGCTCCGAACATTATCACTTTGCCTCATTTGATTTATTTATTGATAATCGATTTATATTCCTGAAATCCCAGAGGCGAAACATAAGGGGGGACACATCAACCTCACACATCAGTGTCAACAATACTTAGTGCAGGAAGAAACACTAATAACAAAGTAGTCAATCGGTGACGTGTAACGCACTTGAAGAGAAGCAAGCGCACACTGTCGACGACCTCAACAGACTTGACATGACAAGAGTGTCCACAAACCATCATCGGGTTCTAGATAGGATAGCAAATGAGATTGCAAACGTGATGAATCTGTAAGGGCGACGGTGTTTGCAGTTAGAGCAGTCCATCAATATTTACCCAAAAGAAAAAGCGAGAACTGGTATGTTACGGTGCTCGAGAATATTGGTTACGTCTTATTGGCATGGTCGATGCCAGCAGAAAGATGAGGAGCGGGGTAAATTAAGGTCCGGGAAAATAACATGTCAATATGGCGTCAAGTGTTAAAAAAGAATGGCCGGGACTACTTTCAATGCGTGGCAAGCAGAGCAAAGTTGAAATTATGCTTCAGTAATGACACACTTTCATTGCGAGAGTAACAATAGCAGATCTACGTGGCTGCTTTATTTCGAGTAATTCCAGCATGTCAGTAAACATTGCCGTTTGAGGGTGCCAAATGTTCCACGCCTAACCAAAGTTTTATATGCCTGAAGTTTTCTGTCCGAGTTTGTGCACTTTAAATGGCGTTTCAAAAGACGGACGTTTTAAACGGTGTTTCAAAAGACGGACGTTTTCGAGGAATTGTAAGTAATGCATTCGACAAAACTTCTTCCAGGTAAAATCACAGATTAGGTAAATACCAAGGTATTTTGGGGATTAAACAATCTCAATTACGCTGTTATTAGCTAGGAATGTGTCGGGGGTGGATTGCACTAGAATCAAACCTAATGTATTTCGTTTTCCCAAAGTGAAGTTACATTTGCCACGAGTGGCAACACTCCGTTAGTTTAGCTAAGTTGAACTGTAGTGTCCAAATATCAGTCGCTTCGTTTGTCTACCTTGATATAAAACAATTGTCAACGAATAGACGCATGAAGACGCATATTGAATCCGATGTCTTTGATAGTAACTTAGAATAAGAAATAATCACGACCGGATCTCTGAGGAACGCCCGATTGGACCATGATTATTTTGGACATTTTTTTGTTAACTTCGACAGATTGGTATCGTTTGTAAGGCAAGTCGTGAATCAATTGGTTCGTTTTTTTGTGAGTCTGTAGGTTCAACCCCGCAGCGAGAAAGGACTGTATCACAGCAGTTTCTTGCGCTATTGGGATATTTGACTGAGAACGGCGGCGCCAGTGTAGAGAATCCGATCTTGCGTGACCTACATCGACTCCGAGTGGTGTTTAGTCGGTGTTACGTTCCGCTGACATACTACAGAATGACTGGCTCAATATATTTGAGCGGTTTCCGGTCTTCGATAAGCCTCGATGATTTCAACGTGTAATGTATTTCTAAAAACAGTTTAAGAGACATCTATAGCGCTTTCGAGTATACTTAAGGCTTTCCGAAAATACTCTGTAACGTGGCTCCAACTACTGTTGCTTCAGCCGCTGCCAAATTACCGTTATTCGCACCCATGTCGACGCATCACGTTTCATGCCTGACCCCGAAAAATATAACAACAAATCTTGTATTGTAGCCAATTTCTCTGCAGTGCACTCGACTGATGATGTACGTAGCTTTGTTCGACTCGGTTTATATTACTTCCACTTCATTAAAGATATACCCTTGCGGCTTGTGAAAACTGCGTTGTAAATTATGCTATAGTGCGTGGCTGTAGCTCAATAAAAACCACATCGGAATCTTTAAAGTCCGACAAAATCTTGACAGACCATGGAAGTCTTGATGTTGGGCCAGTTGGTATCGGTGCCTACTCTAAGAGTGCACATACTGGCGCTTCACTAGTTCTGCACGTTGATTCTGTCTGCGTTTGTTCCCTGTACGTTCAAAGCGCAGTGAGTTCTAGCATGGTTCGGCAGACCAATGTTTTGGATTCTTTGTCAAAGAGAAAAAAAGCCGCCCCGTCCGGCAAAGAATCTCTCACCCCCAGACCCGCAGACTCACACGTTAGCCGAAGAGGAAACTCCAATTATACCATTCTAAGATCTCTATTTTGGCAGCAGAAAATTGCATTCTGCATGTTTACACAAACCGCACGATATTGTGTGCGTTAGTTATAACGACACAATCTTGCTCCCCTATGGTCCTTCCCCTCAAAATTCTCTTGACGCTTTCTGAAAGGACTTAAAGGTGTGAAAAACCTTGAAAAAACAGAAGGCTAAAATATCTTGAAATATTTTCTACCGTATAACTCACAGCCTGCCTTTGTAAACTGTGTCCCTTTATGAATTTTCTGCAGGGAGCTGGCCAATCTGAAGAACAACGTCCACAACCGTACCTCCGCATTCTTTCTCGGCGCCAAGTAAGCAAAAATACAATAACGACGCGACCTGATATTCTCACGCCGAAACGCACACACCTCAAGCGCAAATACGCGCAGAGACGGACAGATCCTCACGCATACACTAACACACGCTCATGCTCAAAGGAAAGATCGCGCACGCCTACTATCTAGATGAAAATTGCAAGACAGCTGGCACTTTGAAAAGCATCTCGCGCTAACTCACACGCGTGTGCTGCGGCAAATCAATGTTTTGCTAGGAGGCGAATATTGTCATCTACTCCGCAGCAACGCTTCACTTTTTTTGGTGAAGCTTACTTTAACCCCTCAACGTACAGCGCATCAAATTTAATAAGGCGTGTATGATAATCAAGAAATGGACAATAAATCGCATAAATCTGATACCAAAGACCGGAGAATCGTTTTTGATTTGTAGTGCGGGTGTAGTGTAGTGTAGGTGGGTGTAGTGTAGGTTTGTAGTGCGAGAAGTTAACAAAGGCGCCGTCAGAAGTTTGCTGGAAGCTTCGAGAATTACGGCTGCACGCGGAAGCTCGCGCGGCGACATCCAACCGGCCTCATTCTAGTCGACAAAAAGAGAGTATTTCCTTCTTTTGTCCTACATTTGGCCATTTCCTTCTTCAGAGAATGTTTCACAACCAAAACGATGTCTTGGTTGTCGTTCTTGAAGACCACCCACTTTTTGAAGTCGCATCAAATTTCCGTGTATTAAACTTGATGCAGTGGGTTTTTATTGATGGCACGCTTTTGGAATCGCTTTTGATACGCTTCCTAACACAGCCCTTACCTGTTCAAGGTCCAGGTGCTACAAGCACTGGCGCTTGAATCTCTAATAGCATGCTATGTTCTGCTGCGTCATAATTGTTTGGAATGCTCACAGGCTCCAGCGCGATCAGTTGAAACAGTGGTTACGCAAACTCACGACATTGCCGACCTATCTGAAAGCCTGATCTCTACATGAAAAGTGCCAAGAGGAGTGCCGGTCAGTTCCGCTTCGCCTTCCACAAGAGACTAGGTCAAGATGAATCAGCCGAGAGGTGACGCTCGAAGAGACATGGCTGGGCATCTTCCACTCGTTACGAGCAAGCGACTTCAACGCAGGAGCTGCGTACCCTGCGCTTCCACGTTTAGCGCAGTTGTGATCGCCAAATGTAATGTACCTCTCTGCCTAAAGCGGCAACTCAACTGCTTATTACGAATGCCACAAGCCATCACACCGTAGCTGGCAAAGAGGTAGCAGAAAATCCCACTGTATAATATATGATACATTCATCAGCATCATCGCCATCATTATTATCACTTGGTCTACGCCCATTGGGGCAAGGCATGGACTGCAGATGAGGTGATTCATTCATGTTATGCTGTCGCTCGCCGTTGTACAACAGTTTGTGGTATTTCGGTGTTACTGTTCAAGTTTGCTTTGTACAAAACTGTACTCGGTGTTTTATTTTATTGTATGTTTCCCCCTCACTGTAATGTCAACACTGGCGCTGTCGGTAGCGTGATAAAAAAATGAAGAACAATAATAAATAGAATAAATAAGTAATATGCTCTCCCATAGGCTCCAATTATGCCGGTGCCTGTGGTAACTGCTGAACTAACATAACCCCCCAAACTTCTTGATCTCATCTGCCCACCTAACTTTCTTCGTCCCCCGCACGCCTGCGTTCTCTAGGGATCCACTCTGTTACCCTTTAATGACCAACGGTTATCTACCCCTTCGCATTACATGCCCTGCCCATCGCCCATTTTTTTCCCCTTTAATTTCTACTTATATATACTTAACACGCGTTTGTTCCCAGACCCACTCCACTTCTTGTTCCTTAACGCTACATCTTCCTCGCCTTAGTCCGTCCTCAATTTAAGTTGAACCTTATTAGTGCGCCTCCAAACTTTATGCCCTGTAGGTGAGTACCAGTAAGATGCAGCTGTCATACACTTAACTCTGCAGGGGACAACTGGTAGGCTGCCATTCATTGTCTGAGAATACGTGCCGAATGCACTCCACCTCCTTCTTATCCTTGTAATTATCTCTGACTCATGGTTGGGACCTGGGGTCACTGCTTGGCTTACGTCGATACATACGCTTACCACTTCCACGGCCTCACCACCTGTCTCAAACCGCTATGCTCTGCCGAGGCTATTCAGCATCATACCTCGGCAAAGCTGGCGCGGCTCACTTAAACTCACTCACATTTTTTTTTTCGAATCACCACTCACTCAAACTCAGACTCAATGCTGAGCAGCACATCTGCGCTCACTCAAACTCAAACTCACATTGAGCTCAAAACTCAGAACTTACTCGGACTCAAAACTCAAAATGTACTCAGAACTCAAAATGTACTCAAACTCAAAATGTAATCAAACTCAAAATGTACTCAAACTCAAAATGTACTCAAACTCAATTTGGACTCAAAACTCAAAATGTACTCAAAACTCAAA
>CM023451.1:36661463-36723963 GCA_013339765.2 Haemaphysalis longicornis
CGTTAAACCAATCAATGACTAACCATGACTATCTCATGATATAGCCCTACCCCATATTTGTCCCACGTGATTTACTTATCGGAACCTTCAATTTGATGCCCCGGACACCCAGTGGCATCATTGTGAATTTTAACCTAATTTATGACCCATTTTGACTATGTCATGATAATAATCAGGAAGCACGTGATTACCCTCATCGAGACCTTTAATTTGATACGCTCTAGCGTCATGAACCTGAATTTTAACCGAATCTTTGACTTACCATGACTACGTCATGATATATCCATATCTCATGTTCGTCCCGAATGATTCCCCACATCGAGACGTTGAATTTGATTCCCCACATGCGCTCGCAGCGTCATTTTGAATTTTAACCCAATCTATGACTCATTATGACTGCCTGATGACTACAATCAGGAAGCATTTTTTTTATTTACCCCGCGTGATTCCGTTAATCCGGACCTTTCATTTGATACCTTACATGCCTTAGCCTCATCAGTTTCACTTTTCACCCAATCTAATGTGGTCATTATTCTGTCTTAAGGGGCGCTGCCCAGTCAATTCAGCTAATTCATTTGAAACAGTAGAAAGGACAGCCCGCGCCCCCATTTCCCCCCGGCTCTCACCGCTTCCTTTGTGACCCCTAGTATATCAAGCCGTTAACAGTAGCAGGCGAACAACCAGCACGCCAGCGCCGCCGTGTGCTTTCCCACCACCCGTTCCCACGCTCTTAGTGGATCCGTCAGGAGGAAAAGTTTAAAACAACCCTTTTTTTATGACCTCACCAGTCACTTATCACTCACGCGCCCAGCCGCGAAAATTAGGTATACAGCAAGTGCTTATGGCCATGGAAATTCAACAAGAAACTAAAAAAAATCAGACACCACCTCCCTCCCAACCGATCATGCAGATCGCGATTGGTGCCATACCCGCAGGTAACCTGAATTCCGAGCCCACAGTGACGCATGAAACTTAACAGCCAACCATAGCTGCCTGCTAGGCTACTCATATGTACTCAAACTCCAAATGGACTTAAAACTCCTATGTACTCAGAACTCAAAATGTACTCAAAACTCAATATGCAATCATACTCAAAATGTACTCAAACTCAAAATGTACTCAGAACTCAAAATGGACTCAAACTCAAAATGTACTCAGAACTCAAAATGGACTCAAACTCAAAATGGACTCAAACTCAAAATGGACTCAGAACTCAAAATGGACTCAAACTCAAAGTACTCAGAACTCAAAATGGACTCAAACTCAAAATGGACTAAAAACTCAAATTGTACTCAGAAAACTCAAAATGACTCAAACTCAAAATGTACTCAGAACTCAAAGGGGTACTCAAACTCAAAATGTACTCAGAACTCAAAATGGACTCAAACTCAAAATGTACTCAGAACTCAAAATGGACTCAAACTCAATCAGACTCAAACTCAGTCGTGATCACTCGTCTCAAACTCACTCAAGCTCAAACTCACCATGCCACACTAGCCTCGCGCTCACTCAAACTCAAACTCACGCGTGAGTTTGAGTCCAAATGAGTCTGAGTGAGTGGACTCATGAGTGAGTTCGCCGACCTCTGTTCAGCATTACTTTTGTTTTGTTTATATTAATTTAAAAGGCCACGATTCTACTCTGGTTGTCCAGTGCGGTGAGCATGCTTTGCGATTCCTCCCCTAAGTTACTTAGCAAGGTAACATCATTAGCAAATCAGAGGTTACTGAGGTATTCTCCACCAACCCTTACGCCCACCTATTCCCAATTCCAATGTTCTGAATACCTCTGGTAAACGTGCTGTGAATAAAATTGGAGAAATTGTGCCTTTTGTGTTGACGCCCTTAGTTATAGGTATTTCACAGCTCTCCTTATGAAGGACGATGGTAGCTGTAGACCCAATGTATATATGCTGTCCTAAGAAGTACGTAAGGGTACTAGTACTCTTACGTAATGCTTGTCTACACTCTGATTCCGCAATGCCTGCATGACTGCTGAGGTTTCGACCGAGTCAAATGCTTTCTCATAATATATGAAGGCTATATATAGGAGCTGAGTGTACTCCAACGCATTTTTTATCGCCTGATTGATCGTGTGAATAAGGGCCATTGCTGAATAGCCTTTACAAAACCTTGCTTGATGATTAGGTTGACTGAAATCTAAGGTGGCAGAAATTCTGTTAGCGATTTCATTGGTAAGTACCTTGTCGACGACTGACAGTAAACTAATCGCTCAGTAATTTTTCAAGTCCATGTCACCTTTCGTATGGATTAAGATGATGTTCGCGTTCTTCCAAGATTCCGGTACACTCTCGGTAGTTAGGGATTGCGTATACAGATTTTCCTGTTTTTCAAGGACAATTTGACCACCATCTTTCAAGAGGTATGCTGTTATGCGATCCTCACCAGGTGCATCGTCCCTTGTGAATCTTTCAAAGCTTTCCTTACATCTTGTGTCGTTACTGGTTGGATGTCTATCTCCTCTGAACTGTCTTCGTAAGGTGTTATCCAGGATGTCGAGGTGACTCTACAGGTCTCTATAGAACTCCTCGACTACTGTAACTATTTTACCCCTATTTGGATTGACATTGCCTTGCTTGTCTGTATGTGGATGCTTCTGATTTTTCCGCATGCGTAGACGCTTCTTCACTGCTTTCAGGCTGCCTCCGTTCTTTACCGCATGCTCAATAATCTTGATATTCTTCCCCATGTCATCTGTCTTACGCTTATTGATTACATCGAAAGCTCCGCTAGTTCTATTCAGTCAGCTGGGCTGTAGATTGTGATGGTTTCCCGTGTTCTAATTTTTTCGACTCCTGGAAGAGTTTACCAGTATCCTGTCTAGCGATCGTACCTCCATCTTCTACTGCACACTCCTTAATAATGTGTGTAAGATTGTGATCGCTTCCTGTGTCGTATATTCTGCATCCGCGGTTAGAGCTGATTATTGGTTCTGCAGCGCGATCCTGAATTCTTCAATTTTCCGTCTTACTATTAGCTCATTAACTGACTTTTTCGGTACCAGCTTGTTTGGGTCCCTCCTGAGATCTAGCCTAATTCGAGATTTTACCATACGGTGGTAACTACACCTTATCCTTCTGAGCACTTCCACACCTGCACGGAACCAGGGTTATCGCATACTATGACGTCTATTTCATCTTTATGCTTCCCATTCGGGCTCCTCCACGTCCACTTCTGGCTCTCCCGTTTGTTGTTCGTGATTCGTAGATTGTTCCGTTCGGCAAAACTCGACTATAGTTCAAGAGGACTGTGATTTGGGCGAGTTGGTGAATGTTCATGATTGACAATCCAGCGCGCGAAAACACGGCACAAAAAAGAACGAGAGTTAGACAGGACAGCGCTGCTCCTGTCTAACTCTCGTTTTTTTTTGTGCCGTGTTTTTGCGCGCTGGATTGTCAATAATAAAAAACTCGACTAGAAGGTCCCCCCTGCTATTTCTACAGCCCAGACCATAGTTCCAACTGCCTTGTCTCCAGCCTGCTTCTTGTCTAATTTAGCGTTGAATTCTCCCATAACTACGCTGTACTGTGTTTTTACTTTAGCCGTTGCCGTTTCCCACATCTTATAGAGGCCTTGAACTAGCTGGTCGTCGTGGCTGAATGTAAGCGCGTAGCCCTGCATCAGCTTGATTTTGCACCTCCCGGTAAGCCTAATTACAAGACCGGCTGCCCTTTTTTAATGCCATGGCATTCGTCTATGTTGCGCGCTATGCTTTTATTGACTAGAAATCTCACTCGCAGTCTCTTCTATCCACTACACCACGGTAACATAGGACGTGTCCATTTTACAGCACTTTAAAAGCTTCACCTGTCCTCCTACTTTCTACGAAGCCCTACTGCATCTTATTTAATGGTGTCTTATTTCTTCAACAACCTCTAGGCTCTTCCGCTAGAGAAAGTTCTCGTGTTAAACGTTGCCATTTTCAGATTCCCAAAGGCGGCCTGTCCGGATCCAAGGATACCTAAGCCCCAGGCAGCACAGGACTGTTCGGCCTAATCAAGCCGGTTCTTTGGCCGGTGATTTTCTGCCCCGGGCCCTTTTTCCGGCAACCATGTTTGGTCCGTGTCCAAATGTGGGCCTTTTGGCCGTATACGGCTGTACTCCCATGGCTGTCCAACGGCCAGTGTCCGTCGGGCAGTCGACCGGCTAACGTTCATACGGCCAGATTCCAGCCGTAGGGATCCGGCCATCCCAAAGCCCCCCGTGCGCGGCCGAAGTACGGGCCCCCGGAGGACAGCCGAGATGTGGTCGTCGGACTCCCGCCGGGCTAAAGCTGCCGGAAATTCGGCCGTGCTACGGGCATTGTAGTTCAGCCACAGTACGTTAAATGTACTGAGGCCGGTGGACGACCACTGCATGCAAGCGCAAGCAGATCACGCAATCGCGCTGTGCAGCAGCACAAACCCACCATTTTGGGTCCACTGCACCCACATCAAAGTGAACCCGCGCGCAACCACCAGCCGTCCAGCCTTCAGCGCAGCCAGGCTTAATTATCAGCGTCACTTTACACCAAAATTAATTTATTCAACAGTGCTCACAAATAGTCGTTTCTTTAATTGCTGTGCCTCTTTTACTGTCGAATACAGCAAATATTCATTTCTTTGCAGAGCTGGAATAGATGTATTGTCCAGGTCCTGATTTCTTCTGTGGGGGGGCTTACCTGTAATAAACAAGGAAGGAGGGGGAGGCGGAAGGCGCATACTTTAGTGGGTTGCATTTCACAAAGATGAAAGTGCTGCTTTAAGGCAATTTCTTTTAAGACAATACTTTCATGCTCTGACTAAATCAACTATTTTTACAACAGCTGCTTGACCAGTTTTTTTTATATAAAACCGGTGCGAATGCCTTTACGAAGCGGTTCGGTACTCCACAAAAACACTCAGCAGCATTCAATATAATTTCCTTCACACAAAAAGTACGTCCAGTATTTCCCCATTTTTCTTGCAAAGAAATTTTCTACTCGATCAACTTTTCTGACGATCTTTCACAGGGCTGATCCTAGGAGAGATCAAAGAAGTACTTTCATTTTCAATATATGTTTTATGTTGTTTTCATGAGTTACGTGCACACCCCTTAATAGTCCAAAAGAACTTAATTTTCCTCCAAAGTCGTACTACGTTAACAAAATTCTAGACGTGTTGCGAATGACGCCCTGCTTCAGGTGGCTGCAGTTGTATCCCTCTGTGTTCACGCAAGGAAAGGCGTAAGACTAGAGTTTCATATTTTGTTTCAAACAAATAACTTAGCAATGGTAGTATTCATTCAGCAAACCTTGCATACTGCAACGAATAAAGAAATAAATAATTTATTGGTCAAGTTTGAATTTGTAGGGTTCTCAATCCATCGGAGGCGAGCTTGGGGCTCCGCAAGCTTATTTATTTATTTATTTATTTGTTTATTTGATACCTTCTTGCCTTTGCATACGTTACAGCAGGGAGATACATAACACTAAGCATCAAATATGAGACCACATAACAAAATAATTCTACAAAGCGTGGTGAAAATCGTCATTATAAATAGCAGATACAATCATACGTGGAAGATAATTACACTGTCATCTTGATATAAAATAAAATGAATCGCGCAAGGCGCCACCTTTAAAGGAAAGTTAATAATTTGCTTCAAGCTAGCGATCCCACTTTGGGATATGTAGAATGGCGCTCGGATATACTTCACCCCTTCTATTCCAGTTTTAGAATGATAGATATTACGAAAATATTTCAACCTCAGGTTTCGTCTATGATCTTTCCCGTCTTACCATTAAGTTTACTTTACTTTCCCTCATCCTAAGTGACAGTGCCAATACCTAATACGAATCGCACTGCCCTATTCTGTATGTTTTCGAGTGTCAACCAGCTCTTTGCTGTAGGGATCCCAGAAAAACCGTGTTGACTCCAACATTAAGCGCACGTGAGTAAAATACGGTTGTTCTTTTCAGTTAAGCGGGGGTTCGCTGAAATTTTATCTCGGAAAGCCAAAAACACGTGCATCCGTAACTTTTATGTTGTGAACGTACTTATTTCTCTAAAAAACTTGTTGAAATAAACTCCTAGTTATTTATATTCCCCGGCCGTTCTTAAAGCAGTATAATTTACTGTATACGCATTCAATTGGAATGAAGGTTTTCTTGTAAAGTTGACGTTAACACACTTTTTAAGATTCAACGACTTTCCTGAATCAGCACACCACGATGTTATTAAATTTGAATCATGCTGCAAGTATTCGGGATCACGTCATTCGCTATAGTCCTGTAAATTGCACAGTCATTCGCGAACATTCTGAACAAAGATTTCAGGCCACTAGTAATAACATTTATAAATAACAGAAACAAAAGAGGCCCGCAACTGAAACTTGGGGAATTCCTGAGGTCGCGGGAAATATCCGGACGAACAACCATTGAGAGCGACCGACTGCTGTCTTAGAGAGATATACTGGGCTATTCACGCAACAACCGATTCATTCAGTTTATTGCCCGAAATTTACTAACGAGAAGGTGATATGAAACACCGTCAAATGCTTTTTAGCCGTTCAAGAAAATAGTCAGCTACTTTAAGCTTATCTATTGCTTAAGCCAAATCATGCGTGAACTCAAGAAACTGCATTGAGCAAGAAAACCTGACAAAAACCGTGTTTGCTAGGATGCTGGTGATTATGTTTAACCAAATGAGTCATATCCCAAGTGTAGCTAATCTCAATTTCAAACACCGCAACTAAATTAATATCCAGGCTTCGTCATTCACAAGGCTCTGTTGTTATGGCAAATTCAAAAAACACTTGTTTATAAATAGGCAGTCATAAAGTCCCATGAAGTAACACACTGCAGGGCACGAAGTTGAGCCTACCAATGCACGAGTTTAGCCTCTTCTACGTTTATCACCAACAATATAGTGTAACATTGTTTTTCGCAGTAATATTGTAAGAAGAATAGCCGGAAACTTGCGCTTTTGCGCGCCCTTTGCCTTTCTTTGGTGGGGAGTCCTTGACATGGCGCCGGTTGAGCTCCTGCGTGGGGGCCGCTTGCTATACGCCCTTTAAGGCCACTTATTTTGGTGAACCACCGCCATCTCGGGTCGGACATCGCTGCCGGGTTTGATGTCTCCAATGGTATCATTTCTTGACTGGGCGAATAGCCTCGAGCTGATGCGTCCACGAAGCCGACGGGCGCGGCGTTGTAGCGGCTATGACTGGCGAGGCTTAGCTCACCCGTCGGCGTGGCACGTCTTTTTGTGGCAATAAATGGCATTTCGATGGCCTAAAGCTTTCCCTGGTAATGTCCAGTGAGTCCTTGCACCTTGCCCGTTCACCTAGAACACTCATTACTGTTTGAAAAACGTAGTTCGTTCATTTAAAACGTAGAAACACCGAGCGGATGAAAAACGTGTCTGCGCCATTCGGCACCCTAAAAGGCTCTTTCTTCACCCAGGGAAAAACCGGTCCTACATCGGCGGGTCTTCTTCCAAACACGTCTGTGCATGAATTCTCGGCGCCAGACGCCCGCCGTTGTTCGCATAATGACGTATAACCTGATACCTTACGAAGGCTGGTCTCCTCTTGAACACCGGTTGCCGAAAATTCCGCGGCCGTTCGCTTGCCGTAATTCGGCCGAGGACCGCTAACTGAATGAAAAACGTACATTCTGGGGCCGTAAGTAGGCCGGTCTCCATTATAACACCGGCTGCTGGAAGAAAACGAATATTCTGCCGCCGGACGCGTGGTTCACCGTTGAAAGAGCGAATGCGCGGCAGCCGCGCTCCGGCCGGTCTCCTATCGAACACCAACTGCCACAAGAATACGGATATTCTGTGGCCGGTCGCTTGCCGTGCTTCGGCTGAACACCGCTTCCCGAAGGAAAAACGGATGTCCTAAAGCCGTACTTCGGCCGTTTTCTTTCTCAACATGGGCAGCCGAAAGGGAACTGAATATCTGGCAGCCGGGTAGGTGCCGTTGTGTGTATGAACACAGGCGGTCGGCGAAATACCGAAGCGCCGGTTGCCGAATTTTGGCCGTTCATCGTATGATCAGTGGCTGCCAGAACCTGGATGCTGGCCGGACATGCTGAAAGCGGCCATGAACGGGCCGGTTTTAGGACACACTTACCTGGGATCACAGACCTGACCGGCACCGTGGTCATTTGCTTCGAAGCCGCTGGGGACTGAGGGCCGAGGGTTAATTGGCGTAGTCATGGGAGGTTGTGGCCATTACTACACCAGGGGGTAAATCCTGCTCTGGTAAGGGAGTGCGTTACCGTCAATGGTCGCCGGGATCTGGCCGCACCCCAAGCCTCCTCCGGCGATTCTATCAAGATACGGATTTTTTTATGCTGTTGCAATTGTGCGGCACCGGGATTGAAACCACGGTCCTTCTGCAGGCGAGGCGGATGCTCTACTTAAAGCCACCACTGCACCACGATGATACATTCATTACGTGTTTAGTGATTTGCAATTTCATTTTTCTTTTGTAACACATAAAGTCTTATTAGCCCCAAATGAAGGTACACACGTGTGTGGAATTTTGATTTGCCTGGAAATATGTTTGGGGTTGTGGGGATGAACAGACCCTGAACATTTTCGATAAAGGCTTTTAGCGTTCACTGTATGCCTGCAAGCACTGCGAAAGCACGAGTGATTGCCAGCCAAGGGGCATCAATGCATGATTGGTCACCAGAGCTTCTGCTTTCCTTTCGCTGCAGTTTTGTTTAAAGTGCTTGTCAACTATGCGTATTCTGGAACTATAAAGAAGCCGGCCGATTTCTGCGATATAGCCCGATTGACGTCCCTCAAGCGGGCAGACAATGCCTAGACCGAGAAAGAAGAAAGATCTTTTGCGACAGTTTATACGTTATTTGAGTGGCGTAGACCAGTCTGAGGTCCTTGCGACCCCGTATTCTAAGTACTGAATGCGCTTGTTGACTACGTTCAGAAATCTATTTGGGTTTTGAAGAATTAAAAAAAAAGTATTTCAGCGTCCTTGTAAAGCATTATTTCTGTTTAAACCCTTACAATTACTTTCTTTTTTATGTCGAAAGAATTCGTGAAAGCATCAGGACGTAATTTCAGCATCCTCCCAGCCTTAGGATGGCTCGCAAAATGGTCGATGGGGCAAATGCCCCAACATTGCCCCGATCTCGCTAGTTACTACCCGTAAACGAAGTTAAGTAGTTCATTTGAGAAGAATACGAGGAAAAGTGGGCCCTATAGATGTTATTTGAACCCAGGAAATGCGCGGCGAGCCCCCATCCCTAACTTGGCTACACCTCGAAGGTTTTAGGGGAATAAAGATGGACCGAGTGAATATTTCGTGGTTTTCAAAATGAAAGCGTCGGTTAGAAACATGTGTTTAGGCAGAAATTTCATACTTTAGCATACCATTATAGTAGTTGCAAATAAGCGAGTAGCAGAGCACAATGTTCCAAATTTTATCTTCGCCTACAGTGCAACACTGGTGCCACCATGCAGCATCCACTGAAATGGTGATAGTGTGGCGTCGTCCGAAAAGATGGTGGTGGAGTATCTCAAGCATCATCTGCGGTAGTGGCCACGCAGCGCGCATGTAGCGAGCACAAAGATGCATAGGGGCGCCACACAAACGGCTGATATTGAAGACAATAATTTACTAAATGGAACGGAAGATTAAAGAAAAGTATTTGTAAAGGCGTGAACGTTTAACTAAATACGGAGTAAACGTTAATAGCACGAGACAGGGGAAGGTAGAGCCACATACCAATGGGGGAGGGCATGTGAAGCAGACGATGTTTTTGCAAAAAATATTACGAGAAGAGAGGCTGGGTGACGGCGCCTATATGGGAACATCGTTAAAGCGAAGGTATACCTGACACAGAGAACGTCCCAACTGCCACTTGCGTTTGATCACCTAGTCACCCCTCAGGAGGGTCTCTTCACTGAGAACTTGGTTAGTCGTGGTTGTCACCGCTTGCTCGGGACTTAGTGATGCCGGCTACTGACTTCATTCATCAACCAGGCGGCAGTTGCCGTTATATACGAACTAACCACTTAAGCGTCAGGCAAACAATAAGAACAGGCGCAACACAAGAACGCTCCTTTTGCCCTACCCCGCGTTTATTGGCGGACTCTGGTTTTATTGTCACATACAGGTGTGTGCATTGTAACCGATCCTGTACCTGTATTAGCAATAAGCATAAAAGGCAATAACATCTCCCACCCATTACAAAGAGTTTCATTAAACCGAATGCAGCTGTTGCATCCGCAGAACAAGCCTTGTTCGAGACACGTACCCCACGCTGCTGTGGGACGCACTGCTACGGTGTCAACAGGAGTATCAAACGGCGCCAGATGTCATATCGAGGGAAGGTGAGCGCTCTTATTTCCCGATATCCTCGTGCGAAATCGCGTTTTCCCCGAGACATGCATATAATTCCAGCAATCTTTTTTGTGTGCACTTAACTCCCCTGTCGTTTGCACGTGCTCGCTTTAACATACTTTATGCGGCTGTGGTGAGTCACTCCGTGGTTGGGTGTGCAGTGGAGCAGCTATGTTGTTAACGATATAGTGGAGGTAGCATAGAACAGCAGTGGTTCCCATGGCTGGAACGCCCACGCACGCACACCCGTACGCACCCCCGCCCGCCGCACGCACTCACACACATTCACAGACTCCCTTTCTCTCTCACCAACGCCACTCCGGTCAGTGTCAACGTAGATGGGCGCCACACAATCGAGGTGGAATAAAGCTGCGCCACAAATCAACAAAACATTTCAGCTCCAGAAAGTAAGATTCACACTCTCATGCCCCTAAAGGGGGTCTTTCCCTGTCATAAACTAGTCATTGGTTGAAGGAGTCGCGCAATGTTTTGAATGAATCGATGGATAGTGCCATGACCCCCCGATGCAGATCAGTTATACGTAGCCATGTGGTCAGAAACTAGAGCGTAGTTTTGAATACCTTACAACGGGAAGAAGTACGGTTTAACTTAAGCACCCTACAGCGCAAACCACCCCTTCCTTTCACAAGCTGTGATACAGCTACACCCTCAACCAAAGAACACGCAAGCGGGCTCTGAAGATGGTCGGCGCCAGGCACAAACAAGGCACGAACTCCAATCTTTAAGGCGCATCTGCACGCCTGGTACATGGACACCTACCGATATCAAGGACGCCCGCCCCTCTACGCTGCCATATCTGACTTTTCGAATGGCCAGAACATTGCTTGCACCTTCGCCAATGGCGACATCACAGACGCAGAAGAGGCAACCATCGCTTGCGTTTGTACAGATTGCTCTCTGTGCTTCTCCTGGAATCGTCACCACTGACTCTCAGACCATCCTACTAGGGATCACTAACAGCAAGTGCAGCCCCCCGCTGCTCGCATACTGCACACCATCCCTGAAACTCCGCACTCACCTTCCATCCGTCTCCTTTGTACTCCCGCCAACACAGGCCTGAAGGAGAACGCCGTGGCTCATGAGCTGGCCTGCGAGCTCACCAACCAGGCGTCTGATCATCCTGCAACTCGTCCTCTGTCAGCACACCTTCTTAGTTTTCAAGATATATTTACTCATACCGGACACAAGACGCATTTAACCCCACCGGCACGCCTCACTCATTGATACCAAGCGACCTCATTACGGCAAATCCAGACGATCACTCTCCGTTCAGCAACACTGTACAGCAGAATGCACCCTACCTTATACCGCCTCCTTGGCCCATCCTGCGGATTCTGGATAAACATAAAACACACGTTATGGCGGTGGTCTTCTATGCAGACCAACAATTTTATTCACGACAAAAAGTCAGACTGGATACCGCACTTCAACCCACAGTAAGGACATCGAGACGCTCTCGTGGCTCTGGCTATCGGCCTGGGTCCGGTGCTCTAGCTATACCCGCCACAGAAACCACCTCCATTAACGTTCGACGACAATCGCCGTTCTCGAGTCCCCTCTGTACTCGACCACCCACCGTCTGGGAAACTGCCAGGGAGCAAAAAAAAGTTTTGTATATATATCTCCCTCCCTTTCTCTCTATCTCTCTCTCTCTTTAGGCTCAAGTAAGGAGTCATCCTTGTCTTAAAAAGAGAACAGTATGACTTCACTACGAAGAGGTTGAAAAATTTTTGAAGGCACAGACCCCTCCCTGAATTTTCGTTGTGACAGAACACACTTCCTGGTGCACAAGGTTCTGATACTATTTTGATATGACACCACGGCCCACGTGCATATAAGGGACACTCTTTTCGTTCAAGCGTCCGTTGGTTATATCAATTTTTATACCTCAGCCATTTTCTCACGAAAGTTAGGATTTCACTGTGCATTTATACCAGCACCAACAACATGTTATAGCCGGGATTGTTTTTTTTTGTGATGCATTGCCGTTGTTGTAAATCGGCATTAATCGGCATTAATTAAGTACATCTGGTGTATTTGCAAAAAATCCGAGTGCAGGGGAAACAACGTGCAGCATAGACTAAAGCATACGGAGTATCAGACACCAACAAAGGGAAGGAACATAATTATTTGCAATAGATATAGTTTGTTTCTCATGTATGGTTCCAATTCTCCAAAATATGAACCTATAAATCTCGAGCGTTTTGTCAACGCTCGAGATTTCATTTTTCTCTGTGTTCCCAAGTTACCCGTACCTCAAACATTCTCTCCTATTTTACATCAATATTTCTAATAAGGCTTTGCATGTATTGTGCCTGCAAGACGACCCTATGGAGTTCTAGAATGAAAAAGGATGTATGCAAGCAATTGATGGTAATAAAGAATTTGAGGGTGTTGCTCTCCGAACAACTGTTGCGCAGTTCTACGTGTACATGTATGTACGCGTAACTTATTATTTGCAAAGAACTCAACACCTCTGCAGGTAAACAGGGAAAGTGTCACACCACTGAGGAAGAGAGCCTATACTAAGTTCGCTTAGAAAGTGTATCTCCTTGATTTTATGACCAGCAGGGTCATTTGCAAGATTCCGCTGGCTCCTTGCAATAAGAAAACACTATGGGGCTATTGTGAATTTGGCAAACATGAATTCCTGTCCCTACACACGCCAATAAGCCGGCATGGACAAACTTTCTGGCAGAAAACGGAGCTTCCGATTTGGCCCCAGCATTTACTTAAGCTTAGTCTATTCTCCCGAAGCCAAGGACGATGCAGTTGTCTTGAAGGAAAATACGTTTATTGGAGCGAACTTGGGCTCCCCTAACAACTCGAAGAATACACAGGCGGCGAGCAGGCAGTCAACAAAGTGACGTGTGGAGGCGTGCGTTGGCGAGTCGAATGCCTCGGCGTTTGCCCTGCAGGCTTTTATCATTTGGCGCGAGTGTTTCTCAAACTGTCGATTTCATCCAGAACACTGTAGATCAAAGGAGATTATTCTAGACTGTTGACCTGTCCTGTAGATCAAAGCAGATTATTCTAGACTGTTGACCTTAGTTGGAAACGCTCTCCCTATCAAAAGAGATAACACGTGCCTCACAAAAATAAAGAATCGAACACTGGCCTCACTTGGCATATGGACAACTCAGATAACAGCCCGCGCAGCCGGTCGGCAAAAGCAAAACAAACAAACCCAATGCGTGGTTCGCAATATTCTGCCTTGTCCCTAAGCAATTATTCAACTCCAAGGTTACCCTTCACAACCCGCCACTAAAAGCCGACGGTGTTTTTTCTTGCACGGGATTTTCCTGGCATACATTTTTTTCTTCATGCATCTGCAGCATGGGTAAGAGCTTTAAATGTGTGCAGTAATTTTTCAACACAGTGCACGTAATCAGTTCGCAACCTATTATTGCAACCAACTTTACACCTCCTAAAATAATTATGGTGGAAAAGCATATTGCATGCCGCAGAGAACCTCCAAGTGCTCTTCCCATTCTAAGGCAAATGTTTGTATGCAAGACCTGCAACAGGCGGGCGTCTACCTCGTGACCGAGATGCAGCCACGATGGAGCCCGCTCAGCAGCTACAAGGTGAGCTATTCGTATCCACGTCTTTTTCGAAATCATCATAAATGGGTGAGCGCCTCTATCCTATCAATATTTTTTTCCCTGAATAAGCGCTTGGCGCCTAAACCTAATTCATTTGCGAATTTAAAGCGAAGCTGTAGTGTAGTGTGCTCACTGATGCCTCTGTAACGAAAAGACGCCCTGCAGGCAAGCCAACTTTCTCTGACAATGATGATGAATAGTGGTGGGCGAAGTGAACAAAAAAAAAAAAGCGGTTGCAGTGGCCGGAATCAAACCTGGGTCTCTTGCGTTATCAAGACGGCGACTCTGCGATTTCTCTATTTCGACATGGTCGAAGTGGGTTGGGAAACTCAGACGACAACCAAAGAATCCATCACGAGAAAGCTTCGCGTTCGACCATCGTCGTCGTTAGTCTGAGGGGTGCGTGATTTTATCCCCCTCGAACGACTAAATAGGTCTCGGTGCAGACTGACGTGAGATTCAGGGCATAGTAGTCGAATTTAAACATGTCCATCTCTAGGACAACTAAATAAATCGGGATCTTCTGGCATTCCGCTATGTGTTGACGCTTTCAAAAGCCCATCTCGGTAGGTAAATTGCATTGTCGAAGCGATTTATAGGGTAATGTGACTGCATAGCACTATTACCTATAGCTTGGTTTTACTTTTATATCCGAACGGTGTTAATTATTAAAAGAAAAGTAAACCACGGTACAGATTATTTACCTTTTCCTTCTATGCGGTTATGAAACACGCTTGGGGCAGAGCAGAGCATTTTTTAAATAATTTTTCTTAATAGATACTGCGTGTTATGCTTCAAAGCCACCACCGAGTGACTTAAATGTTTGTTTCTTAGAGCATAATGCATGCGTGTTTTTACACGAAGGGTCGTACGTATAATGCAGGATGTGAATTGAATATCCTACGATTAGTATGGATCCCACAAGGGTTAATTGGAAAAGTCACATGACAAACAGAACAATTTCGGCACCTTAAAATGCAGAAACGTCATAAGACGCATGAAAGTGACAGAAACAGCGACGCTAGGCAGGCGCGGGCTTGCAACTAACTTTAATTTCACCTAACCACATTGGAACCATAAAATCGAATCAGAAGGACTGATTCTCCGCCAATATGAAAGAATAAAATAGAATAGAAATAATGTTGCGAAGAGGAAAGTTCATTGCGCTAAGGTGCTCTTCAATAAACATCGTTTCACTGCAATTCAGAAGAATTGGGTTGATGCAGTCACAGCCGATAGAAGGAGATACTGGAGGATAACGTCACACATCAGCAAGAATGGCGGCGATTCTGTTAGCGACGCGTCAATTGCTCTGCACAGCAGTGAGATCAAGCTTAGTGAATGGGGTCTTTAGGCTGTGAACTCTTCGGATAACAAAAGTGTTTTAATATTTGATTTGTTACTTTCGTCCGGGATAGTGGTATTTCTTATTTTTTTCACTACGCGTGGTCTGACGTCGAATAAAAGTTCGTTGCAACGCTGTGCCGCAGGAATGTTGATCTCTCGGTGGCCGTCAGCTTTTTTCCGCTGTGTACATGTTGTGTTAAGGTGTACCAACGTGCCCAAAAAACTCCGCTTATGCGATTGATGTATCTATGATCAATTTATTGTTCAGTGCTGAGCGAAATGGCTGAGAAAAACATAAATGTCGGTTAGTATGTACAACAAATACTATTACCATGTTGAACGCAGCTCTCCGATCCCGAGCAGTGTGTCAGCGTGCTGAGCCAGGCATGCTGGGCTCTGGCGGTGGCCGAGGCCGAACTCGAGTTCGAGCACCGGCTTCCTGGTGCTGGCGGTGTGCTTGTGCGTCCCACGCGTTCGCCCCGAGTCGAGTTCACGCTCCGAGGCCGCATCGTTCGCCTTAGAAGCGCTGGAATAAAGATACGACTGCAGCGGCTGCACATGGCCAGGATACGCATTGGTAAGCACATTTTGCTGTTTTCGTACTCGTGGTTTCCTAGCGGAGTAGTCGAATGTAGCCACAGAAAAGAATTGCAGAGTTTCTTTTTAACTTTGGTCAAGGGAGAGAAGTGTACCCATATATGAACACTGCCGTGCTGATGAATTGTTATTTCATAAGAGAAGTTTCTATTATACTGCTCGCAATAGCCTATTTTACCCTGCTTCTTTAAATGCTTCTTCAGATTTCAAGATAGCTTTATGTTTTACGTTATGATACTCGGTTTCTCTGCGGCGCTAGCGTTTGCCTATGCGAATTTTAGGGCAAATCATGTTGCCGACCCGAAATTTTGGATTTGATTTTATAGCCCGTCATATTATATAGAATTAGCTCACGTCGAAGCATTCTTGGTAGAAGAAAAAGATGGCGCATGGGTAAGTAGAATAACTTCTAACGAGGCATCTCCCAAATATACGTAAAGCACCAAATGGTGAGTCATCGGCACTACAAATCAACCGTCCGGGCCTAGATACCTGGGCCCACCCACGATGCGGCTCTTCCCGCCAGCGGAAGCAAGCTGCAGGTGTCGATCTTTTTTACTTCAGCATGCCTAGAGCGGGTGGCACCTGTGTGGTTTAAACTTGCGGAACGTAGTTATGATATTCACTAGAGGCGAGGGCAACAGTCTGTGCCCCCTTATAAGTCCCTTCCTTTTCTTATTGCTGCAGCGCTCGAGCCAAAATATTTTTGTCGTGCTTTTATCTAAGACGAAGCTTTAAATTGCTTTTGACGCACTGTATTTAGTACGAAGCCAAGCCAAGAGCGTTTTATACTCTGAGCGTTCATACTACAAGAGCGTTCATACTCTGGGTTTTTCAGCGTCAAATATTCCCGCGCAAAAAGGCAATCATGTATGGGTCATGCTGCCGGTTTTAGTAGTTTGGTAAGTTCCTGCCGTCGTGTCGACGCTAGTTGTTACGGCAGCAAC
This sequence comes from Haemaphysalis longicornis, assembly GCA_013339765.2. NCBI lineage: Eukaryota > Metazoa > Arthropoda > Arachnida > Ixodida > Ixodidae > Haemaphysalis > Haemaphysalis longicornis. The sequence continues at coordinate 36,678,339 of CM023451.1, forward strand.
ACTTTTTGCGACGCTTAGATTTCTTTGTCTACCAAGTTTAGCGAATGTCTTAGCGTCTGAAGTCTGCATTACAGACAGCGGGACGTTCTTCACGACAGTGAAAATGCGAGTGTTCTAACGCTGAACCCCCACGAAGAACCAAACAACAAGAAAGTGCCATTTTCTAAAAAAGAACTCGCAGAATGCTTGTTGAAGATTATCGTGAATCTGCTGCCCTTTGAGCAGTCGGGAAAACTGTTAACAACGGTGGGGGTGCCACACTACGCTCCGAGCGTCAACTTACCCTAATTCCCGGGCTGGGCAGCAGGGGTATGCGGAAAGTTAGCGTTGCGATCGCCGATCATCAGGCGCCAATAAAAACCCCGCCGCTTTCTTTTACGGCTAAGGCGTTGCGCTGGTGAGCACAACGTCGCGGGTTCGATTCCCGGCTGCGGCGGCCGCTTTTCTGATGGAGGCGAAAAGCAAAACCGCCCGTGTGTACGAATTGGCGCACGTTAAAGATCCCCCGTTGTCTAAATTAATCCGGAGCCCTCCACCAAACCACGCGCCGTACCTGATCGCCTGTTGCGTCGCGCATTCAAACCCTACAATCAAGCAATAAATAAATAAATAAATAATAAATAAATAAATAAATAAATAATAATAAATAAATAAATAAATAAATAAATAAATAATAAATAATAATAAATCAATGCAATCAATCAATCAATCAATCAATCATGTGCGAGCAGCTGCTTTGGGCATAAACTAACACCCGCGTCTTTGTTGTTAACACTTGCGGTGATGTACGTCGAAGTTTAAGAGGAGACATGGGACGAATGTGTATATGCGCTGTATATACGACAACCAAGTGCGGGTACATGCAACCTCCCAAGACCGCGGCGGAAGACTGCTTGACATCTGTCGTAGGATGAGGTGGAGATTTAATATCGAGAAACAAAGCGATGATGACTTGACTCGAATCTTTCTTTTTCGTAAGGCAACTTGTGAAGTGTACGAGACCGCCGCATGCTTTCGGAGGTGTCGCAAAGTGGGCCGCGTTTGCACGCGGAAGAACCGGCTGCAAATTAATCCGGCAGCGCAAACTCGGCACCGGGAGCGCGCTCAGCTTGTCTGTGTTCGCCAACGGAGGCGCGAGTTAAACGCACGTGCACTGCGGGGGGAGATCACAATAAATAAATCAAGAGATCACGCACAATAATAACGCAGGCAGTCGTCAATCTCGGAGATCGAACATAAGTGCGAGACGCAAGGACCTTTGCTCGTTTCCTCTCGTCTTGTTCGGCATAAACAAGTTCGCCCTAAATAAAAGTTCTTCTCTTTACCGTTGTGTCCCACCTACGTGACAAATTGTGGTGAGGTGCGGAGTAGTCCTTGATGGCGCGGGGTCTTTCACCTGGTCTGGGCCTGGGAGCATTGACTCCGAAAATAAAAGTTGATTTGTACAACGACAACCAAGTGTACGCACCTCCCAAGACAGAAGACTGCTTACGTCTTTCTTAATGATGTAATGGGCGAACTTTCAATATCGGGAGAGTTACGGTTACCAAAGATCTCCCCCTCTCGAGCTTCGCCCCACTTGATCATCATTCATTCCGTGGATATGGCGTGATTTTTTTCGTAAGGCAACTTGTGAAGAGGAGGACGTCGATATTGCACGGGCCGTTTACACAGCCAGACGTATCTAAACGATAAACAATTCCATTCGCCAAACCGCAATTTATGGGGTCAATTCAGCGACTCACCGCCGATGCGCGCGCGCCCTAGAGGAGCTGGGACGTGATTGTAAAGGCGTTTGGGGCGGTTCTGCCATGGAAACGTTTGTGCGTCACAACATTCACGGCCAGTTGTGCGCCCTGAACTTTTGTTGACAGGGGCGAACTGGGTGCGAAGTCATTAAAAAGTGGAGTTGATCCCTCTTTTCATAGAAATCGGTAAAACACGAAAGCGAAAGGGGCCTTCGCAGGAGCAGTTGAACGTTAAAGGGACCTCCTTCATGTGCGAGGGTTTGCGAGCCTGACCCCGCCAGGCGAAGTGACGCCGACACGCAAGAAACAAAAAACGAAAGCAGTTTATTCCGGGACAATAAAACCGAAAATGACATGCGCAGAAACAGCAGCTAGAAACACATAATGGTCATGGGAACGAAGCGAAAGCGAAGGGTGCCTCAGTTCACGCGCGACCCCCGTAGACGAAGGCGCTGGCATCGAGAAGTCAACTGTCGGCGCTCATTAGGGTCATGATGCGCTACTTCGCTTCGCCTCTCCTAGAGGGCAGCACCATCTTAGTGAGTCATAGGGAAGGACATAATGCGCGTTTGTAGAGATGCTCACGCCTCTTTTCATAGCGCAGTGGGCAGAGTGCCACGAACCTCCCGTTGCGGCGAGGAGAGAGAGAGCTCGTGCGTTCGACTCCGGGTGCTGCCGCGTCAATGGCGCTTTCTGGCGACCTTAATACTGTGACGGATACGACGTCAGTGAGATCATGGTGCACCCAGGCATAAAACACTGTTGTGTTAAAATGCGGAAAGGGAGAACGCGTTGGTTTCAGTAAAAACAGGCTTGTAACAACTGCAAGGTTGTGAAGTTCTGTGGGTCATATGGCTGTGGGTCATGTGGCTGCGCCAAAACCCCTTAAAATCAAAACAAACACAAAACATTTGAACTGCTCACCAAGAACGGACGAACCCACAACCACCGCGAGGGAGCCCCACCGTAGCGTGACCAAATATGGAAGTGAAATACAAAGACAATCCGAGAACGCCACGAAAGGGCCAAGCGGAATTGTGTTCAAATACGGAAGTGAGGGATAGAGCCATTAAGACTGTGTCGCGATGGATCTCAGAGGGTATATAAGCGAGGATTCCAAGGAGAGGAGTGAAGAGACGTGATCCAGGAGGCGGAAGGAGCACGGGAGCTTCTAGGAACGAGCCAGGAGGACGTGGCCAGGCCACCGACTATGCCTACCAAGCCTGGGCATGCACGGGCCGACCTAACGTTAGCTGAGGCAGCCTAGTCATGCCACCAACCTGCGTAATGCTGGCCGCAGCGGCGATGGTCAAGAACGTGTGGCCAGCGTCCACGCCTCATCGACCATCGCTTCGACAGACCCGCAAGGCTACGTTCGGCGTGCTTCTGGGAACCTCCAGCTGCAGCGGCTACCACGAGGTTAGCCACAAAGGAAACACCTCAGGACGCGCGGTGCCAACTCTGTCCCGAATCACCACGAGATGACTACGGCTACTACCGCATCGCGGCCACGCACGGGTACGCCACGGAAGCGCCGATTACCGGGGTAGGCCAGTTTAATAGGGACACGTTCATATACGACAAGACTGGAGACTAGTTGTTGTGGCGACAGTACTTAGGACGTGATGATTTAGTAAAGGATGTTTAGGAGGTGTTGGCTGTGACCGCGTACAAACTTTATTGTGCTAACTTTTGATTTGGTTGGCAATTTACTCGTGATTTTTAATTTGGGGACTCGATGTTGATAGGTTTTGTGCGGTTTGTTTCTTGTGTGGTTTGCGTTAAGGTTTTCCATGTGTGTAGAATAAATGTGCGTTTTGTTAAACCCGCCAGCGGCTCTCCCTCGTCCATATTTCTCACCCAGTCGAGTCATACCACCGTGACACTGCATTGAGATGTCTTGCTTTTAATCGGCTCATGTAGCTGAGAGCCGCTTTGGCTACCCTGATGCCACCCGTCCACGCGTTCCAAACTCACCAGATTCGGTGACGGCGTACTTGACATTGACTTTGCTTTTTCTAGTAGTAGGTGACAGGGTAGCCTTAACTTGAGCCATGGTATCATGATGTTGTGATACGAAAAGAAGACGAGAAGCAGTAACTGTGAATCGCTGGACTCCTTTTCAGGCACACACACCGAGTGCACCGACTTAGCGCGCTTTCCCGATTTCGCAAGGGACGACGAGAGCAACGTTTTCTCCAGCATAGCCAAGTTGCTGAGGTAAGTTGCGGATTCTTTCGATACACGCGGGGACTCTTAACTGGACCCGATACTTTTTGAAACGTTGTGGCCTACGATTGCCGATTATCAGGAGTGTACCCAGACGGGGTGCTTCGGTGTCAGAACACCCTCCAAAATGTTCCTAGAGCCGCCTCCCTCCGTCCCTTTTTTGTATGCCTTTTTGATCTATAATATCTACACACCGAATAGACACAGTATGACGTAAAAGAAAAATAAAGGTTTTGGTTTATCAAAACTAAATAATGACTAAAATTTTGTTGCGGTGCAGGATTTCTTTCTCTTCATTTTTACAGGGGCGTCTAGCACCCCTGCGAAATATTTCTGTCTACGCCACTGCCCGTCATTACTGGCATTGAGAACTGGCGAAAGAACAGTAAAAAAAGCAACATGCGACAAAATGACGCTAACCTGAGAAGGAGCGTTATAATTGCACGGAAAGAAAGAACTCCAGACAAAACTCCTAAAGATAAAGCATTGTAGAGCCAATGGATCGAGCGCATGAGAAGCGCCTAAACGACGAATTGTTTATACTTTCACCTAGTTTAAAAGCATTTCTATATATTTTTTGGTGTTGGTCATTACTTTCAAGCTACAAGCATTGCGCGTTTCTTAAGTTTACGGGAAAGAGTGCATTTTCTTCGCTTTGACGCCTGTGCAACGCTATGTGGGCCGAAAAGAAATTCTGCAGTTTTTAGTTCCTTTCTGCAACGTTTATAATATAAACCCTAAAAAATAGTTTTTCCTGTTTTCTTTACATTCGCAAAATAAGTAAATGTACGTTTCCTGGGCGATGTCTTTTAAATCTAATAGTTTTTTTCTGGTATATTCAGTTCATTTTGCAGCACCGAAATAATTTCTGGTTATTTTACCCAGGCAAAAAATAAAAAAAAGTCGTTTACTGTTGCAACAAAGAACACTGTTTCATTTCTGGGGGCAGCCAATTTTAAGCATAGCATGAATGCGGAACGATACATTGCTGTGTCCCACTGTAGTGTTACCTTATTTACGCAGTTCCAGTCTTGAACTTTCCTGATGGGCCTTGTGCGCGCCTACATTCGCACGATACAAAAAGCAATGAGGTGCTTCATAAAAAGAAAAAGGTTTTTGGTGGGCCGCGGGCTCGCAGTCAAACAGAACATAGGTCGGTTTTAAATCAAACGGGCAACAGCTGTTTCCGTGTGGTATAAAAGGACGAAATATGGAAGTTCGGAGGCAAAGAATGGACCCGAGCAGCGCAGGACTTGAGCGGTTGGAGGTCGACTGGAGATCCTGCAGTAGACCTCAGTAAATTGTTTGTGATTATTTCGTTAAGTTGTGAATTTCGTTAAAGCAAGGGCTATGCGCTAACAAATCGCAAATAAAAACCGCGTGTCGTCGCGGGCGCGCTCTCCCATCATGCTTCACTCCCTAGAGGTGACGTGTCTGACAGTTTCGGGTTTTGCGCGGTGCTGACTGGACGTTGAGGTGGTTCCCATCCGTGGCACGTCCTACAACGGCCAGAATTTTTGCAATCCATGCGGCTTTGTTTGAGCTGATGCACGTTCAAAGCAACTTAGTTCAGTGGAGCTTTGTAGCGGAGCCACACTAATACAATTTACGCATAAAAACGTTGATGTGCATTGCGCTCGCTGCGTCTCGATGCTATCTAATGACAACACAAGAAGCATTTGCCATCCAGGGAGAGCGTGTCATGCACTATTTAGCAAACTAACATTGGTAAAGCGTTTCAGTTCAGTCGTGACCCTCCAGATTAAATTATGCAGTGCATAGAAATCGGAGTCAAGGTTTAAGAACGGTTTGTCGGGCATACTATCAGCAAATTCGGTATGTAACAACCTACAGCCACAGCTTTTTGTGGACGCACAATGACAGCAGGTATCTTTCGCTACTCGGCCAGTTACTGCGCCGTTTACCGCCGGTCTTGAATGCGAGTTCCGCGCCCGGTCACCTAGAGCCACTGTATGTATGCCCTGTGTTTTCGGTAACATAAGCACCGTTGAACACTACGTCATATCGTTGTGTGGCGTACTAATAAAAGCCGTGGTTTTGCTCTCTGCCTAGGTGTTTGTAATTACTGCGAGGCAATGCAGGCTATTTTCTGTTGACTAGGCAAGTTCTGCTTTGGGAGAAGTGTTTACGGCGTCAGCACATTTCACCTGCCCAGTAATCGCAGTTAATATACACAATAATGGCCGTTGAAAAGGCTACCACGGAAACAAAACAGGTGGCTATCAGGCAGGTAATCCTGGATTCTTCCATCGTCTTGTGGTATTGATAAGCTGCCAAGCATTCTTAATGGACTGTTTCGTTATATTTACTTTCAAAATGAGCGGTTAAAACCCATTTCACAGCATAACTAAGCCTTGTAATTGTGCCCTCTGGGGAAGTTTCGTCAAAAAAGAAATAGGTAAAACTGTCATAATCGTTAAACAATTAGTGGTCGCAGGGATAAAAGAGTCGGAGGGATTGGAAGGATTAGATTAGAAAGGAAGGCTTATTTTATACAATTGCTCGTAATTGTTTTGACGTAACTCACCCTTGGTCATCAGATGCGTTTTTAGAAGTCACTGGGGTCTACTGTTTACCACAAAGAACGTCTAAATCAGCACTTCAAATATTCTTGCTCAAAAGTAGTGCACCAAATACTTTGCAGACAGGAAAACACAGGTGAAAACGGTGAAAGGGGATTTAGTCGATTTGATCACGTGAAAAGCTGTAGCATGGGGCTGGTAAAGTCGGTGAACTGTTAGACCTGAGTACTGTTTAGTTCTGTAGAGAAACCAGTGTGGGTTCGGCTCTAATCATTTGGAGGGCTTTTGTACTCGGTTGTCGGAAAAGCGCCTAAATGCTTTGAAAGCGCTTGCTATCTTGCCGCCAACACGCGATCAGCACGACTGTTTTCCCTTTCGCAGCAACCGACCGTCCAAGTTCCAGCCGTTCTCGAATGTCATGTGGCTGCAGCATCTCGTCAGCTGGTTGACCAATCGCTACCCCGAAGCCTCGGCACCGTTGGCTCGTTGGCAGGCGCTGCTCGCCCACTCGTGCTCTGCCCAGCATGCCACAGCACGCCACATTCAACAACCATAATGTCGCCTCCTCGAAGCTGCTCACGGGGTGGAGATGCGACCATGCTGATACTGCCAAACCTTCCGTTGTGTTTTACCGCCTTGTCAACGGAGCTAATCGGACATGCACAAGTAGCGTTTGATCAGGCGGGATATGGGCATCTGCGCTGCGCCCCAATGCGCCTTTGCGCTAGGCTATTTTACCGCGTTAAACAAATATTGTCATAATCTATCTGCGGTAATGAAGCTAGATGCGAATACTGCATGCGATTTCCTTTAAATTCTGTTGGCTACGATGTGCAAGTTCCTTACATTAGACAGCCCAAAGTTAGTATAAGCGGCCGACAAGAAATAGCTAAATGTTTTCGAATAAGCCCCCATAAAAGCAATGATGTTTATTTTCAAGTACTATTTACGTTTTGATAACTGAGTGCCGCTTCGCGTGTATTACTAGCCTCCGCCTGCAGTAAAATTTTTCTGGGAGATATTCTGTGGAATATACATTTGGCTGTGGATTTCCGCGATGCCTTTATGAAGCAGTGTCGTAATCACCAACAGTTTGGGTAACCGAGATATAGACGTGAGGGAGAGCAGCAAATATGACTGCACAAGCCCGGCTACTCGCTATGCTAAGGCACCGACCCTCCCAACAAACAACTGTGCCCCATTTTAACATTTCAGCAGACGACCCTCCGCGGTGGCTCAGTAGCTAAGGCGTTGCGCTGCTGAGCACGAGGTCACGCGTTAATTCCCGGGCGTGGAGCACGCTTTTCTGATGGAGGCGAAAGCAAACGCGCCCGTGTGTACGAATTTTCGGCGCACGTTAAAGATCCCCAGGTGGTCCAAATTAATCCGGAGCCCCCCACTACGGCGCGCCTCATCGCCTGCGTTGCGTCGGCGCGTTAAACCCTACAATCAATCAGCATTTCTGCAGAGGCAATTTTTGTGTAGTAAGCGGCGTTCTGTGTTCCTATTTGCCGTCTTCCGCTTACATATTTCCACCTTTTGCAACGGTGGCAATTGCAAACTCGCTAGTTCGCTACCTTGCTACAGTCGTATGCACGTCACAGTGTGTTCGCAAGTGCCACATTAAACGGTAAATACGACGGACCCACCCTTTATGCATCAGCTGGAGCAGACCTACGCCAGAGCCCTAACTAAGCCACAGAGCAAAGGTTACCCTTAAAAAAAACCCGTTGAAATCCGGGTCCAGTCTAAGTGCTTAACCACCTTAAACGCTATTTTTGAGTTAAGCTGGACAGAAAGTACCACTGACAAAACATTTGGCACAAATGCACGTGCACCAGGTAAAGCTCCTTTAGTTTAATAATGACCATGAAACCAGCGCCAAACTTCTTGGACGCCACCGAGCATCGGACAGATGTTTAGGCAAATGCTCGCTATACATTCCTTGAAGTCGCACAGGAGTCCAGTTTCAAGAACTTCAAGGGAAACGGTCAATGTTACATATGCCCAGATAGATAGATAGAGGGCAACTTTATTTCAGTCTTCTGCAGAACGAAACCACGATTAAATGGCGACGCGACGCGGGCCCTTAGGTCTTCTCAGTGGGTGGTCTTTAGTAGACTACGGCGCGTTCTACACCCTTGGGGGCAACGTCCGGGCGGTTTCGTTCAGCCTTTGTCTTTCAAGAGCCGCCAGAGACCCTTCTGGACGGCCCAGGTTTAGATTTCTTGGTCGTAGCACTTCGCTGAAGCCGCGAGCCGCAGCGGAATCGTTGTACTTGTAGACGCTTCGTCGGGGAACTTGGTGAAGTCCCATAGGATGCACGTCAGGGTGGCCCTCTCCTGCTGGCACACGCGGCACGCATCACTCACATACACTTCGGGTGCACATGTTTCATCAACGCTGGGGTGGGTAAGGACCCAGTCTGTAGTGTCCGAACAGCGACGCCTCCGCTTGGCCGCAGCCCTGGGTGCGGGGTAAGGAGAGTCCTTCGAGCCAAGAGGCGAAACTGTGTAAGTTTGTTGAACGTCGTCATACGGTTCCTTGGCGCTACACCCCAGTGGACGGTCGGTTTGCAGCGGCGCGGTTGGTTAGCGCTCGCTCCGCTGCGTGTGCCGTCTCGTTGTGGTTGTCGTGCTTGTCCGACGCATCGTTGCCCGCGTGCGACGGGAACCACTTGATTTTAACACATCTGTTCTTTCAGTTCAGTTCAGTTCAGTTCAGTGCGTTGGAAGGTCGGCCGAGCACAGAACGCGCACAACCTGACCACACACTTTGCCCTTGGCTTAATTCCGCACTGCACTCCTCGAATCACACAGCACTGTCGGCAATGGCCAGGGCAATGACCACCACCTCCACCTGGCACACCTCTCGTACTCCGAACGCTCACCGCCGCCCTCGTAGCGCCGGACGACGCCTCGACGATGTAGCCACGAATTCTTCGCTTTCTCCCTGGTATTCGGCCGCACCCACTAGCCTTGTGTGCTCGTCCTTGGCGTAAAAGTCGATGAGAGCCCTGGCCCTCGCCGCTCTTTTGTCCTTGTTAAATTCCGGATACATGTTCCTCGGGATGAGGGTCTACCCGTATCCGGCGCCGGGCCTCGTACGGGACAGGAGCGTCGCTGCTAGCTTTCCTCGCCTTAGGCGTGACGGCCAAGCCTTGCAGTATGCGCCTCACCGGTCTCGGCCGTAGAGAGCCGCTCCAGCTGGGCGGACCGTTGCGCTTCAGCAATTTCCTCGAGGATATTGTGTACCCCGAGGCTCAGGAGCTTGTCGGTTGCTTGTGCACTCGAACAGCCGGAGCGCGCCTTGTACAATCGGCGTATCAAGGCGTTGATCTTATTCTTTTCGCACTGCATCCAGTTGTGGAAGGCTGCCAACGTAGGCGAAGTGCTGATTAGGGAAAAGTGCACAAGCCGAAGCAAGCTCTCCTCCTTCATCCCGGACTTGCGGTTGCCCGACCCGTCGGATGAGACGCACTGCGTTGGTTATCTTGGCTGTAAGGCGGGCAACGGTCTCGCCGTTTGCCGCGACGCTTGTCGATAATCATGCCGAGAACCCGTATCTTGTCGACCTCCGGGATCATCTGGCCGCTCCTCGTCACGATATTTATCGCCTCGTAATCCCTCGGCTCGCTCTTGTTTCGTCTGACGTATTTCGGTGGTAACACCAGCAGCTACGGCTTTCTCGGCGAGCATATCAGGCCGGGTCCCTTTAGCTGGTCTTCCATCGGGCCGACAGCCTCTATCAGGGAGCTCTGGATGTGACCATCGCTGCCTCCCGTAAACCACAGAGTGATGTCATCGGCGTTGATGGTGTGCCCGACCCCCTCAACTCGAGAGTGTCGCTCGGCCACCCCGATCATGACGAGGTTGAATAACAACGGTGGAGATGACAGAGCCCTGGGGGGTCCCGACACTGCCGAGGCTCTTCTCTTGAATTTCAGATCACCGGCGCAGAGCTCGGTGGTTCGAGCTGTCAGAAAGTTCTTGATGTAGTTATACGTTCTTGCGCCCATGTTGAGTCTGGACACCTGGGATAGGATCGCAGAGTGCTTCACTTTATCGAACGCGCATTGCAGGTCCAGCCCAGGATGGCCTTGTTGTCTATCCTTAGGTTGTCGTCAATGATCTCATTTTTAAACAGAATGATCCAGTCTTGGGTTCCAAGGGAACACCGAAATCCGATGATCGTGGAGGGCGCAGTCCCGACTCCTCCAGGTAGTCGTGCCACCTACACATGACGACGTGCTCCAACACCTTGCCCACGCAGGACGTGATCGAGATGGGCCGGAGGTAGCCGGTGTTCGGTGGCTTGACCTGTTTGGGGATGAGGATGGTCTTGGCAGTCTTCCACTGCTGGGGCAGTGACCCCGACATCCAGCCCTTGTTATAGTAACCGGTGAGGTTCCCAATCTTGCCCATCTGCAAAGGTGGCCAAAGATGGGAGTGTTACATATAAAACCCTTAAGAGAACAATTATCTAATAATAAATCAAATATTGGCATACCAGCACTATGCATCCTTTTAAAACCGTGAGCTATCTCCCGCAAAAACCTTACCAATACCGAGTCCGACTTTGCGAAGGAGAAAGTACATAAATATTGTGCGTTGAGAGCTATAACTCAGTCTTGTTCATGTGTAAGCCAATGCTCCGGAAATCTTAATAATAGAGAGTTTCAGCACTCCGTATGTTTCGTGTTGTACGTGGTTACGCGTTGACCGGGACCCGTCTGGACCCTTTTGCATTCGTCGCGGTAGGGTGGATTAGTTTTGCGAGCCGGCTCTCGCCATGCCCATGCATTCGTCCCGGTGGGGTGCGGCTCCTTGTCCTTCCCGCGCGCGCAAGCGCAGTCGGGTCCCGGTCAACACGGGAACTACGTAAACGACGGAACAGACGAACTGCCAAAACTCCCTAATATCTCTCTCATCCTCACTTTCGAAGATGTGGATGCTGAGAGAGCACCGGTTGGCAGGATGAGACCGATTTCTGTGTCGATATGTCAACGATTCTTGCAGTCTTCCGTAAACAGACTCACAGAAATAAAACATTTGGTTGCTAGTCAGCGCTTCATCCTGTTGTCCTTCCTGTCCCGTCCTTGCACGGTTTCTGCTATTCTTGTATGACCATTTCCGGAGCTCGATGGGCCCGCTGAAGTCACATTTTATACGTCTACTTTTACTTACGTGCACAAAGGAAAAGGACTAAACTTTATTTATGCGAGCCTTAGGAGCTGATGTCTAGGTACCCGCCTGGTGGGGTGGTTAATTAAAAATTATCTGCCACTTCCCTGCTGGCCTTCGCTAATGAACGGAAACGGCCGCTTCCGTTCGCGCGCCTGGTTATCAGGACGACCACGCCGAAAGGTGGTTTTTCTGCAATGGCAACTGTTTTGGCCCGGAAATTCTGAGTCTGTCTTTAGAACCCCCTTGGAAGCGTCTTGAGCTAACGTAAACACGCGCATTTCTGAAGTCTCGATGGCCCTGTCTGTTATTTTTGTGCAAGGTGAAGCCGACCAGGGATATGTCTTCCTCACAAGTCAATAAATTTTACTGCAGCTATAAAATTAGTTATTGCACCTTAGTAGTTCAATCACAGATGTAAATTTTGATACAGCTGACAAACATATAACTACAGCAGGTGAATCAAATTGCTTAGCACGGTACTCTAATCATTCACTAGGTGAGTATTTAGAACATAAAGGGGCCATGCAGACAAACCAATTTCGGTTCATTCGAAAGATTGCCTTTTTTATGATCATGCTAACGCCACTTTAACCTAACGTCGCTCAATGAGCTACATAATTAGGAAAAACGGGAATGTACCATGCGATCACTAGCTCATTTCCCTGCACTAAAACTATTGTCAAGAAGCCAACGATGACCGCAGTTGACTTGAAGGATAAACAAGTTTATTGGAGCGAAATTTGCTCCCCTAACCACTCAAAAAATACACAGGCGGCGAAACAGCAGTCAAACAAAGTGACGTGCGCAGGCGAGGTGTCGGCAAAAGAATGCCGTGGCGTCTACTCTGCAGGAATTATCTTACGGAGGCGGGGTTTCTTCAACAATTGAATTACATCGAGAAACCCTATAGATAAAAGAAGCCTATTCTAGGCTAGTGGCCTTATGGCGAAGCATTCTTCCTATCAAATGGATATAATCCGTGCAGTATAACAAGAAATAATGGAACATGGCACTTCATTCGGGACGCAGATACAGCTGGCACAGCAGCGGGTGGTAAAAGCAAACACATAAATAACCAAGCCAAGCATGGTTATCGGCAATATGCGTCATATGCACAGGCATGCGATTGGCTGAGGGTGGCAAAGCAACGCAAATTAGTCATGGCTTATAAGCTGCAGAACGAGCTATTATCGATTAAGTGTAGTGCAAATTTGTTTTATACCAGTAAGATCGGTGGGATGAAGCAATCTAAGTTACGAAGTACACGCAAATTAGAAGTACCAGTGCGTACTACTGTTGGTGCTGCGCGCTCTAGTCTAGCGCTTTGGGGTTGTCTCAGAAGATACTGGCCGATTGCCGTAATCGACATTGTCACAAATAGGGTCACGTAATTATGCGGCCCTATTTGTAGAATTGCCGCGAACTAGGCATTGGGTTTGTTTGTTTATGTTTTTGTTTTTACTGCCCGGCCGCGCCCGGCTGTGTTATCTGTGTCCCAAGCGAAGTGCGTGTTCCATTCTTTATTTTTATGCCGCACGGGTTATCTCATTCTGATACGGAGAGCGTTTCGCGCTAACGTCATAGCCTCGAATAATCTTCTTTGATCTACAATGTTCTAGATGTAAATCGACGGTTCGAGGAACACCTCGCGCCGAAAGATAAAAGCCTGCAGAGCGAGACGCCGCGGTATCCGAATCGCCGACGCTCGCCCGCACACGTCCGAGCGCTTTTGTTTGACTGCGGGCGCACGCCGCTGCTTCGCCGCCTGTGTATTCTTACAGTTGTTAGGGGAGCACAAGTTCGCTCCAATAAACGTGTTTTTCTTCAGAGAACTGCGTCGTCTTTGGCTTCGTGACAATATCCCCCAAGTTTCACTGAAAGATTACTACCTACCGTAACAAAAACAGGCGAGGTGCAAATACGGTCAAAAACAAAGCAATGGCGAATAGCAGTGTGGAGCAGATGGGGGCGCCATTTATGAGGGATGACGGTAAACATGGCTCCGGAGCCCACTGCAGACTGAAATGGGCATTTAAAGGTTTAAAAGTGTCGCGAACTGGGCCAGTTGGTACAGATTCATAGTGGTGTTGTTGTCCTCTTCTTTCTGTCCTGGTTTTTTTGCGCGCTGTTTCACCACTATGAATTTAAAGGTTTGCTTGAAGACCCGTCCAATGTGACGTCATGGCAGACGTCCGGAAACACTATTTGGCGTATTAATGGAAATATTAACTGAAATAGTTTAATTTCTCAGTGAATAAAGCATTCTTTGCTGCGGGAAAAGTGCTAGGTGCAATAATCAATGCTAAATCTTTCGAATAAAACAAACGTACCTTTGTCTACATGGCCCGTTTAATGGGTGTTATATAAACGTAGCAGTCATTAAGGAAACCGAGTATAAATTAAACACTAATTTTTTTAATAAGCGACAGTTACATTTGCATGTATCGGTTCAGCCTGGACCACGGTCTTCAGCTGTATACATCCGATAGAAGGAAGGAATATTAGGCCTTCCATCTTGCAGTTCACCATGTGTAGCACAGCCTTATGCCAACACCGAATTGGTGGCCACAGAGATGCCATGCTGGACCTTGCAGATTTCAACGCTCCCATTCCAGCTTGCTCAGACCAACAAAGATGATGACTCAAGTTGCATTACAAGAGCTGAGTGCCAGTAACGAAAGTTTCTGTTAATGCTCATTCAGGTTGACGTCACCAGCATTCTTATTTTCATGAAAAACAATGGGGGCATCAGAACTCCATCGACCCCTTTGTATTGTGTACTTAACAACACAGAAGGCTTCGTGTTTCAACAAAACAGATTATTCACAGAACAGAATATGCCGTGTTGAAATTCAGGCAACGAAAAAATTACAAACTTGACATTAACAGCCTTGCCCCCCTCATCCTGCAACGGGTTCTGTTTGATACATTAGAAGTTATTTGTGCAAGCTGAACTGAATAAAATCCTGTACACATACATCACTGCATCACTTTTCACACGTGCCCCACATATAGTACATTACTCTTTGGGTGCAAGAACAAGCAAGAGGAACCACAGGAAAGGCAAAGGGCTCATATCTATGAGCGATTCCCATCAATCGAATTTTATTTCGCCACCAGTAATCACATCATGCCTTCAGGGAAGTTTGTGATGCTAACAGCGAGCCTAAGATGACCTATGTGTCAGCTGAAAGACACGAAGAAAGAGTAGAAGAAAGGAAGGGAGGTTAACCGAGGAAAGATGGAGAAGAAGATAAAAATTGACTCCAATCCATGCTGTGAAGGTGGTTGGAAAGCAAAGCTTTCAACGACACCCACAACAATTGCCCATGCGACGTACTTGAATTCACACACGTGGCTCTACAAAGAGCGAAACCAGAGATTCTGCCAGCCGTTACCTGGAATCCGCGGGGGCGGCGTTCCGAACGCAGGATCGTCGGCCCCGGTCGGGCTAGAACGGAGGACGACGCCGCCGCTGTAGCCCGCCCGTGCGTCGGCAGAGAAACGGAGCGGAGCATCTTTGGAAGGGTGAGACAGCGGAAAGTAGCCATCCTGATGTGCTAGCTTGGGGCTACACCACCGCGCGACACAAGCGCAGACACCAGAAACAATTCGGCCTTTGAGCTTAGTGATTCCCATTTATACCGATGTAAACTAGTTAGTTTAGTAAGTTTCAGAATTGCGAGAAAGCTGAGCAAATTTTTATAAATCGCATTTATCAGATCCAGTTGCTCCTTGGCCTTCTGTAATATTTGGTAAAACACAACCGAACTGGTATTTACCAATTTATAAAACGGGATCCCATTCGTGGCCAGCAGTGCGCAAAAGGTACCGTTTTCTAGCGCCCAGATGTCTGTATGTGGTCTCTACATTTTGTTTTCCCGCCCTGCAACCAATCCTTAGCGCATCTTTTCCATACGGCCACTTAGGTTCCGTCGGGTCCGGGTTACCCAGGAGGTGCTGTCGAACAAGTTAATCAAGCCGTGCGAAGGAAGCGCGCAATGGGCGCGAAGCACGCCAGAGCAGGCCGAAAACCAACTGTCGCTAAAGCAGACGACAAAGCCGTCCCTCCAACGCGCACGCCGGTGCGAGCAGGCAGCTACGCGCGGGGAACACTGGGTAATAGCGCCCTATCGCCGAGCCATCTGCACTGTGCTCAGGGAGTGAAAACCGCACTCCCCCTACCCATCCGTGTTCGGAGTTTCTTGTCCCGCACGCCGCGAAGGTATCGTTGGCTGGTAGAGGTAGGAAGCTTTTCTTTAAAACTGTTCGGCTGGCTGGGCTACGTATTGGAATGGGAATAAGAGACTTGAAATGGAAAGAAAATATTGCTATAAAGTAAAGGATGGAAAATTTTCGGAGAAAATAAAAAAACAGGGCGCAGAAATTGCAAGTTAAAGACAACACCACGGACAAAAAAAACCACAAAGGAAAGGCATCAAAATACCGCGCAAAGCGACAAAATTTTCGAACGAAGCATGCTGCACACTAGTAACGCCTCAACAGCACGCCTGTGTGTTTTTCTCTCTTATACACTTCAATCTGCTTCTTCAAGACAAGGGGGATGACTGCTTGTGCAGCACCTCGTCGAAAACAACGGCAATATGACTGATTTTTGTGTACATGATGTAAATAGGGGACATACGTTTTACAAATTTTCCTGAAGTGGATGTGGTCCTTCGTTGAGAGCTTTTGTGCGTAACTCACTCGTAGAATTGTCCTTGTTGTGTTCATTTTCTGCTTAATTATGTTGCCTCTATATTTGTATTCATTTCTTTCTTCTGCTCTTCTCCAGCTTATCTTCAAATTGGGTTTCATTCAAAAAGGTTCTTTGGCTTTTAAAAAGCCTTCTCTTTTTTATTGTTTTTTCAGCCTTCACCGTTTATTGGCCTTAAACCTGCCATATCTTCGCTGGACTAAGTTACTTCCTAACATTATTTTCGTATTTGTTTTTTCCGGGGGAAGGCGGACATGGAATATAAATGGTAAAAGAGCCCTCCGTGTGATACTAATGAACACTTACACTACTTATTTTGTGTTTGAAAGTACTGCATGCTTTAGTTACCGCCAACTTAGAATGACAGTGCGTGTTTTGTATGATACCCTTCTTTTATCTGGTTTGCTTTTATTTAGATTTTTAAGATGCCATCAAATACACTATTATCTGCGACCTAAAGCAAGCCGGTAACAGTGATAATATGGCTTGTGTGACGTCCCCCAAGCATACAATCAATTCCAAATTTTCTAAGCTTACCTTGAAAGAGAAAAAATGCCTTGAGGGGGTTTCTTGATATTAGGCTAGAGAATTTTATGGTTATAAAACCTAAGATAACCCTAGGGCCGCTACCTCAGTGCATTCAATTCGGAAACAAAAAGGTGACACAGGTGCTGCAGGGGTCTCGTAGACAGCTAATTGCATCATCTCAAAAAGCGTGTTTGCTTAGAATAATGTGCAGTAACATTGGCGAATTGCATTTATATGGATTTTAAGGGGAGCATTGTCTAGTTGCAACTTCTATTCACTATAAAAGCAAGCGGTTTTAAAGAGCACCTCAAAGGAACGCGAACAGATTATCAGCTGACGCATACGGGAGAGGGGGTGGGAGTGTGACGCTTGTTAAAATAGCAGGGTAGAGACGGGACAAAAAAAGAGAGATTACTCAGGACTAGCGCTGGAAGTTAACTGAAATATTTTTCCTCAACCAAAAGAAGATGTGCAGAAACAGCGCATGCGAGAATACGGGCGAATCAATTTGGAAAGCAATCAAGGGGAAGTTATGCGTTTTTAAAGGAAGAAGGAAAGAAATGGAAGGGGATATTATTGGCCTCTCATGGGGGCTCACCTGCATTAAACCAAGTCAGGGAGTGGGAAGAGGGGGGAAATAGGATAGGATAGAAAAATGTAAGGAGTAGAAAAAGAGTAGTTCCACTGTGGTCGATTCCGTCGCACATAACACACCTCGAACACTGCTGGCTGTCGTCATGCTGCGTCCGGGAGACTAGAAGTCTCGACGGGAACGATAAGAGTAGAGGCGAGTCTGCTCTGACGAGGAACGTAGTCTGCGGCGGTTCCGAACTATTGAGGAGTTCGCTGGAATGGAGTGCGGCCGACAGACGGCTATTGGGGTGCGGGAGCTGGAACCCGACGGTCCACACCAGCAGTGGGAAAGCCGTGCGGGATCCCAATCCAGGGCTCGCGCGGACAACGGGCCACCGAAACCAAGTCCCTCCGAAGCAGGACTACATCCGAGCGTAAGAAGTACGCGCTACTTATGCGTTGCCTTTCTTAGTTGCGGAGAATCGAACACTGCATCTAACGCGTTAGGATGGCACAAAAGTTGGCTACCTACCGCAGGAAAAACTTCACACAACGTTTCGACAAAAGGAAAGTCGTTTCTGCGCATTTGCGCATTTACTGCAACGGAGGCTCCCATGGTAGAATTTGCAAGTTCCCAGGTGATTACCCATAACTGCCGTAAACTCTATTAGGCAAGACGACAGCGGGCAACGCTATGAGGGTGGCATCATGGCTGCGCTCTGATTTAGCACCGTTTCAATACATGGGCTGGCCGGTCAGCTTTCCCTCTAGAGTCAGTAGTATTAACACTATTTCTAGGGTTCTCTCCTGAGTAATCTTTCCCGCACGCTCACGGACATGCGTGAGATTCGGATTTTTACGTTGCGGCCTTTACGTTGCTTCCGTACGTTGACCAAAATGGCGGCGCCCTGCCCACCGGCTTCGCAGCCGTAGCAGCTTCGTCACTAATCCCTCGATGCAATATTGTGTTCTAAGCTGTTGATTTCGCCTTTAATTTTCCTGTTCTTACCCTCACATGAAGTGTTAAGCGACAAAGATTTTGTTTTCCAGACCGAAGCGCCGAAGGGCGATTTTTCAGCTGTTAAGCCTGACGAAGTAGCGTTTGTTGTCGTCATAGCAACGGTCTCGTAAGATCACGAGTGGCTTCAGCAGTGTCTGCGGCTGTTAGTAGATGGCTGCTAGTAATAACACAACGACAGAGAAGGCTCTGCACAGACAAAGAACTTTATTCAGGTCCTGAGGAACTGCCTTGGACCGCCCCTATCAAGGGGAGTCCGTGACAGTCGCGGGCCGCTCCCACGCAGGGACTGGAAGGCCGTGACCCTCCGCCCTCTCGCAGGCCCTCTGGACAGCCCGAAGCTGAACCGAAAACTCGCCGCTCTTAAGGGCTTCCTCCCAGTCCTCTTCTTTGGTGAACTCTGCATCGCGTAACGCAGGACATTGCCAGAGCATATGTGCTAGTGAGCAGTGCGCCTCTCCGCAGTCCGGACAATGCGGTTCTATGTTTGGCGAGAAGTGGCTCAGGGGGGGAGGGCGCGTGCTCCAGGCACCCTACGCGCGGCGTGTGTCGCGTACGTGTAAACATAGGCGGTGAGCGCGACCACGGGCGGCACTGAGCAGCGCGTCTCCGTGACGTCGGCTTAGGAATTTTCCAATTTGTCTGTCTGCTTCACTCGGGCTCGCTCTCCCTGCTGTTTCTTAGCAATAGGTTGACTTTTGATGCTTGTACGCACCACATTTTGCGAATGCGCAACTTTCTATCATAATAAAATACTTAAAATCGCATACACTAGGTCAAGGCGTGATTTAAAGTATAGTTTTTCATATCGCCTCGAAGAAACATTACCGGCGTCGCCCGTTTCCTTGCGAAGCCGGTACTGTGCAAGGCGCGCAGAATCGGGGTCAGGCGTCAGCTTCTGTATTCAGCAAATGTTGGATCAAAGTGATCAGCCACAGTACAACAACCGAAAGCAGTAAAAATGCAACACCGAAACAAATTCCAGGTTTTCGGGGTGGTCGGTTTTGGCAAAATGCATTACGATTCCCCGTAATTAAGGTAAAACAGTTTTTGCAACCTTGCGAAGGCTTGAATAGTATTGTATCCTATCACTTTACGTTGTCATGGCGTGAAAGTATATCGACATGGCACTATGTAGCAGAAAAAATGTAGGTTGAGTCACGAATAACTACTCTGTGTATGGGCGCGTGCTGGTTGTATACCACGCTTCTAACCAGTATGGAGGCTTATTGAGCACAACGAGTGCTACAGTTACAATACAGTAAATAGTGCTTGTTCAGACCTTGCGGCATATTTAGGCTACATTTTCGGCAGCCATATCTTCCCAATGTTCAGATATGCGTTATAATAAAAATGCACTCACGAGGAAGGAAGCAGGAGGGGGAGGCAGGAGAAAAATTTCACCATCTTCCCGTAGGGGAACCCTGAAGTAGTATGCGAAGCAGCCATGGGTGTGGACTCAAGTTCCCATTAGTTTTCAGTTCGATCGCGGCGTTGTCGGGAGGAGAATGAGGTGAGCGGAGCGCGCGCGCGCCTCATTTATACCGCCGAGCTACCAGTGCGCCCCCCAGCGGAGTATGCAGCGGCTACCGTCGCGTCTCTAACCCTAAGCTGCTTCGCATTATTGCGCGCGGAGCCGCAGGTATTGCCATGCATTGCGCAATCCCGGAGAAGAGAGGAGCTTCGGAGAAGAAAAGAGGAATGCTGGAGAGGAGAGGAGCGTCGTGAGGAGAGGAGGAATGTCTTGCATACTACTCAGGGTTCCCCTACGTGAAGATGACGACGGTGGTTGAACGCGAAGCTATCTCGTGATGGATTTTTTGGTTGGCCAATCCTTAGGGGCAATCCTGCCACAATCATCATCAGCGGTGCCTGGCCAGGCATGCGCAGTGGGGTGTGGGCGCCACACAACGGCGCCCACACAATTGTGCTGCTTTGCATCTAAAAACTTTATTTAACAGTAAAATCTTGCTGATTAGTGGGCGGCCTTCTCAGTACAGAACAAGAGAGTAAGAGTAATTCTCTCTATTTCATGAATTGTTCCTTACGCCTGAAGGGGTTGGAAGACTGGAAGTGGTTGGAAGAGCTGTTTGGACATATTCATTGTTTTCGATTCTTGCAATACGAAAACCGGCCCGTACGCTATTTATTGCGTTCGTTAACGTGTATATCAAGCCTTTCACGCCATCCACAATCACGAAATAATTTTTCGGGTTGGGATTCAGTTCGTTACGTTAACGATGGTTACGAAAGAAATTCGGCGCAGAAAAGACGCCTTCGAGTACTCTGGACAACGCTGTCTGCGCCGTTTCGCGGTGGCATTGCACAAACCCTCTCATAGCATTTGCATGGGAATAAACAATGCACGCTCCGGATATGCACCTTTTTGTACGCAGCCATAACAAAGCCAATTTCTGACGAGGGTACTCTATGCCTTACAGCCTGAAAAAAATATCCTCAAGATCTTTGTGAGCCTCCCAAACATCCCCAAACATCCTAATAAGACGTTTGATGGCGCAGAAAAATAACGCGTTGGGCACAGAACAACGTTTTTCTGATACAAGTCAACAACAGCCGAAGAAAATAGAAGACAGCTGATTTTACGTCCTGCTGGGCGATGCGCGTGTATGGTCCCATTGCTTGTTGCGTAGCATGACTGTTGAGTATTCGTAAAAGCATCTCAAAAATACTTTAGGAAGCCTACGCCTTTTGAGTACTTATCGAGGAGCTCGGCGCACTGAACCTCGCAAATAAGACTAGTTACACACAATCTTCTGACCTATGCTCTGAACAAAGTTGGTCTCACTCCCCTCATGTGTTGAAAACTTGTGCGGGATACAGCTTGAGATTATATAGAAGTCTCAAAAGCTGGAAACATAACTGAATTACTGGGAATAAGCTTTTAATGCACTGAAGCACCAAAGCGGGCGATTTCTAGCACAGGCGCTGCTGCCCCTCACAAGCGGACGACAGCGACGCGAGTGTAGCAGCAGCGCGAGTGTAGCAGACGACAGCGGCGCGAGTACCTATGCTGACGGCGGAGCCAGGGGGCGCCGCTTAAACATCTCACCGCCAAATAAGCGTTTCAAACTGTATGCGCGTGGGCTACGTATACTTCTCACGTTTGCGTAAGCGGCCTCTGAACGCACGTGAACCTAGAACTGTCCATTATAACGGAACTGCGAAGAGGTGTGACCCTTGTGAAGCGCGACCCCGATGTGCGAGTATTTTGGGTCTAAACTCGGGTGCGACAGAGAAGCTCTGCACACAGTTACGGTGTAGTTAACTATACTGACCAGTACAGAGAGAAGAGATAGTTGGGAACACTGCTTCGACAAAATTATGAGCCAAAAACAAGGGGCTGTCAACAATGGGGTAAATAGATCGATGGGTAGAAATGTGCCCAGATTTGACAATGACCTTGTTGTACGTACATAGAAACTGGGCCAAGGGCACCAGAGTTTCAAGCATTTATGTCGACCGGATAGCAGCTTGCTCAGATACGCATGAATCACTGCGTAAAGAGTACTTCAATCAACAGACTGTCAATACGTCTATTCGCAAGAGCAAATTTTAATGCCACTTGGGAACATATGTGAAGACTTTCATCGCGTGGCATCCGGTACACCTCCGCACTTTCTAGAAGCTGCGCGATTACCAAGTTTTTCTTTTGTCGTGCTTGCACCGTTTATTAGGAAGTGCAGACAGGCGACAATGTGGAAGCGCATTGTCCTAGCTGTCCCGTTGGCGTCATGCGCAGCACAGCCAACTATTTTCTCCCTTCCCTTCACAGGGGACATACCATCCAAAATCTTGTGGGCGTAGAGAGAGAAGAGAGAGATCCAAAATCTTGCGAGGGAGCGAGAGAAGGCTTTTCATCAGAGGAAAGCAGAGAAGGTCCGCAGGCTTGTCGCCTACACGCTACTTTGCGGGGATAGGGAGGGGAACAAAGTCCCTGGAAATGTGGAAGAGAGAAAAGAAACGAGGAAGTATAAGTCAAAAAAGAGCCGTGTACCTGCCCACATCGCTGCACATTTCGTCGAAAGACGATGATCTTCTGCCGCCTCTGCAACGTAAATGCCTTTCTTTCCTCCCCCATCCACATCTTATGCTCTTCTCTTCCCCTTCGATCCTCCCACCATAAACTCGGTGGAGGTTTGCTAAAGTAGATGATCGATCGATGATTGTACGGTTTAACGCGCCGACGCAACGCAGGCGATGAGGTGCGACGTCGTGGAGAGCTGCGGATTAATTCAACCACCTGGGGATCTTTAACGTGCGCCGAAATCTCGTACCCACGGGCGTTTCTGCTTGTCGGCTTCATCAGAAAAGCGGCCGGCGCGGACGGGAATCGAACCCGCGTACTCGTGGTCAGCAGCACAACGCCTTAGCCACTGAGCCACAGCGGCGGATGTTTCAAAAGACATGCGGCATGTGATTCTCCGAGGAATTCATCGGAATGTCCAGAACGCGCAGTTTTTATCTGCCATCAAGGAAGAGACGTTGTCTAGTACAGTCGGTATTTTGTGGGAAGTTGTGGTATGCATGCCAGGTTGCCTGTCCACCTTAAACAGTGTCCTTAAATTAGCCTTAAATCTGTCGGTCAGTTCTTTTTATGGGGAGGTATCACAGCACTGGTCTGTCGACCAGTCCTCGGACAACCGCTAATCGCGGGGGCTCGCATTCCCCCACAGTACCTGTATGCTCTTGTGTGCTTTCAGTGCGGTGTTTGATGAGCATACTCTAGGGAGAGGCTTGCCCTGCGCGTGTTTTGGTAAAGTACTTCATCTGTACACATCTACGCGTATTTATACATCGGGAAGCTCTGAACCGCGGGCCACAGGATGGATTGTATCTGGTATCTTCAGCTCTTTACGGGCACTTGTAAACGCTATGACCAGAGCAAATATCTCTGGAGACCGCGTGGTTGACATCATGGCTGCTATTTTTATACCACTACTGCCCCCTTCTGGTAACAACCCGAACGAGTGAGGCAAGTTGGGGCGATTGACCTCTTTCTTCTTATCCTGGCCACTGGAGAGATTTCATGTGGGGCCTGAAATGGGGTGTTCACCCACGCATGATAGACTCCAGAGCTGAGGTGTAACGCGCAGCACTCTGTGCCACGATTTCCCACTCCTAGAAATAACAAACATGTGGTCAAAACAACTTAATGCGTCTTGGCGCGATCATTGTGGCGTGTGGTGCACTGCAGGTTTAGAGGACTAAGGAATCGGCGCCGAATATCTAAACGGAAGCTACTTTCTCAGAGGCCGCTTTGCGTGGCTGCTCGCAGTGGCGGTTGCTTTCGCGTTGTGGTGCAACCGCTATAGCGGCGGATTGGCCGCCGTGTAGGGCTGTTTGGTATTTCTAAGGCGCATGCGACGGGAAGTGCTCTCGTGCCTGTCGGAGAGCTTTCCACTAGATGAAGGAGTTCTTCAGACAGTGGCAATGCGCTTTTTGCGCAGGACGGGCGAGTAGTAGCAGTACTTTCAAGCCACTGTGGCGTAGGCGATTCTTCTTCGTAGCATATATTTTAATGCTTTTTGTATATAGCTATATACAGTCTAGCTTCGATAATTCCAAGCCGCATAATTCGAACAATATAATTCGAATGGTCTATTGGTCCTGGCAGTGTGACGTGTGTTTTGAATGGGAGGAAACCTCGCGCTCATTCGAACCTGATTACGCGTGCCACAGTTATTTCGAAACAACATTGCCCGTCCGCAAGATGGTAGGGAAATTTGAAAGTGAAGGCTAAAGTCAAATGCGTCACTGGCTCCCGCAGCTTCCCAAATAGTAAACCGCGCGCTTGCTCAGCGTCCAATGCAGAAGCAGTTGTTTGTTTGTTGTTATTATTGTTGTTGTTGTTGTGGTGATGGTGGTGGTGGTGGTTGTTGTTGTTGTTGTTGTTGTTGTTGTTGTTGTTGCTGTACCACGTCTGATGACGCATACCCACACGGTGATTTGGCCAGGATTCGGGCAAGGAGGGGGCTAATGCACCCGCTCACAATTTAAAAGTAGGTACCTATCCATTTTGCATCAGTGACAGCGCGAGATTAGAAGACAAGAATTTGGCTAAAAATTGCAAGATGCGGTTGCACTTTAGAAAACGTGCACTTTAGAAAACATGCAACCTACGCCCACACTTTAGAAGGCTAAACAGGGCAGACGCTTGGTTCGTTGGCTGGCCTAAACCACGCGGCCTCTCTTCACGCGCTTGCGTGGTTGAGGTCTTCTTCTTTCTCCTGCCAGCGTTGCCTTTTTTTGAGCTGTTTTCCTTTCGCAGCACGCAATAAGTGAAAGAGCAGAACGAAGGATGTGCAATACCGTCTACGTTTTAATACTGGCAGCGTGCACTGTACCGCCAATCACACAGGCCGCAGCGAGCTTGAACATATTTTCTATACCCTCGGAGTTCGAATTGTCAGTGTCTGTATATACCCGTAAGAATTCTACATTGTCCTGTGTCCTACGTTTGTAATGTAAGGTTTCGTGTATATTGTCAAATAAACTGTTTTTAAAAGACTGACAAATAAAATTTTTCGCGTTTAAGTAGCCCAAGGAAAAAAACCGCCTTTAAAAATGAAAAGTGAAGCCAAGCATCAAGAGAGGAAGCAAGTAAGTGCGTTTATGCAATTATTTAATGAAAAATTGAGCCAAAGAAATTCCGCAACTAAATTCCATCCCCACATTGCACATCTTAAACACTGCTAACTCCGTCTCCAGCCAAGAGGACACGCTGGCCGAAAGGCAGAGACGTCGTTTAGAGAACCAGCCCCAGAATCAATGAAGAAGCGCCCGCGACACTGTTTAAATGGATGGAGATCGCGAAACCAGTACACGGGCCTCGACTGCGGCTGAACACGCACCGATGGAGACACCATCGCTGCGCGGACAGCGTGGCGCCAAGCGATATCCGCACCTCCCAAGTTGGTGACGCTGCCGAAGACCGCACTGCCGCGAGTCACAACTGCAGGCTGAGTCAGCTGGCGCGCGGAGTGGACGACTGGTACGGACACCTTTGTGGCGACAGGAACTTTAACCGCAGACATAACGGTTTTCTTCCGGCGCTGTGGAGGAACTACGATTAGCGGTTGCGGCTGGGGCACATTAATCAGCAACGGTTGAGGCATAGGTGGCGGTTGAGCTGGCGGAGTCATAACTATGATTGGGGCTGCGGCATCGGGATCAGACGGCGACGGCGCGCCTCTTACGGCACGGGTACTGGTACCGGAAACCGGACCTCTACGTGCCTCGGCTGTTCTAGTAGCAGCGGCATGGGATGCAGCAGAGGTGGAGGCGGTGAGGGGGTGATTGAGTTTCCGGCGGTGTCTTCTGCTTGTTCGTCTTCTTCTTCAACCTTCCCCTTCTTCCTCACTCTTCTTCAATCTCCGTCTCTGCTTCTTCTTGCTCAGTTCGTGGTTTTCTTCCTTTTCTTGCCAATCGCGAGGAATATTGTGGCGATTGCTCCCGCCGCTACTTCCGCTCAGCACGCCGAATATTGCAGATATGGCCATGCCCATGTAGTGGCCTACAAGCTCGTCTGTGAATAGCGGGCAAGCTGCTGTCATGTCAGTGTCGACGACCTTATAGGGGTAGAAGCAGTCGCCGACAACATCAGTCCCGGCGGCCCGTTGCCTCTGCACGGCGTGGAGCTGCGGCTGTTGCCTTTGCCACGCTACGTTGTACTTGCGCGGAATCCGGAGGGCCCTTTTCTGGGGCCCTTTAGAGGCTGGACACGCTGGCATGGCGCCGATACCCGTAGTGCCCTGTGTTGTGCACTGGCTGATTAGGCTGCTGGGTACCAGGCGGCAAGAAGGGATCGGGCCTGCTGGCAGGCGGCCAAGACCCTCTCCACGGCATCGTCGAGTATAAAGAAATCTCCTCTCCTGTACGGCGCGCACAGGTACGTGTCGAATAAAACGCAGACGGGCAGCCATCGCGCCATCATGGGCAGAACCACAGCCAAGTGCGTGAGAAGCAGCACCGAGCCGAGCATTAGAACGAGGCCGACGAAAACGGGGTTGCGACGACCTTTCTTTAACGCCTTCTGTCGCCGTCTCCAGGCATAGCACGTGTACAGAACGGAGGTCACCGAGACTATCAAGGCCAGGGCCAGAAGGCACATCTGAAGCATGGGCAGTGGGCCGTCTACCATGTGTTGGAGGGCGGCGTACGCGAAGAACTCGTTTCCCACTCGGTCAGGTGCCCAGAAGCCACTCGATGCCTGCTCTAGTCGCAGTTGTCGACTTTGTCGAGGGCTTTCGCCTCTTCCGGACTCTTCTTTTTTGAGCTGGAGCACGGTCAGTTTTGTGTAGTTCTGCAGCAGCTCGAAGCTCCACTCGAAGGCGGCTGGCGCCTTGTCGTTCAAGGTGTCCTGCATGGCGGCGTGGGTGCTGATCATGGTCAGGAGGCACACGACTTGGACGGCAGCGCAGAGCAGGAATATTACCGTGAGCGCCATCCAGGTCATCGGGCCCACGCCGTGCATTCGTCGCCGCAGAGTGAAGGCGGCAAGCGGGAGGAGCACGAACAGCGTCAGGAGGACGACGCCGAGCATAATGTAGCAGAGGAGGGCTGCCTGGCTGAGGGTGGGCTGTGCTGTGTCGAAGAAGTCGACAGCGCGCCTCAGGCTGCCTTCGCGGGCCAGAGCCGTGAAGACAATCGGCGTTCTCGGGCGGATCGCTCACCGTGGAGACCAGCGCGTGCCCCTTGCCGATGAACCAAGGGCTGGAGCCGCCCTCGGTGTACTCCAAGTCAAAAGCCTCCAGAACCGGTGGGGCCTGTTTGGCCGCGACTGGTTTGGCCATTTCAACCACGCGTTGGCTGCTAAGCTGTCGGCGTAGTCACGACGGCCGTTTCGGGGGTGGAGGGGCCATGAGCAGTGTGTGCGCAGATGACGCTCGTGATGATCCGCGTGGGGCGTGAGAGCTTCGTCTACTTTTACCCAATTGTGGCAGTGATGATTCGCCATCACACTGAATTGTGGGTGATGATAGATGTAGTGTTGATGACGGTGGTTACGACCCGTTTTCTTGTTCATGGTTATGCCTTTATTTCCCTCACCAAGATCCTGAGTGTAGGAGTCTGGGTCCTGAGTATGAAAGTCTGGAAATCATACTTCCATCTTAAGGGTGTAATTTTATTCCGTGTACACTTCTAAAATTATTACGTGCCTCATGGACCTTGGGAGCGGATATGAGTAATTCTAGAAGACTCGTTGAAAGATGGGCGGGGAGACATTTCAATTGTATTTTTCTTTTTATTGGGCAGAAAGAAGAGTTGTGCAAACCGGTACGATGGAAATCCCCCTTCTTGGTTCTAAGCAGTATGAAGGAAATCAAGAATAACTTTTGGGCTATGGTTTCTTTGCAGTTGAATTGCATACACAAATGTGGTGGTGCTCCTTTCCCTCGGAGCCCCTTTCTGCTACGATGCGGAAATTTTGCACACAATTTTTTAAATTGTCACAATTTCGGTCGATGTGATGCATGCTTAAACAATACAACTTTAGTAATTTCAGCCTTCCGCTATCCACTTGTACTTTCCCTGTGCGCTCCTGCCTTA
The DNA here is from genome assembly GCA_013339765.2 of Haemaphysalis longicornis. Classification (NCBI taxonomy): domain Eukaryota; kingdom Metazoa; phylum Arthropoda; class Arachnida; order Ixodida; family Ixodidae; genus Haemaphysalis; species Haemaphysalis longicornis. The sequence continues at coordinate 36,706,451 of CM023451.1, forward strand.
GGGTTTGGCTACACGGATGTTGCGTTCGCTAGCATTCCGTCGAGACGCGGCATGTTGGATGCTTTGCTAGGCAGCTATTTCTTCACTCATGTTTTCCTCCTTACCCTTCTATTATAGGCCGAGGTTTTTTTTGCGTTTCCCTTTTTTGTTCTCTTATTTTTGTAACTAAGAGAATCTAGGTCGCAGCGTCATCTTTTCACCAGAATCTTGCCTTACACCCATAGGTGGGTATGTGCCACGATGCGAGCATAACGGCCGAAGTGAATATGCACAACTTCCTACCCGAAACAAATCTCGGGGCGTCTCACTCTGCTTAGTGCTTTGAAGGGCCCCGTTTATATTTCCGTCCGCCCACCGGCGACAGCAGGCAGGATATTTCGACCTTCCGTATCCCCAGTTTTATCCATTTTTATCCAGCAATAACGTTCTTGTATAGTCATTATGCATCTTGCCTAGCATTAGTACTCCTTAACCCATGTTAATTCATTTTAATCCATCCTAACCCCCCCCTTACTGCTCTTTACTAATCATGCATTAGTGAATCATTAAATAAACTCAATACTATTCCTTCCTTATACGTGGCCATCATGGTTTGGTTTGTTTTTTGCCTTCCTTGGGTTTTCCTATCATTCTTGTTGACGCCTGAGACATTGAAGGTCACCTTATGCTGAGATTAATAAACAAAGCACCTTTATTAAGCGAAACGTGGTTAAAATCCAAAGATCTCTCCAATGAAAGCCGAGTCAAAGTCAAAGTCTACAATCCAGGCTGTTCGACCGTGCCGGATTGGCACGGGCGGATGGACGTCTGCTTCGTGTCGCGAGGGCCCAGGTTCCATTCCGACCACGGAGAGCACTTCCCTCTTGAGGGGCCCGATGTGCCTTTGCTTATAGTCATCATCATCATCGTTTTGTGAAACCCACTGTGGAAACGAAGCTTTCCTGCAGTGCATTTTAGCATGACATGAAAGGCCATCGGTGAGGCATACCAAGCGCCGCTTTAATAAAGCTTTCGCCCTAATGAAGCTTCACGAAAGCTATGCGTTTCTGCTTAAAGACTGCTTGTAAGTAGGACAGTGGTCTTCGGTTAAAAAGAGGCTTTAAGGTCCACTCACGAGGTCAGTGGCCAGGCGCTTCGGCCTTGCGTGTTAAGGCACTGCCAACAGGCACTGCCAAAGGCACTGAAAGGCACGGAGCGTGAAAGGCACTGCCAAAGTCACTGCTCCAGAACTGCCAACACTAATCTGTGGCCGTCGTTAATTCGCTGGGCGTTGTCGGGAAACGGATTGTCTTGGCGAGGACGATGCCGCGGGATTAGGTTCCTTTACGAAGGAAGACCGCCCCGCCGTGTCCCGAAGGTTGTTTGCGTAGCGGACAAGGGAGGGGTAATTATTGTCGTCTGACACCACGGCAGCGGTAGCTTTGGCCCCGAGATTCCCCCGTCGCGCTCCACTGTGGGAACGGTTCCTCTTCGCTTGCCGCCCTCTTTGTCATGACACGTCGCCGCCGCGTGCTTGCCCGCCTGCGTGTTACGTACAGGCTCTTGACCCGTAAGCGGTGGCGCCTAACTGATTAGTCGGCAGACGGCTGAGTAGCAGCTGTCTACTTGAATTTGAGCCCTTGCCTACGCATGTATGGTAGCTGTAGGGGCGTACCCGAGAGAGAGTAATGCCGCGATGTTATAAGGCCGAACTTGGGTGTAAAAGAGCATTCTTGTCTGAGTTCTCAGCTAGGCAGTTCCCGGCGAGGCAAGAGTCTCGACCGTTGAAGCTAAGTTGGGATTTGTGAGCCCCCTAAGCAAGAGGTAGACTTGAGGATCGCGTCGGAAGTTAAGGGTACAGCTGTGTACCGGGCAACTAGACAGATCCTGCGGCGGGAACAGAGTCCCGGTTTGCGTCGGCCTTTAGCGGTTTGTGTGCGTTCCGAGCAATAGAGCGTTAAACGGAGTTTGAGGCTCTCGAGCGACTTGCACGTGCTTCGAGCTAGCGTCTAACTGTAGTTTGAAGGTTTTTTTTTTTCCTTATTATTACTCGTGTACCCAGCAACCCCAACGTAAATAGTTGTATAAAAAGTCCTCGCTTTCTTCATCAAATCCAAACGCCTCGAGTTCGTCAGTTCGACGACCATCTCTCCGAGAATGTCAACACCATCGCCCTATGAGCCTCCTGCAAATCAACCGGAGCGAGGGTGATGGAGTTCCTAATCGGCCCCGGACTTCGGGATACGAAAATCATAATCATTACTGGCGCAGCCAACAGGTTTGGCAGAAGAAAGCACCAGGCCACAGCCACGAGCAGCGAGCGGACGCAAGCTCGCCGTCATCGCCACCAGCCGAGTTTCGCGCAGCGAGCAGCGTTCGGGCCAAGCCAGCGCACGGGAATCCGCGACACAGAGTCAACGGGCTTAGTGCTGCCACAGGCAAAGGAAAAGTAGTAATAGATTTTTACTACAAAATCAGCAGCAATCATTAAAATTTGGCTCAAATTCAACATAAATCAGCATAATTTACTAATTCAAAACAAGCAACAAGGTGAAAAACTTTGAATTTCAAAATTCTTTTTAACGCTCGTTAGCCAATTCATGCACGCGTACGTGTTTGGTGACGCCGCTTAGGGTGCAGATACACAAATATACCTATAGTTGTGTTCGTTTTATTTCTGTTCGGGTACTGTATGATTTGTGCACGTCGGCATCGCAAGCAGCTATCTATGTACTGCGTGCACTGACGTCGGCTTTTATTAGGTATATTCCAGTGAGTTTCATTAAACTGACATTAAACCCCTTATGGGAATTACATTGTTACACTAAAACACGCAATTGCTTCTTTCCTATTGAATTTTGAGGGGTTCTTAATGAAGTCGTATCGGAAATGTGTAACATTTCCGCTGTTTGCAAAGCAGGGGGTATGCACCCAGTCAAACCTCGTTATTGCTTTTTGCCCGTACCTCCCAACATCGTGTGATGTTAAATAATTGAATTGAATTGAAAAATTGAAAAATTTGCCGTACAGCTTTTTTATTTTCATGATAGTCTTTCTTTCGATCTAAATGTCACCACCACTGCCAGGTGGCGCCACGTGTCATCAAACCTACGGTGCACGTGACCGTTTGTATATGGCTTTGTAGCTTGCAGAGTCAGTGCATCAACAAAACTTGTTTTTTTCAGAAATACTGGGGGTAAGGAATTTATTACGGCGCTTTTCACTTTAAAAAAAAAATCAGTAATAGGACACAAGTCAATAAAGGCAAAATATGACTGCTTACTACCTACTCTAGCAGCAATTTGTAAGACTAGATGCTTAGTCTACATAATGAGAGTAGTCTAGAAGAATAGAGAACACTTTGTAAGACTAGATGCTCAGTCTAGATAACCAGACTAGTCTAGAGGACTAGAGAACGTAGTCCTCGTCTGCGGCCTCGGTGCTCTTACGCCAGGTTTCCATTCTGCGGAGCAGGGCCTTTTCCACACTGAAGCCATAGCAGGTTGAGGAGGCGATCAAGCGTTTGGTGTGAAGCAAGCCACACATAGAGTCCGTCCAGTTACGCTGCTTTTTTTACCCTGGTTGACCGCAGAAAACACCCTCTCAACCGGTGCACTCGAATGTGGCAAACATCTTTGATGATGATGATCGTTGGATGTTTATGGCGCAAGGCCAACTGGGGCAAAGAGCGCCAAAACAATAGTCGATGATAGGGGTGAAACCTTAAACACTAAGTAAAATCAGCAAAAACAAAAGTAAAATCACAACACGACAATGAGCATGGCTGGTGTATAGGGCCAGATTTCATGATGCGTGATAGGAAATGAGGTTTAAAAACTTGACGTCGGACAAATACTCAAACACACGTTTCACGGAAACAATGGCATCATCACCTAGGAAAAACGATGGATGTAGGGGGATATGTTGTCTGTAGAGTTCTCTGAAGTGTTTGTGTCGTGTTGTGTGAAGTGCCTTGCATGTGATTAGTATGTGCACTACGGATAGGGCCTCTCCGCACCTGCCGCACTGGGGTCTAGGAGATCCCGTCAGCAGATACGAGTGCGTCGCATGGGTGTGCCCTATCCGTAGCCTTGCCAAGGCGACTTCTGTGTGTCTGTTGTGTGAGTCAGTTGTGTACCGTCCCAAGTGTGGCTTTATTACGTGTAGTTTGTTGTCTGTCTGTTCGTCCCAGTGTGTTTGCCATGTTCTGCGCAGGTGCTGTGTTTATGTGAGGCTTGAGGTCTGTATATGGTACGCTTGTTATGTCGACAGTGTTCCTGAGTGCAGCAGCACCGGCCCTCTCGTCTGCCAACTCGTTCCCAGCGATCCCAGCGTGTCCTGGGACCCAGCAGAGGAGCAGCCGATGCTTCTCCGCATACACCGACATGATAGTGTTGAATACAAGATTAATTATGTGGTTTTTGGGGGGTTTATGCGATGATAATGCGCGAACAACACTCAAAGAATCTGTGTAGATGATAGAATTGGGAATTTGATTTTCAAGGATATGTCGTACAATCAGTAAAATTCCGTACGCCTCTGCTGAAAAAATTGTTGTGTGCACGCTCATGGTTCTGGCTGCATTGAAATTTGGACCATGAGCAGCGCACGACACCATAGTGGAGGTTTTAGAAGCGTCACTGTAGAATTCAGCACGTGGGTATTTGAACTGCAAAGAAAGAAAGTGCTGAAGTATTGCAGCTCGCGGTACCCGATTTTTGTCAAGCTTTATAAAAGAAAGGTCACAGGACACAGGGCGAACTTGCCAAGGCGGTAAAATGTTTAAAGAGGATGACCTGTACACGTCTAAAAACGAAGCACTCAGATCCGAGGCTCGCTCTCTCGCTCGAAGTGAAAAAGGCGGAGTAATGGACGGGCGATTTACAAACAGCACAGATGTGGATGTATCGTTAAGGACAGGATAAAAAGGGTGGTTATTCTGAGATGAAATTTTAAAAGCATAAAGCAAGTCCATGTACGTTCGCTGGTTCTCAAGGCTCCACTTATTACATTCAACATATAGACTCTCGACAGGGCTAGTGCGAAAAGCACCCGACGCAAGCCGTAGCCCCAAGTGTAGTACTGGGTCAAGCATTCGCAATGCTGTTTTACTCGCCGACCCATATACCACACTGCCATAGTCCAAACGAGACCCAACCAAAGCAGTATAGAGCCGTAGTAGGAGTTCTTTGTCAGAACCATACGAATGATGGGAGAGAACCTTCAGGATATTCATTGTTTTAAGACATTTTTGTTTTAGTTGTTTCATATGAGAAATAAAGGAAAGTTTTTCATCAAGAATTATACCGAGGAACTTGTGTTCTTTTTTGACCGGAATCGAGACACCATTCAGTTTGATGTCTGGATCTGGCCTGATCCCACGCCTTTTGGAAAACACAACACAAGTGCTCTTGACTGGGTTCAGCTTAAAACCGTTCTGATCTGCCCAGCCTGCTAGTTTGTTGACACCAAGCTGGACTTGGCGTTCGCAGATTGACATATTGCATGATTTAAAAGATATTTGCACATCATCTACATATATTGTACAGGAAATGGTTCGTGGCAACGCCTTTCGAAGTGAGTTCATCTTGACAATGAACAATGTGCAGCTCAAAACGCCGCCTTGAGGCACGCCGTTTTCCTGCAGGAAAACATTTGAAAGGGCAGTGCCAACTCTCACACGAAAGGTTCGCTCCGCCAGGTAGCTACGAAGTGTATTAAACATATTTCCCGAGACACCGAAGGCTTTTAGGTCGCAAAGTATCCCGTATCGCCAAGCGGTATCGTAGGCTTTCTCGAGATCAAAAAACACCGTAGCACAAAACTGCTTATGGACAAACGCATCCTTGATATACGACTCAAGGGCGACGAGTTGGTCGTTTGTGGATCGCCCCACCCTGAAGCCGGCCTGGCAGCTCTCGAGAAGACCATTGAACTCTAAGAAGTACACAAGTCTCCTGTTGATCATCTTCTCGAGAAGCTTGCCCAGGCAGCTTGTGAGGGCGATGGGTCGATAACTGGCGGGAGAAGAAGGGTCCTTACCCTCCTTCAGAACGCCACTACAATAGCCTCCCTCCAAGATTTTGGGATGTGCCCCGAAAGCCATATGTTGTTGTATAGGTGTAGGAGTGTTTCAAGAGTGTCCGGGTGTAGGTGTTGTATCATGGTGTATGTAATCTTATCTGCGCCGGGAGCTGAAGGTTTACACGTGCTCAGTGCAGCCCTCAACTCATAGAGTGTAAATTCAGAATTGTAACCAGATTTTGACCTGTTATTGTCATGTAGGGACTTCTTTTCACAAGTATTTTTATGTTTCAGGAAAGTGTTTGTGTAGTGTGCAGAGCTGGAAACGTGTTGAAAGTGTTGTGCAAGAGTGTTAGCCTGGTCTTCGAGTGTGTCCCCTGTTGTACTGACCAGGGGCAGGCTATGTGTATGTTGTCCTTTAAGTTTGCGTATTCTTGTCCATACCTTGTGTGCATCTGTGTATGAGTTAATGGATGTAAGGAAGGTGCGCCAACTCTCTCGTTTTGCCTCACGGCGCACACGTTTTCCGAACGCCTTGGCCCGTTTGAACAAAATGAGGTTACCCGACGTGGGGTACCGACGAAGGATACCCCACGCCTTGTTCTGGGCCTCTCGCGCCCGCCTACAGTCCTCATTCCACCACGGCCTCCGCTGGTTGCGCGGGGCTCCAGAGGCGTGGGGAATGGACTTTTCGGCGGCGTCGAGGATGTGCGCCGTGAGGAGTTGGGTAGCTTCTTCAACGTGTAGGTGTCCTATGGATGTGTGGTGTAGTTTGGATGTCTCTGTAAATGTATTCCAGTTAGCTCGTGCTTCATTGAACCTATTATGGGAAGATGGACTGCTTGGGCCTTTACCTATGTATGTGAGTGAGGTGGGGAAGTGGTCACTGCCATATGGGTCAGTTCCCACTCCCCACTCGACAAGAGGAAAGAGAACTGCGGAGCCAATAGCCAAGTCAAGACATGAGTATGTGTTGTGACCTATGTTATGGTATGTAGGCTGTTTATTGTTGAAAAGGCATGCTCCAGAAGATGTAAGGAATTTTTCTATCAGGCGACCTCGGGCATCCGTTCTGGAAGAGCCCCAAAGAGAGTTGTGAGCATTAAGGTCGCCTGTAAGGATGTATGGTTCGGGCAGCTGGTCAACCAGCGCCTCGAAGTCGGAGCTCGTAAGTGAAACATCAGGAGGAATGTATATGGAGCATACCGTTATCAACCTATTAAATATTATTAAGCGTATTGCTACAGCCTCAAGGATAGTGTTCAAGGTGACAGGGTGGCATGCTAAGGATTTCCGGACGATTATGGCCACACCGCCAGAAGAGTGTGTGCAGCCATCCCTGTCTTTCCTGTATACCAGGTAACTATTCAAGAAATTTGTGTTCTTGGAATTCAGGTGTGTTTCCTGAACACACATTACACTTGGCTGATTAGCATGCAGAATCTCATAGACGTCGTCAAGATTATTTAGAAGGCCTCTGCAGTTCCATTGTACTATGTTCTCTCTTCCCATTATGAAGTGTTCGGAGCTACTGGACTGTGTTGTTTATGTGTCGTCTTTCGGGGCTGTGACTCTCGTCTTTTTTGGCTTGTCGGGAGGCTTTGGCGTCGGGACGCGTTCCTTGCGGTGCACCGCAGACAAGAACGGACCGACGTCCATTTCATCCTCGGATGTCCTCGGAGCGCCTGAGGGATCAGGCTCCTTGGACCGCGAACCCTTTGGGGCGCGCTTTTCCTTGCCCGCAACCACCGAGGGGTTCAGGAACGCCTCGGATGGCACAGGCGGTGCGGTGGGGGTGGGAGCTGCCGCTGGCTCCCCCAAGTCCATCTCCTCTGCGCCCTCGCCTGTGGCTTGGGACGCTGGAGTGGAAGTGGAGGATGCAGCATCGCTTCCACCAGACGTGGTTGCCCCACAGCCGCTGCTGGCTCAGCGAGCGGTGCGGAGGCGGGTTGGGCTGCCCGAGGCAACCCAGGGGGGGGGGCGGGGGCGGGACCAAGTCCGACTCGCGGTACTGGGTCCCCGCAGAAACCACACGCCGCTCCGCCCCCCGGCGAGCTGCGTCGGCGTACCTCCCCAGAGGGAAAGAGGCGAACCTCTTCCGCGCCTCTGGGAAGGTGATGTTTTCAGTGACCTTGATGTTAATGATTTTCTTTTCTAATTGGAACTTTTCACATTTTCTGGAGTAGGCCGCATGTGGGCCCTGGCAGTTTACGCAAAGAAGTTGTTGAACGTTACAGTTGTCAGACGGGTGGTCGTGCTGGGCGCATTTTGCGCAGGTAAGTCGGCCGCGACAGGAGTTTGTGCCGTGCCCGAACCGTTGGCACTTGAAACAGCGCCGCGGGTTCGGGATGTACGGCCGGACTGAACATCGGATGTAACCTGCGTTGATGAATTCTGGAAGGATGGACTTGTCAAAGGTTAGGATGAGGTGCTTTGTCGGTATTTGTTTATCGTCTCTGCGGATGGTTATGCGCCTGACCGCTGTTACGCCCTGACTACGAAGGCCCTCCAGCAGGTCAGCTTCAGATTCATTTAGCAGGTCATACTCGGAAATCACGCCCTGGGAGCTGTTTAAGCTGCGGTGGGGCGTGACTCGGATTGGCAGATCGGCGATGCTGGTTTGAGCAAGAAGTTTATTGGCCTGATCCTGGCTACTGACCTCGACAAGAATTTCACCGGTTCGTTGTTTTTTGGCCTTATACGACCCTCCAACAATACCGTCAAGAAACTTTGAAATGAGAAATACAGACTGTGAAGCAAGAGGAAACTTTTGACTGTGAAGCAAGAGGTTTTGATTGGTCTACAGATTCCATCACGATGAAGCGAGGATAGTTGTTCGGTTTCGGAGGACTCAAGTTAGGAAGTGGTGGAAAAGAAACTTCGGTGCGGCCCCTTTTCGGGGGCCGATCACGTTTGGGGGGGGGGTTTTGAAAATGCCATATAGCATAGTATAAAAGCAGGGAGACTGGGGTACTTTCTTCTTTGACCTTACCCTGGTAGCCAAAGAGGTCCCGGAGCTCCCTGCCTGGTAGACAGACAGGGAGCCCATCCGCCGGAGCTTGACCTGGGCTCCGACGGCCACCGTTCGTGGTTTCTAACCCTCCACCTATAAACACATCGCCACGGTTGGATCCAGCTTATGTTTGGGGGCTCGGGGTCCGCGGTATCGCCAGTACCGTCACCAAGATTGCTCAAGGTGCCCCGTGCGGGGGAGAGATACTCTTTATTAAAAGGAAAAAACGCGGAGAGTTTTGCCGACATGCTGCCTTGCGGGGATTGAATGAGATGGAAGAAAGGCAGTAGGTGTAGTTAGAAGAAGAGTAGTAGAGAAAAACAAAATAAATAATAATAAATGCTCCGCCAAATCATTCACCGTATCCGCACATTAGGCCACTTCGATTTTTCATTCTGGAGTATTGCGGTCAAGACACCCTATGGTAACTTCTTAAACGGCAAGTTCTAATTCGGAGTATTCTGTAAGTCCCTAAATTCCTTCCCCATCTCACAACCTGCCGAAGGTTTCTATATTCATACACCTCTTCTAGTATTTAAATGTTCAGACTGGGAGGAACGCTTTCTACATATCTTCTTATTCTGACTGCCTGCTTATTCATAGTTATTCCTAACCTAGCGGTAATGTTTTAGGCTACAATTCGTGAGGGATTCTTCGTAGGTCTCCAAAAGCACTTAGTTATGCGATGTCGAAGTAGGACATATTTATGCACTGTTATTTAAACGTTACTTTGATTGGCTACGCAAAACGCCTGGAATTTTTTTCTCAAAACGTGGGCAGGGGAATTACATTCCTTATTTCAGTTTTTCTGTTTTTATCCCCCCTAATTGGCTATAAACGTTCGCCTAAAATTTGATTTCAACACATTTCACTATTTGTCTCTCAACTGCGCTGACAAAGCCTCACGACCGCAGTTTTCAAGGCGCGTTCCAAATGTGAGTGCGACAAATATGCCTAGCTCAAAAAAAGCATTTTCTCTTGGTTCGCCATGAGAAAGAAATTCTTTCACTTTTTAAAGGGAACTTCAAAACTCTCTTGTTTTGCTCGCAACTTATGGCGCCCCTCGAAAACTTTGCCTCAATATCAACGCAGCCGTTTTATAGCCTCATTTACACTACTGAAGTCGCACCAAACTTTCGCAACTACTCTCTTGTATTGTAGTAAGTCTTAGTTTACTTTTCCTGGCTTTTCTTTTCTGTCGGCGTGTTTCGTTTTGCGTCCGCATTTACTACCACGTGCGATTCACGCGTCGTCGGCCCACGCATGAAAACTGCGAAACTGCCTTGAGCCTTTGCCACTTCACGCTGCGCACCTCCAGTAGTAATCTGCTCTGCAGATGCGTCCTTCCCTGTGAAATTGCTTTCCTCCCCCTCAAAGGCCAAATAATAAAACAAACAAAATCTTGCGATGCACTAAATATGGCAACAAAATGTTTTTTCTCCATCGCCAACGACTGTGTGGCATTACAACCTCCGCCTTATCCCAGCGCAATTTTCTATCCCGTGCATGGCTGAACATTTGGATGGCCTGGGAACTTTTTGGTCGGAGTGTTACCAAAGGAGGAGCAGTGTTTTTGAAATAGGAGTCCTGCAACGGTGTTTAACGCGAAATAGGGGTGGACGTTTTCTGATCTCGTGTGGGTTGAAAAGATGGTGCTTACTTTGCTTCTCGCCAACTCTGGCAGCTCGTTCACTTTCTTCAGGGCATGATTGCTGGACAGAAAAAAAACTGGAGACGGAGATTTTATTACCTTTCTTTGAGGTTTTCGGCGTCATTCATTTTGTAAAGGGTGCACACGGCATTGCTTGCTTTCTCTCGAAGAATTCTTTTGTTGCTTAAGCGAAGTGAACAACACATAATAAACGTCTAGCCCGTTTAAAGAAATATTAAATTAGCACTGACATTGTAAACAAACACACCGTGCTTGCTGGTATTTTTTGGCCAACATTTAACGTTGTCGATTTTCCAGTTGTCCATGAGGGTCCTCGCGTTATCAAACGCAGCAGCCGTCTTCACAGTGAGGAGGGTTGAAGCTTCATGCATCGGCGCTTTTTTTCAGCAGATATTTCTCCGACGCCTCATTAAAGGCGCTGAATTATGTTGCGTTAAACCTACAGCACTATCGCTGCACAATAAAAGCGTTCCGTAAGACCACGATTGCCTATTCTTACTTTGCGTCTTCAGAACGACTGACACCCTGACATCCCAGGATTCAAGAACCAGCCCTAGTGTCCCTTGTTACATTAATTGTTCGTTCCAACATCCCTCGAAAAAACCTTCCCTTTAACATCTCTCGGAACAAAAAAAGCAAGTTGCTCGCACAAGCTAGCTGTGGTTGGTTGAAAGAACTGAAGGCATTCAACAAGAATAAGAATAAAAGCAGCAATGGCTCGGCTATTCGTAATCTTCTTGCAAAAGTTTTCCTCTTTTTTTCTTGAAGCCTTTAGAAGGCTTGTGATCTCCTTTCCTATTGTCATGTTCTATTTGGTAAACTTAATTAAATGTTAGCCTCAGCGCAGATTGAAGAAGTCCAAACAAAACCTTTCAATGCAGAAGAGATCATCTGCACTCGATGTACAGAGCAAAACTTTTACCCAGTCTAGTGTCTTTAGCCAGTGTAGGTAGACGCCATCTTTTATCCAAGCGACCAAACAAATGATGGCTTGGGTAATGCCACAAAACGTAGCCAACAAAATATCTGGCCAGAAATTAGGGTGCTTTATTTCTTCCAAAACAATCACTAGGGTACCAACCACTTGTGTGGCAAAATAAAACCATTGCAAATTATATTTATGTGCCTAAAATATTCATGAGTGCTTCTCTCGATGCAGTGTTGCACTTAAACTCAGTGTGTACACAACGCGTACTTTTGTGCGGTTAATTTTATGACGCGTACTTTTGTGACGAAATAAAACATATGCTATTAGGAAGGGTTTTCCGTATCTAGCTAAAATGACTAACTGGTTTCACTGGACGAGGCATCAGAGAACGGCCACTGAGGCACGCAAGTCAGCAACAGCCGCCATTTTGGTGTTTATCAGCATTGCGAGATTCCAGCATCCACGGTCTCCCCGCCGCCAACTTCGACTGGGTCGTTTGTAACACCACTGCCAAAGATTCAGCAAAACGGAATCTGCAGACACACGTTTGCTGTTAAAATGCCACTAAACGCGTCATCGTTTATTCGCGTTCGGAACGACGTCAGTCGTGCGCAGCCGCAGATAGGGAGGGCAAGCTAAGCCTACAAGAGTTGGCCGACTAAAACACATAAACAACAAAAAAGGCGGAGCCCATGAAGCGTCGCAGGGTAAACAAAGGCCACGTTATGTTAATTGACCAATGATTATGGTCGTTGCACGGAACAATAGGAAACAAAAGTGCCGATACTGCCTAACCTTGTCTAGTGACACTATGGTTAACCTCCTTTGGTGCTGCTGATTCCCTTTCCCCGCGTGCTTTTCGGGGATGGCGCTGGCACCGACCACACAACTTTCGTGTGCCAGTAATATTTGTCCCTTACAATACATGTTTGAAACAAAGAAATCTTAGGCTGCTGCCTTAAGAAAGAATCCGTATCTTGTGCATCACCGGCACTTCATGCCCCATCAACTCTTACCATTTCTCACGTGTAGCGTAAAAAAGGTCGTTTCAGCGCTGACATTTTTCTTGCTACGTTTTAAGCGATTGGCGTAGGTACAATAAATAATAACCGGCGCTTCTTAAACAATCCCTTATAGGTCTTTGACGTTGTATCCCCTGTATTTGTACTGCGCCAGTCCCACACGCCAGCCGTGTTTAGTAGTGATAAATGGCTTCGAAACGAAGCCCTTTAGTTGAGCGTGCTGATGGAACGATCGTACAAATCAATTTCTGCCCGTAGGTCCATCATTACTCAAATTTATCGCTTTTATAGTCGTCCCCAGCTAAAGGTTTTTCTAACCTCATTATGTTCGGCAAACTTTCCCTCGAGTATGCTTTGAGGGATAAGAAGATCATAGCACCACTACGGCGTTGTTCGATAGAGATCCGCGTTGCCCAGCATTTCCCTTTATTTATTCGGACAAATATTTGAACATTTTGTTTAGATATCTACCTTTTGAGCAGACCCATTTCTAGCTTGGTATTTTTTTTCTGTAACTTTTCAATTCTTTGTTCTAGAAATATTCACTTAGGAAACACGCTAGCTACAGAATTGTTCGAAAGAACTTTCTGTTGCCCAGTAGTCGCTTTTATATGTTTACGAAAGCTTTGAACTGTGCATTTAGAGGTCTACGCTTTGCCTAGGCCAGGTTGTGTTAGTTTTTTATTGCAAAATTCTTATTTCTAAAAGTGTTCACTGAGGGAGCTCTAACTTTCGGCTTTTCCTTCTATGTACTCCTAAAGCGCTATTACAGGCATGGATCAGCTCTTCTCTGGCATGTTTGAAGAGCATCATTCTTTTTTGCGTGGAATAATAAAAGTATGCTTGGCGAGACGACGGTCTAAGCTACTTAGGCTGCCTAGCTGGCACAACTTATAAAGAAGGAAATTTTGCAGAGTGAAGGAACAAGTGCTCGAACGAACATCTTCTTATCGGTTGTGCGTCCATTGATTTTAACTTTCGCTTCATAAACTTCTGGTAATGGCGGCTCGTATTCTTTCCGTCGAATGATCATTTTATCTTGCAGTGTGCGCCTATTTACGACGCTGGTAAACCACGCAGGCGCGTCTTTTGCAGCCTTGTGTACTTCCCATTTTTATTGAGTCATTTGTTGTAGCATTACAGATATATCTTTCTAGTCTGTTTTTGTTTTCACCCGATTGAGAATTTGGTTTTTGCTGCCAAAACGTTTCGCATTTTCGCTCCTTTTTTTCGTTGCTGAGCTCGTCTGTTGTGACTTGAATGCGGTAGTCTCAGGAGAAAAGTTTAATGCGAATATAATTTTAGTGCCAGTCACGAGCAATAAATTTTTAAATGTGCCGCCATGTCTAAAGTAGTCGTTTGAAACTTCCTTTCGACTTGTAGTGCAGAAGAATACTTCAAAAGATTTCCCCATGAAGGCCCAACCACGTTCGAGGATGGCGTTTTCTTCGTATACGCAGTCTTGCTGAAGCTTTCGACGAGAACTGGAAGCCGCCGTTTTTGGGCGGAGAGCTGCAGTCAGAATATGAAACGACCCGACCGTGAGTTCAAAGTATAAACTGCTCCATCGCCCCTCACGCTGCATGCATGCGTTTGAAAGATTAGAGGTTAAAAGTCCATTGTGGACTGAGATTGGGTCAGCAGTAACAAAATGGAAAATAAACCTAGTAGTTACTGTTCGGCGAAATACCAAGGAAAGCTTCCACGGCAAAGAAGGACCGTGAGAAGGCAGTAAGCCGCCGGATGGCGTGGGAGGAAAACGTTACAAGATGAATTATACTGAATAGCACAGTAGTAAGGCCGCCGATTTTTCCCTGAAGAGCACAAACGGAACCAAAGATTATAGAACAAGAAGGCAGTGTTGCAAATAAGGAAAAAGAACACTAGAATGCACTAAATCGGTGCACGATACACAAGCATAAAAGTAACCATAACTATAAAGACTTTTAGAAAACTTTTGCGAAGCGTCAAGTGCTAATGCAGGCTAAATAATCGAAGCTAGTGATATTATTTGCGACAGCTCGAATGCACGGCCATCGCCAGTTCATGTCTATTAAGTCGCAACGAAAACGAATACATTTTTGTGTGTGTGTGGCCATCAGCGAAAGCTTGTTTAGTTTGTTTTTCTTTCCATAGGAGGCGGTGATGTTCACGCGTGTTTTGTACAGAAGGGACTCAAATTTTCGCAACCCTTCTGTTTCACAATTTTAGGATTCCCCGCAGCACCACTATGTTTTGCTATAGAGCACACCTTGAAGCAAACTACGTGCCACACGTGTTTTCTGGGCACAACGTTTACTTGATAATGTTGATCCATTGCTATTGAAATTGTTGTAGCACTAACTAGCGATGTTTACGGGAAAAACCGAAAAGGTGTTGCCCTTGTTCTGTTTCTATGGCAATCTGTGCTCATTTGTTTTTAACACAAGCATAAATGGCTGCAGCTCTGTCTGTGTTTCATGTCTCAGACCAAAAACTCCCGAAGCTGCACGTGTCTCGAAAGTGCGGGCCCCCCGTGTCCTCGATATAAGCTTGGGGTCACCACCCAAACTCGCACGCCGTTAAAAACATAATTTAGACCTCCCGTTTACACATTATATCACGTTGATATGGATCTCGAGCGCATTAGTTATTATTACTGCAGCAGTTTCAGCACGTAGACATATCTTAAACCTCAATATTTAGACCTAGTCGCTTCGATCTCTATATTGAGTAGATAATGTATGAATAGGCACCATTTTCAGGCTCAGTACAGTCAAAATAGGTGTCCGTGTATGTACGTGTCTCTTTTAGAGGTGGCCACTTTAGACACCACCAGAAAATGGGCTACGCTCGTACCAATGTGTCAAATTTATGTCTTGTAAAAAAAGCTTCACATGTCATTTACTTTGGCAATAAGGAATGGCTTATGAGATTTTTCGATAAACTTTCCTTGGCAATAGTATATACCTGCTTGTCCAGTAAAAACGTACATACAGAAATTAACTTGCGCCTTGGGGCATTAAAGCTTCAATGCAAATAATATCTCAGACAATGCGTAAAAAGCGCTTAACCTTATTACAAACTATGTTGATGAGTTTTATGCCTGCTCACTTTTCCAAGGTCTTAATTAACCCAAACCCAGCAACACCTGTGGGTGTTTTAAACCATTATTTTTGAGCGTATTCTACCCTATCATTTAAAAGCAGCCATTCAGAAATTTGCCAATGCCTTGTCTATGATACTAAACAGCGAGGATCACATTCGTCATCGATCAGAGTATATGCCCATCTTTCCACAAATAAAGCACTCCTTAAAATTGACTAACTCATTAGGAACTCATAATTATGACCACATGGTTTTCTGTTTTTCTGCGCAGGAAAACAATTCCGCTTTCTGTGTCACGAGTATTTTCGGCCCATCGCGAGGTGAAGACCCTACGAGCGCTCCAGGAGCATTTATGGAAAGTCCTGATAGCGTAAACCATCAGCTATGCGCCAGTGTACCTCTACAAGCTTTTACGTTTTAAAAACATTTGGAATTGTGTCCGTACGTTGAAGGTCCCGTTGAAGCAGTTTCCTCTGCTACAGTGATTGTTGGTGTGGCAGGGAGCGCATTCAGTCAATGTAGCTGTCTTCTTCATCGTAATATGCAAAGTTGTCCCGAGTGTACTTCGGATGTGATAGTTCCTATTGCATTTTTGGGCGACAGTGGGAGAAGGGGGACTTTGAATGACGCCGTGAATTAGTCAGGGGTCGTAAACGGAGTCTTGTTTTCGGATCTTAGGGACTTCCGCTGTTGCTGCCTGAATGCTCATGGCTTAAAAGTGACACAACAAAACGTCAAAAACAGCTACAAGAAATCGTAAACCGCGAACACTCGGTCAAAAAAAAATTTTTTTCTAAAAAAGATTTTGCCTAGCACGCACTAAAACCCAGGCCTCATACCGACCTTTCTTTTCGCTGCAGGCAAGGCTTACTGATGGCGTCTCCATGCTCTTTCCTCAGCAAAAATTCTACCGGCAAGCGCTTCATCCATAACGTGCTACAAAGCTTTGCACTTGTACGTTGCAAGCCAAACATTCACGTTTGTTACGTAATACGTTCTTTTCTGGTTGTCTCCGAATATAGTTAGATTTGGGTCTGTCTCTCCTCCAGCATTTATAAATGATAGACCTTGTACGACGAGAACTAGCACCTGACAAATTTCATATGTTTGCCACTTTCGTCGTCCACTGTATAGAAAAGAACCAAAAAATATATAATGTACCTATCTAGTTCTAAAGCACCTGTAATGCTAACATTAATGTGGGCACACCTTAAAACTACCGGGGTAAAAGTAATTTGAAGCAGCTACTGCTGCGGCTCGCGACAAAAATGAAACTGTAGGCAGCAATGTCGGAAGGATTGACTGAAAAGCAAAAAGATGAGAAATAATAGAAACATAGAACCAAACCACACCGGAGAATAGATAAAAGAAGCTGAAAGTAGATGTTATATTCCCATGCAATCTGACATGGGTCCTCTTGCGTACTGATGGCGGGAAGAACTTTACAGATACGAATACTAGCAAGAACATTCGACCAAGTCGTGCGGTTGGCAAAATTCCCTGCTCCTAAAATCTTTGTACACAATGCGTCTTTTACATTGTTGTACGTGTCTATTACATCCATCCTGTTGTCTTTGGCGTGAGTATTAACGGAAGTTCTGTGGTTTCTCCGTTACAAGCGTCTCTGTTACAAGGGTTAGTGACTGGGTCGTGGATCTGTGTACCGGGATGTTGGAACACAGAAGATTATTATGGTTCTGGTTTCTTTGGGTCTTCATTGACAGCGCCCAAAAGGGAGTACTTATGCGTCGCACTGCAATAAGGTAGCTATCTCGGTGACAACTTCCC
>CM023451.1:36724063-36885706 GCA_013339765.2 Haemaphysalis longicornis
CCGTGTTGACCGGGACCGTCTGGACCCTTTTGCATTCGTCGCGGTAGGGTGGATTAGTTTTGCGAGCCGGCTCTCGCCATGCCCATGCATTCGTCCCGGTGGGGTGCGGCTCCTTGTCCTTCCCGCGCGCGCAAGCGCAGTCGGGTCCCGGTCAACACGGGAACTACGTAAACGACGGAACAGACGAACTGCCAAAACTCCCTAATATCTCTCTCATCCTCACTTTCGAAGATGTGGATGCTGAGAGAGCACCGGTTGGCAGGATGAGACCGATTTCTGTGTCGATATGTCAACGATTCTTGCAGTCTTCCGTAAACAGACTCACAGAAATAAAACATTTGGTTGCTAGTCAGCGCTTCATCCTGTTGTCCTTCCTTGTCCCGTCCTTTGCGCGGTTTCTGCTATTCCTGTATGACCAATTTCCGGAGCTCGATGGGCCAGCGAAGGCAGATTTTATACGTCCACTTTTACTTACGTGCACAGAGGAAAAGGACTAAACTTTATTTATGCGAGTCTTAGGAGCTGATGTCTAGGTACCCGCCTGGTGGGGTGTTAATAAAAATTATTCTGCCCTTCCCTGCTGGCATTCGCTAATGAACGGAAACGGCCGCTTCCGTTCACGCCCGTTTATCAGAACGACCCCGCCGGAAGGTGGTTTTTCCTGAAATGGCAACTGCTTTGGCCGGAAATCTGAGTCTGCCTTTAGAACACCCTTGGAAGCATCTCGAGCTAACGTAAACACGTGCATTCTGAAGTGTCGATGGCCCTGTCGTGTATTTTGTGCAAGGTGAAGCCGACCAGGGATATGTCTTCCTTCACAAGTCAATAAATATGACTGCAGCTATAAATTAGTTATTGCACCTTAGTACTTCAATCAAAGAGGTAAATTTTTATACAGCTGACAAACATATAACTATAGCAGGTGAATTAAATTGCTTAGCACGGTACTATATTCATTCACAAGTGTTTTGAGTATTCAGAAACTTAAAGGGGCCATGCAGACAAACCAATTTCGGTTCATTCGAAAGATTGCCTTTTTATGATCATGCTGACGCCACTTTTAACCTAAACTTCGCTCAGATGAGCTACATAATTAGGAAAAAAGGGAATGGCCATACGACTCACTAGCTCATTTCCTGCACTAAAAGCTATTCTCACGAAGCCAAAGATGACGCAGTTGGCTTGAAGGATATACAGGTTTATTGGAGCGAACTTGTGCTCCCCTAACCACTCAAAAAATACACAGGCGGCGAAGCAGCAGTCAACAAAGTGACGTGCGCAGGCGAGTGTCGGCGAAAAGAATGCCGTGGCGTCTGCTCTGCAGGAATTTATCTTAAGGAGGCGGGGTTTCTTCAACAATTGAATTACATCGAGAACCCTATAGATAAAAGAAGCCTATTCTAGGCTAGTGGCATTAGGGCGAAGCATTCTCCCTATCAAATGTGATAATCCATGCGCTATAACAAAGAAATAATGGAACATGCGCTTCATTCGGGACGCAGGTGCAGCCTGGCGCAGCCGGGCGGTAACAGCAAAAACATAAATAAACAGAGCCAAGCATGGTTCTCAGCAATATGGCGTGCGATTGGCTGAGGGTTGTAAAAGCAAACGCAAATTAGTCATGGCTTATAAGCTTGCAGAACGAGCTATTTTCGGTTAAGTGTAATGCAAATTTGTTTTCTACTAGTAAGATTGGTGGGGTGAAGCAATGTAAGTTACGAAAGTACACGCAAATTAGAAGTACCAGTGCGTACTACTGTTGGTGCTGCGCGCTCTAGTCTAGCGCTTTGGTGTTGTCTCAGAAGATACTGGCCGATTGCCGTAATCGACATTGTCACAAATAGGGTCACGTAATTATGCGGCCCTATTTGTAGAATATTGCCGCGAACTGGGCATTGGGTTTGTTTGTTTATGTTTTTGTTTTTACTGCCCGGCCTCGCCCGGCTGTGTTATCTGTGTCTCAAGCGAAGTGGGTGTTCCATTCTTTATTTTGATGCCGCACGGTCTATCTCATTCTGATACGGAGAGCATTTCGCGCTAACGTCAGTAGCCTCGAATAATCTTCTTTGACCTATAACGTTCTAGATGTAAATCGACGGTTCGAGAAACCCTCACGCCGAAAGATAAAAGCCTGCAGGCAGACGCCGCGGTATCCGAATCGCCGACGCTCGCCCGCACACGTCCTTTTGTTGCTGCTGCTTCGCCGCCTGTGTATTGCTTTGAGTTGTTAGGGGAGCACAAGTTGGCTCCAATAAACGTGTTTTCCTTCAAGGGAACTGCGTCGTCTTTGGCTTCGTGACAATATACCCCAAGTTTCACTGAAAGATTACTACCTACCGTAACAAAAACAGGCGAGGTGCAAATACGGTCAAAAACAAAGCAAAGGCGAATAGCGGGGTGGAGCAGATGGGGGCGCCATTTATGAGGGATGACGGTAAACATGGCTCCGGAGCCCACTGCAGACTGAAATGGACATTTAAAGTTTGCTTGAAGACCCGTCCAATGTGACGTCATGGCAGACGTCCGGAAACACGATTTGGCGGATTAATGGAAATATTAACTGAAATCGATTAATTTCTCAGTGAATAAAGCATTCTTTGCTGCGGGAAAAGCGCTAGGGGGACTATTAAATGCTAAATCTTTCGAATAAAACAAACGTATTTGTCTACATGGCCCGTTTAATGGGTGTTATATAAACGTAGCAGTCATTAAGGAAACCGAGTATAAATTAAACACTAATTTTTTTAATAAGCGACAGTTACATTTGCATGTATCGGTTCAGCCTGGACCACGGTCTTCAGCTGTATACATCCGATAGAAGGAAGGAATATTAGGCCTTCCATCTTGCAGTTCACCATGTGTAGCACAGCCTTATGCCAACACCGAATTGGTGGCCACAGAGATGCCATGCTGGACCTTGCAGATTTCAACGCTCCCATTCCAGCTTGCTCAGACCAACAAAGATGATGACTCAAGTTGCATTACAAGAGCTGAGTGCCAGTAACGAAAGTTTCTGTTAATGCTCATTCAGGTTGACGTCACCAGCATTCTTATTTTATCAAAAACAATGGGGGCATCAGAACTCCATCGACCCCTTTGTATTGTGTACTTCACACCACAGAAGCTTCGTGTTTGCAACAAAACAGAATATTCACAGAACAGAATATGCCGTGTTGAAATTCAGGCAACGAAAAAAAGACAAACTTGACATTAACAGCTTGCCCCCTCATCCTTCAACGGGTTCTTTTGATACATGAGAAGTTATTTGTGCAAGCTGAACCGAATAAAATCCTGTACACATACATCACTGCATTACTTTTCATACGTACCCCACATATAGTACATTACTCTTTGGCTGCAAGAACAAGCAAGAGGAACCACAGGAAAGGCAAAGGGCTCATATCTATGAGCGATTCCCATCAATCGAATTTTATTTCGCCACCAGTAATCACATCATGCCTTCAGGGAAGTTTGTGATGCTAACAGCGAGCCTAAGATGACCTATGTGTCAGCTGAAAGACACGAAGAAAGAGTAGAAGAAAGGAAGGGAGGTTAACCGAGGAAAGATGGAGAAGAAGATAAAAATTGACTCCAATCCATGCTGTGAAGGTGGTTGGAAAGCAAAGCTTTCAACGACACCCATAATAATTGCCCATGCGACGTACTTGAATTCACACACGTGGCTCTACAAAGAGCGAAACCAGAGATTCTGCCAGCCGTTACCTGGAACCCGCAGGGGCGGCGTTCCGAACGCAGGATCGTCGGCCCCGGTCGGGCTAGAGCGGAGGACGACGCAGCCGCTGTAGCCCGCCCGTGCGTCGGCAGAGAACGAAGCGGAGCATCTTTGGGAGGGTGAGACAGCGGAAAGTAGCCATCCTGATGTGCTAGCTTGGGGCTACACCACCGCGCGACTCAAGTGCAGACACAGAAACAATTCGGCCTTTGAGCTTAGTGATTCCAATTTATACCGATGTAAACTAGTTAGTTTAGTAAGTTTCAGAATTGCGAGAAAGCTGAGCAAATTTTTAAAATCGCATTTATCAGATCCACTTGCTCCTTGGCCTTCTGTAATATTTGGTAAAACACAACCGAACTGGTATTTACCAATTTATAAAACGGGATCCCATTCGTGGCCAGCAGTGAGCAAAAGGTACCGTTTTCTAGCGCCCAGATGTCTGCATGTGGTCTCTACATTTTGTTTTCCCGCCCTGCACACCAATCCTTAGCGCATCTTTTCCATACGGCCACTTAGGTCCGTCGGGTCCGGGTTACCCAGGAGGTGCTGTCGAACAGGTTAATCAAGCCGTGCGAAGGAAGCGCGCAATGTACGCGAAGCGCGCCAGAGCAGGCCGAAACCAACTGTCGCTAAAGCAGACGACAAAGCCGTCCCTCCAACGCGCACGCCGGTGCGAGCAGGCAGCTACGCGCGGGGAACACTGGGTAATAGCGCCCTATCGCCGAGCCATCTGCACTGTGCTCAGGGAGTGAAAACCGCACTCCCCCTACCCATCCGTGTTCGGAGTTTCTTGTCCCGCACGCCGCGATGTATCGTTGGCTGGTAGAGGTAGGAAGCTTTTCTTTAAAACTGTTCGGCTGGCTGTGCTACGTATTGGAATGGGAATAAGAGACTTGAAATGGAAAGAAAATATTGCTATAAAGTAAAGCATGGCAAATTTTCGAGAAAATAAAAAAAACAGGGCGCAGAAATTGCAAGTGTAAAGACAACACCACGGACAAAAAAACCACAAAGGAAAGGCATCAAAATACCGCGCAAAGCGACAAAATTTTCGAACGAAGCATGCTGCACACTAGTAACGCCTCAACAGCACGCCTGTGTGTTTTTCTCTCTTATACACTTCAATCTGCTTCTTCAAGACAAGGTGCTGCTTGTGCAGCACCTCGTCGAAAACAACGGCAATATGACTGATTTTTGTGTACATGATGTAAATAGGGGACATACGTTTTACAAATTTTCCTGAAGTGGATGTGGTCCTTCGTTGAGAGCTTTTGTGCGTAACTCACTCGTAGAATTGTCCTTGTTGTGTTCATTTTCTGCTTAATTATGTTGCCTCTATATTTGTATTCATTTCTTTCTTCTGCTCTTCTCCAGCTTATCTTCAAATTGGGTTTCATTCAAAAAGGTTCTTTGGCTTTTAATTCTCTCTTTTTATTGTTTTTTCAGCCTTGTCTGTTTATTGTTTTTAAACGAGCCATATCTTCGCTGGACTAAGTTACTTCCTAACATTATTTTCGTATTTGTTTTTTCCGGGGGAAGGCGGACATGGAATATAAATGGTAAAAGAGCCCTCCGTGTGATACTAATGAACACTTACACTACTTATTTTGTGTTTGAAAGTACTGCATGCTTTAGTTACCGCCAACTTAGAATGACAGTGCGTGTTTTGTATGATACCCTTCTTTTATCTGGTTTGCTTTTATTTAGATGTTTTAAGATGCCATCAAATACACTATTATCGGCGACCTAAAGCAAGCGGTAACAGTGATAATATGGCTTATGTGACGTCCCCCAAGCATACAATCAATTCCAAATTTTCTAAGCTTACCTTGAAAGAGAAAAAATGCCTTGAGGGGGTTTATTGATATTAGGCTAGAGAATTTTATGGTTATAAAACCTAAGATAACCCTAGGGCCGCTACCTCAGTGCATTCAATTCGGAAACAAAAAGGTGACACAGGTGCTGCAGGGGTCTCGTAGACAGCTAA
Organism: Haemaphysalis longicornis; assembly: GCA_013339765.2. Lineage (NCBI taxonomy): Eukaryota > Metazoa > Arthropoda > Arachnida > Ixodida > Ixodidae > Haemaphysalis > Haemaphysalis longicornis. Next base: position 36,729,787 of record CM023451.1, read on the forward strand.
TTGCATCATCTCAAAAAGCGTGTTTGCTTAGAATAATGTGCAGTAACATTGGCGAATTGCATTTATATGGATTTTAAGGGGAGCATTGTCTAGTTGCAACTTCTATTCACTATAAAAGCAAGCGGTTTTAAAGAGCACCTCGAAAGAACGCGAACAGATTATCAGCTGACGCATACGGGAGAGGGGGTGGGAGTGTGACGCTTGTTAAAATAGCAGGGTAGAGACGGGACAAAAAAAGAGAGATTACTCAGTACTAGCGCTGGAAGTTAACTGAAATATTTTTCCTCAACCAAAAGAAGATGTGCAGAAACAGCGCATGCGAGAATACGGGCGAATCAATTTGGAAAGCAATCAAGGGGAAGTTATGCGTTTTTAAAGGAAGAAGGAAAGAAATGGAAGGGGATATTATTGGCCTCTCATGGGGGCTCACCTGCATTAAACCAAGTCAGGGAGTGGGAAGAGGGGGGAAATAGGATAGGATATAAAAATGTAAGGAGTAGAAAAAGAGTAGTTCCACTGTGGTCGATTCCGTCGCACATAACACACCTCGAACACTGCTGGCTGTCGTGATGCTGCGTCCGGGAGACTAGAAGTCTCGACGGGAACGATAAGAGTAGAGGCGAGTCTGCTCTGACGAGGAACGTAGTCTGCGGCGGTTCGAACTATTGAGGAGTTCGCTGGAATGGAGTGCGGCCTACAGACGGCTATTGGGGTGCGGGAGCTGGAACCCGACGGTCCACACCAGCAGTGGGAAAGCCGTGCGGGATCCCAATCCAGGGCTCGCGCGGACAACGGGCCACCGAAACCAAGTCCCTCCGAAGCAGGACTACATCCGAGCGTAAGAAGTACGCGCTACTTATGCGTTGCCTTCTTAGTTGCGGAGAATCGAACACTGCATCTAACGCGTTAGGATGACACAAGAGTTGGCTACCTACCGCAGGAAAAACTTCACACAACGTTTCGACAAAAGAAAGTCGTTTCTGTGCATTTGCGCATATACTGCAACGGAGGCTCCCATGGTAGAATTTGCAAGTTCCCAGGTGATTACCCATAACTGCCGTAAACTCTATTAGGCAAGACGACAGCGGTCAGCGCTATGGGGGTGGCATCATGGCTGCGCTCTGATGTAGCACCGTTTCACTACATGGGCTGACCGGTCAGCTTTCCCTCTAGAGTCAGTAGTATTAACACTATTTCTAGGGTTCTCTCCTGAGTAATCTTTCCCGCACGCTCACGGACATGCGTGAGATTCGGATTTTTACGTTGCGGCCTTTACGTTGCTTCCGTACGTTGACCAAAATGGCGGCGCCCTGCCCACCGGCTTCGCAGCCGTAGCAGCTTCGTCACTAATCCCTCACTAATCCCTCGATGCAACATTGTGTTCTAAGCTGTTGATTTCGCCTTTAATTTTCCTGTTCTTACCCTCACATGATTATGCGAAAAGATTTTGTTTTCATGACCGAAGCGCCGAAGGGCGATTTTGCAGCTGTTAAGCCTGACGAAGTAGCGTTTGTTGTCGTCATAGCAACGGTCTCGTAAGATCACGAGTGGCTTCAGCAGTGTCTGCGGCTGTTAGTAGATGGCTGCTAGTAATAACACAACGACAGAGAAGGCTCTGCACAGACAAAGAACTTTATGCAGGTCCTGAGGAACTGCCTTGGACCACCCCTTCATGGAGAGTACGTGACAGTCGCGGGTCGCTCCCACGCAGGGACTGGAAGGCCGTGACCCTCCGCCCTCTCGCAGGCCCTCTGAACAGCCCGAAGCTGAACTGAAAACTCGGCGCTCTTAAGGGCTTCCTCCCAGTCCTTTTCTATGGTGAACTCTGCATCGCGTAACGCAGGACATTGCCAGAGCATATGTGCTAGTGGTGCGACTTACCGGCAGTGGAAGTTGCGTGCTTTCATAGCGATGTTTCGCGCGGCCAGTAGGCGTGGGAATTGAACAGGCAGCCCATCCCGCGATTTTGGATATGTCGCGTAGTGAAACTCCGTGGGAACAACAAAGGGCGGCGCTGAGCAGTGCCCCGTACGTCGGCCTTGCAAAACTGCCATTTTGCCTGCTTCACTCGGGCTCGCTCCTGCACTACTTAGCATGGCTCTTTTGAGTTGTACGCACCACATTGCAGTGCGCAACTTTCTCGACAAGCGGTTCTAAATTGGCAGACACTGGTCAAGGCGGGGAATAAAGCGTGCATTCCAGAACCCCGCTCGGGTAACGTCGCGGGTGTCTGTAACCGTTGCGAACCGGCGGTAAAAGGCGGTAAAATAGGGGTAGGCATAGCGTTTGATTCGCACAGGTGGATGAAAGCAGCCAGTCAACCGAAAGCAGGGAAAAATGCAAACCGTACTAAATTCCAGGTTTTCGGCTCCCTCGTTTTTGGCAAAGGTTGACTTTTTCCTTACCACCAATTTTACGAGGCGCATTGCTATCATCGAAGGACTTGAAAATTGTATCCTATCAGCGTTTTAAGTATAGTTTTAATATCGCCAAGAATATTCGCGTAAAAAACGTGGTTGCTTCGAAGCCGGTACTGTGCAAGGCGGCAGAATCGGGGTCAGGCGTCAGCTTCTGTATTCAGCAAATGTTGGATCAAAGTGATCAGCCACAGTACAACAACCGAAAGCAGTAAAAATGCAACACCGAAACAAATTCCAGGTTTTCGGGGTGGTCGGTTTTGGCAAAATGCATTACGATTCCCCGTAATTAAGGTAAAACGGGTTTTGCAACCGTGCCGAAGGCTTGGAAGTATTGTATCCTATCACTTTACGTTGTCATGACGTGAAAGTATATCGACATGCACTATGTAGCACAAAAAATGTAGGTTGTGTTCCGAATAACCTACTCTGTGTATGGGCGCGTGATGGTTGTATACCATGCTTCTAACCAGTATGGAGGCTTTTGAGCACGAGTGTACAGTTACAATACAGTCACAGTGCTTGTTCAGACCTTGCGGCATATTTAGGCACATTTTCGGCAGCCATATCTTCCCAGTGTTCAGATATGCGTTATAATAAAAATGCACTCACGAGGAGGGAAAGGAGGGGAAGCAGGAGAAAAATTTCACCATCTTCCCGTAGGGGAACCCTGAGTAGTATGTGAAGCAACCATGGGGTGGACTCAAGCTCCCATTAGTTTTCAGTTCGATCGCGGCGTTGCGGGAGGAGAATGAGGTGAGCGGAGCGCGCGCGCGCCTCATTGATACCGCGGAGCTACAGTGGCGCCCCCAGCGGAGTATGCAGCGGCTACCGTTGCGTCTCTAACCCTAAGCTGCTTCGCATTATTGCGCGCGGAGCCGCAGGTATTGCCATGTATTGCGCAATCCCGGAGAAGAGATGAACTTCGGAGAAGAAAGGAGGAATGCTGGAGAGGAGAGGAGCGTCGTGAGGAGAAGAGGAATGTCTTGCATACTACTCAGGGTTCCCCTACGGGAAGATGACGACGGTGGTTGAACGCAAAGCTATCTCGTGATGGATTTTGTGGTTGACCAATCCTTAGGGGAATCCTGTCACAATCATCATCAGCGGTGCCTGGCCAGGCATGCGCAGTGGGGTGTTGACGCCACACAACGGCGCCCACACAACGGCGGAGGGAACAGGCTCGACCATAAGCTGCTTCGCATCTAAAAACTTTATTCAACAGTAAAATCTTGCTGATTAGTGGGCGGCCTTCTCAGTACAGAACAAGAGAGTAAGAGTAATTCTCTCTATTTCATAAATTGTTCCTTACGCCTGAAGGAGTTGGAAGAAGATAAAGAGCTGGTTGGGACATATTCATTGTTTTCGATTCTTGCAATACGAAAACCGGCCCGTACGCTATTTATTGCGTTTGTTAACGTGTATATAAAGCCTTTCACACCATGCACAATCATGAAATAATTTTTCGTGTTAGGATTCAGTTCATTACGTTAACGATGGTTACGAAAGAATTTCGGTGCAGAAAAGGCACCTTCGAGTACCCTGGACAACGCTGTCTGCGCCGTTCCGCGGTGGCATTTCATTGCACAAACCCTCTCATAGCATTTGCTTGGGAATAAACAATGCATGCTCCGGATATGCACCTTTTTGTACGCAGCCATAACGAAAGAAATTTCTGACAAGCCTCAAGATCAAGATCCTCAAGATCTTTGGGAGCCTCCCAAACATCCCCACAAACATCCTAATAAGACGTTTGGATGGCGCAGAAAAATAACGCGTTGGGCATAGAACAACGTTTTTCTGATACAAGTCAACATCAGCCAAAAAAATAGAAGACAGCTGTTTTACTTCCTGCTGTCCGATGCGCGTGTATGGTCCCATTGCTTGTTGCGTAGCATGACTGTTGAGTATTCGTAAAAGCATCTCAAAAATACTTTAGGAAGCCTGCGCCTTTTCAGTACTTATCGACGAGCTCGGCGCACTGAACCTCGCAAATAAGACTAGTTACACACAATCTTCTGACCTATGCTCTGAACAAAGTTGGGCTCACTCCCCTCATGTGTTGAAAACTTGTGCGGGATACAACTTGAGATTATATAGAAGTCTCAAAAGCTGGAAACATAACTGAATTATTGGGAATAAGCTTTTAATGCACTGAAGCACCAAAGCGGGCGATTTCTAGCACAGGCGCTGCTGCCCCTCACAAGCGGACTACAGCGACGCGAGTGTAGCAGACGACAGCGGCGCGAGTACCTATGCTGACGCCGGAGCCAGGGGGCACCGTTTAAACATCTCACCGCCAATAAGCGTTTCAAACCATATGCGCGTGGGCTACGTATACTTCTCACGTTTGCGTAAGCGGCCTCTGAACGCACGTGAACCTAGAACTGTCCATTATAACGGAACTGCGAAGAGGTGTGACCCTTGTGAAGCGCGACCCCGATGTGCGAGTATTTTGGGTCTAAACTCGGGTGCGACAGAGAAGCTCTGCACACAGTTACGGTGTAGTTAACTATACTGACCAGTACAGAGAGAAGAGATAGTTGGGAACACTGCTTCGACAAAATTATGAGCCAAAAACAAGGGGCTGTCAACAATGGGGTAAATAGATCGATGGGTAGAAATGTGCCCAGATTTGACAATGACCTTGTTGTACGTACATAGAAACTGGGCCAAGGGCACCAGAGTTTCAAGCATTTATGTCGACCGGATAGCAGCTTGCTCAGATACGCATGAATCACTGCGTAAAGAGTACTTCAATCAACAGACTGTCAATACGTCTATTCGCAAGAGCAAATTTTAATGCCACTTGGGAACATATGTGAAGACTTTCATCGCGTGGCATCCGGTACACCTCCGCACTTTCTAGAAGCTGCGCGATTACCAAGTTTTTCTTTTGTCGTGCTTGCACCGTTTATTAGGAAGTGCAGACAGGCGACAATGTGGAAGCGCATTGTCCTAGCTGTCCCGTTGGCGTCATGCGCAGCACAGCCAACTATTTTCTCCCTTCCCTTCACAGGGGACATACCATCCAAAATCTTGCGGCCATCCAAAATCTTGCGAGGGAGCGATAGAAGGCTTTTCATCAGAGGTAAGCAGAGAGGTGCGCAGGCTTGTCGCCTACACGCTACTTTGCGGGGATAGGGAGGGGAACAAAGTCCCTGGAAATGTGGAAGAGAGAAAAGAAACGAGGAAGTATAAGTCAAAAAAGAGCCGTGTACCTGCCCACATCGCTGCACATTTCGTCGAAAGACGATGATCTTCTGCCGCCTCTGCAACGTAAATGCCTTTCTTTCCTCCCCCATCCACATCTTATGCTCTTCTCTTCCCCTTCGATCCTCCCACCATAAACTCGGTGGAGGTTTGCTAAAGTAGATGATCGATCGATGATTGTACGGTTTAACGCGCCGACGCAACGCAGGCGATGAGGTGCGAAGTCGTGGAGAGCTGCGGATTATTCAACCACCTGGGGATCTTTAACGTGCGCTGAAATCTGGTACCCACGGGCGTTTCAGAAACTTTCTGCTTATCGGCTTCATCAGAAAAGCGGCCGGCGTGGACGGGAACCGAACCCGCGTACTCGTGGTCAGCAGCACAACGCCTCAGCCACTGAGCCACAGCGGCGGATGTTTCAAAAGACATGCGGCATGTGATTCTCCGAGGAATTCATCGGAATGTCCAGAACGCGCAGTTTTTATCTGCCATCAAGGAAGAGACGTTGTCTAGTACAGTCGGTATTTTGTGGGAAGTTGTGGTATGCATGCCAGGTTGCCTGTCCACCTTAAACACTGTCCTTAAATTAGCCTTAAATTGTCGGTCAGTTCTTCTTTATGGGGAGGTATCACAGCACTGGTCTGTCGACCAGTCCTCGGACAACCGCTAATCGCGGGGGCTCGCATTCCCCCACAGTACCTGTATGCTCTTGTGTGCTTTCAGTGCGGTGTTTGATGAGCATACTCTAGGGAGAGGCTTGCCCTGCGCGTGTTTTGGTAAAGTACTTCATCTGTACACATCTACGCGTATTTATACATCGGGAAGCTCTGAACCGCGGGCCACAGGATGGATTGTATCTGGTATCTTCAGCTCTTTACGGGCACTTGTAAACGCTATGACCAGAGCAAATATCTCTGGAGACCGCGTGGTTGACATCATGGCTGCTATTTTATACCACTACTGCCCCCTTCTGGTAACAACCGAACGAGTGAGGCAAGTTGGGGCGATTGACCTCTTTCTTCTTACCTGGCCACTGGAGAGATTTCATGTGGGGCCTGAAATGGGGTGTTCACCCAAGCATGATAGACTCCAGAGCTGAGGTGTAACGCGCAGCACTCTGTGCCACGATTTCCCACTCCTAGAAAATAACAAACATGTGGTCAAACAACTAATGCGTCTTGGCGCGATCATTGTGGCGTGTGGTGCACTGCAGGTTTAGAGGACTAAGAATCGGCCGATATATAAACGGAAGTGACTTTCTCAGAGGCCGCTTTGCGTGGCTGCTCGCAGTGGCGGTTGCTTTCGCGTTGTGGTGCAACCGCTATGCGCGATTGGCCGCCGTGCTAGGGCTGTTTGGCTTATTCTAAGGCGCATGCGACGGGAAGTGCTCTCGTGCCTGTCGGAGAGCTTTTCCACTAGATGAAAGGAGTTCTTCAGACAGTGGCAATGCGCTTTTTTGCGCAGGACGGGCGAGTAGCAGTACTTTCAAGCCACTGTGGCGTAGGCGATTCTTCTTCGTAGCATATATTTTAATGCGTTTTGTATAATAGCTATATACAGTCTAGCTTCGATAATTCCAAGCCGCATAATTCGAACAATATAAATTCGAACTGGTCTATTGGTCCTGTCAGTGTGACGTGTGTTTGAATGGGAGAAACCTCGCGCTCATTCGAACCTGATACGCGTGCCACAGTTAATTCGAACAACATTGCCCATCCGCAAAGACTAGTTAGGTGAAATTTGAAAGCGAAGGCTAAAGTCAAATGCGTCACTGGCTCCCGCAGCTTCCCAAATACGTAACAGCGCGCTTGCTCAGCGTCCAATGCAGAAGCAGTTGTTGTTATTGTTATTGTTGTTGTTGTTGTGGTGGTTGTTGTTGTTGTTGTTGTTGTTGTGGTTGTTGTTGTTGTTGTTGCTGTACCACGTCTGATGACGCATACCCACACGGTGATTTGGCCAAGATTCGGGCAAGGAGGGGGCTAATAATGCACCCGCTCACAATTTAAAAGTAGGTACCTATCCATTTGCATCCACTGACAGCGCGAGATTAGAAGAAAGAATTGGCTACAAATTGCAAGATGCGGTTGCACTTTAGAACTTGCACTTTAGAAAACATGCACTTTAGAAAACATGCAATCTACGCCAAACTTTAGAATGGCTAACGGGGCAGACGCTTGGTTTCGTTGGCTGGCCTAAACCACGCGGCCTCTCTTCACGCGCTTGCGTGGTTGAGGTCTTCTTCTTTCTCCTGCCAGCGTTGCCTTTTTTTGAGCTGTTTTCCTTTCGCAGCACGCAATAAGTTTAAAGAGCAGAACGAAGGATGTGCAATACCGTCTACGTTTTAATACTGGCAGCGTGCACTGTACCGCCAATCACACAGGCCACAGCGAGCTTGAACATATTTTCTATACCCTCGGAGTTCGAATTGTCAGTGTCTGTATATACCCGTAAGAATTCTACATTGTCCTGTCTCCTACGTTTGTAATGTAAGGTTTTGTGTATATTGTCAAATAAACTGTTTTTAAAAGACTGACAAATAAAATTTTTCGCGTTTAAGTAGCCCAAGGAAAAAAACCGCCTTTAAAAATGAAAAGTGAAGCCAAGCATCAAGAGAGGAAGCAAGTAAGTGCGTTTATGCAATTATTTAATGAAAAATTGAGCCAAAGAAATTCCGCAACTAAATTCCATCCCCACATTGCACATCTTAAACACTGCTAACTCCGTCTTCGCCAAGAGACACGCTGGCCGAAAGGCAGAGGCGCCGTTTAGAGAACCAGCCGCCAGAATCAATGAAGAAGCGCCCGCGACACTGTTTAAATGGATGGAGATCGCGAAACCACGTACACGGGCCTCGACTGCGGCTGAACACGCACCGATGGAGACACCATCGCTGCGCGGACAGCGTGGCGCCAAGCGATATCCGCCCTCCCAAGTTGGGTGACGCTGCCGAAGACCGCACTGCCGCGAGTCACAACTGCAGGCTGAGTCAGCTGGCGCGCGGAGTGGACGACTGGTACGGACACCTTTGTGGCGACAGGAACTTTAACCGCAGACATAACGGTTTTCTTCCGGCGCTGTGGAGGAACTACGATTAGCGGTTGCGGCTGGGGCACATTAATCAGCACCGGTTGAGGCATAGGTGGCGGTTGAGCTGGCGGAGTCATAACTATGATTGGGGGCTGCGGCATCGGGATCAGACGGTGACGGCGGCGCCTCTTCACTGGCACGGGCACTGGTACCGGAACCGGGACCTCTACGTGCCTCGGCTGTTCTAGTAGCAGCGGCATGGGAGGCAGCAGAGGTGGAGGCGGTGTAGGGGGTGATGGAGTTTCCGGCGGAGTCTTCTGCTTCTTCTTCGTCTTCCCCTTCTTCCTCCTCTTCTTCAATCTCCGTCTCTGCTTCTTCTTGCTCAGTTTCGTGGTTTTCTTCCTCTTCTTGCCAATCGCGAGGAATATTGTCGCGATTGCCCCCGCCGCTACTCCGCTCAGCACGCCGAATATTGTAGATATGGCCGTGCCCATGTAGTGGCCTACAAGCTCGTCTGTGAATAGCGGGCACGCTGCTGTCATGTCAGTGTCGACGACCTTATAGGGGTAGAAGCAGTCGCCGACAACATCAGTCCCGGCGGCCCGTTGCCTCTGCACGGCGTGGAGCTGCGGCTGTTGCCTTTGCCACGCTGCGTTGTACTTGCGCGGAATCCGGAGGGCCCTTTTCTGGGGCCCTTTAGAGGCTGGACACGCTGGCATGGCGCCAATACCCGTAGTACCCTGTGTTGTGCACTGGCTGATTAGGCTGCTGGGTACCAGGCGGCAGAAGGGATCGGGCCTGCTGACAGGCGGCCAGACCCTCTCCACGGCATCGTCGAGGATAAAGAAATCTCCTCTCCTGTACGGCGCGCACAGGTACGTGTCGAATAAAACGCAGACGGGCAGCCATCGCGCCATCATGGGCAGAACCACAGCCAAGTGCGTGAGAAGCAGCACCGAGCCGAGCATTAGAACGAGGCCGACGAAAACGGGGTTGCGACGCCCTTTCTTTAACGCCTTCTGTCGCCGTCTCCAGGCATAGCACGTGTACAGAACGGAGGTCACCGAGACTATCAAGGCCAGGGCCAGAAGGCACATCTGAAGCATGGGCAGTGGGCCGTCGACCATGTGTTGGAGGGCGGCGTACGCGGAGAACTCGTTTTCCCACTCGGTCAGGTTGCCCCGCAGCCACTCGATGCCTGCCCTAGTCGCATTGTCGACTTTGTCGAGGGCTTTCGCCTCTTCCGGACTCTTCTTTTTGAGCTGGAGCACGGTCAGTTTTGTGTAGTTCTGCAGCAGCTCGAAGCTCCACTCGAAGGCGGCTGGCGCCTTGTCGTTCAAGGTGTCCTGCATGGCGGCGTGGGTGCTGATCATGGTCAGGAGGCACACGACTTGGACGGCAGCGCAGAGCAGGAATATTACCGTGAGCGCCATCCAGGTCATCGGGCCCACGCCGTGCATTCGTCGCCGCAGAGTGAAGGCGGCAAGCGGGAGGAGCACGAACAGCGTCAGGAGGACGACGCCGAGCATAATGTAGCAGAGGAGGGCTGCCTGGCTGAGGGTGGGCTGTGCTGTGTCGAAGAAGTCGATCAGCGCGCTCAGGCTGCCTTCGCGGGCCAGAGCCGTGAAGACATCGGCGTTCTCGGGCGGATCGCTCACCGTGGAGACCAGCGCGTGCCCCTTGCCGATGAACCAAGGGCTGGAGCCGCCCTCGGTGTACTCCAAGTCAAAAGCCTCCAGAACCGGTGGGGCCTGTTTGGCCGCGACTGGTTTGGCCATTTCAAACCACGCGTTGGCTGCTAAGGCTGTCGGCGTAGTCACGACGGCCGTTTCGTGGGGTGGAGGGGCCATGAGCAGTGTGTGCGCAGATGACGCTCGTGATGATCCGCGTGGGCGTGAGAGCTTCGTCTACTTTTACCCAATTGTGGCAGTGATGATTCGCATCACACTGAATTGTGGGTGATAATAGATGTAGTGTTGATGACGGTGGTTACGACCCGTTTTCTTGTTCATGGTTATGCCTTTATTCCTCACCAAGATCCTGAGTGTAGGAGTCTGGGTCCTGAGTATGAAAGTCTGGAAATCATACTTCCATCTGAAGGGTGTAATTTTATTCCGTGTACACTTCTAAAATTATTACGTGCCTCATGGACCTTGGGAGCGGATATGAGTAATTCTAGAAGACTCGTTGAAAGATGGGCGGGGAGACATTTCAATTGTATTTTTCTTTTTATTGGGCAGAAGAAGAGTTGTGCAAACCGGTACGATGGAAATCCCCCTTCTTGGTTCTAAGCAGTATGAAGGAAATCAAGAATAACTTTTGGGCTATGGTTTCTTGCAGTTGAATTGCATACACAAATGTGGTGGTGCTCCTTTCCCTCGGAGCCCCTTCTGCTACGATGCGGAAATTTTGCACACAATTTTTTAAATTGTCACAATTTCGGTCGATGTGATGCATGCTTAAACAATACAACTTTAGTAATTTCAGCCTTCCGCTATCCACTTGTACTTTCCCTGTGCGCTCCTACCTTAGGGTTTGGCTACACGGATGTTGCGTTCGCTAGCATTCCGTCGAGACGCCGGCATGTTGGATGCTTTGCTAGGCAGCTATTTCTTCACTCATGTTTTCCTCCTTACCCTTCTATTATAGGCCGAGGTTTTTTTTGCGTTTCCTTTTTTTCTTCTCTTATTTTTGTAACTAAGAGAATCTAGGTCGCAGCGTCATCTTTTCACCAGAATCTTGCCTTACACCCATAGTGGGTATGTGCCACGATGCGAGCATAACGGCCGAAGTGAATATGCACAACTTCCTATCCCGAAACAAATCTCGGGGCGTCTCACCCTGCTTAAGTGCTTTGAAGGGCACCGTTTATATTCCCGTCCGCCTACCGGCACAGCAGGCCGGATATTTGACCTTCCTTATCCCCAGTTTATCCATTTTTATCCAGAAATAACGTTCTTGGATAGTCATTATGCATCTTGCCTAGCATTAGTACTCCTTTACCCATGTTAATTCATTTTAATCCATCCTAACCCCCCTTACTGCTCTTTACTAATCATGCATTAGTGAATCATTAAATAAAACTCAATACTACAGTCAAACCCGTTTATAGCGACTGCAAAATGCACCGCGATTAGTTCGGTATATCCAATAGTTCGATATAGCAACCCGCCTATAACGAGCGTATTGTTACGAGTTCCCCTCCTCACCAACTCCGCCATCCGCGAATGCAGAAACGAACACAGTACAGCCGCCATTACCATACCAAAATAATCCATTTATTGCAAGTAATAAAGCTTCTTTCCGCCTTAACTGCACACGTTGCAAAAAAAAAGCGGTGATTTTTGTTTTCACTTGCGGTTTTGGCGGCTTCAACTAGCATAGCATTTTGTACACGAAACACTGTTCGCACCAGTTCGGGTCCGCGTCCTCAAAAATCTAAGAAGCACTGGCGGAACACATCGAATGCCGAAAGCGCTTCTTATAAGCGTCGGACGGATTTCACTCGCGACATCATCGCGAACGTCTGTCGAGCGCTTCCATGTTCACCTATGCTGCTGTCTTGGTCCGGACTCGCTGACAGGGCGGGTTCCGTCGTGAGTCCCGCGCGTCGGAAACAGTTACGGAAAGTATTGGGCGTCACGTCACTCCGTGCGAAGCCAATGTCTCAGTCGCGGCTCTTGCTTCGTGGTCGCGGCAAATCCACATCTCAATCGCCGCCTCAAGTTCATGCACTTCGGCGGCGATTCTAGGCGCCCAGAGTTCGATATATCGGATGTGAACTTCGTTATAAGGAATATGGTTCCCATGTATTTCCGTAACTGAAATATTTTAGTTCGATATATAGCTCTATCAGGGTTCGTTATAGCCGGGTTTGACTGTATTCCTTCCTTATACGTGGCCATCATAGTTTGGTTTGTTTTTTGCCTTCCTTGGATTTTCCTATCATTCTTTTTGACGCCTGAGGTATTGAAGGTGACCTTATACTGAGATTAATAACCTAAGCACCTTTATTAAGGGAAACGTGGTTAAAATCCAAAGCTCTCTCCAATGCAAGCCGAGTCAAAGTCAAAGTCTACAATCCAGGCTGTTCGACCGTGCCGGATTGGCACATGCGGATGGACGTCTGCTTCGTAGCGCGAGGGCCCAGGTTCCATTCCGACCACGGAGAGCACTTCTCTCTTGAGGTGCCTGATGTGCCTTTGCTTATCATAATCATCGTTTTGTGAAACCCACTGCGGAAACTAAGCTTTCCTGCAGTGCGTTTTGGCACGACATGAAAGGCCATCAGTGAGGCATACCAAGCGCCGGTTTAATAAAGCTTTCGCCCTAATGAAGCTTCACGAAAGCTATGCGTTTCTGCTTAAAGACTGCTTGTAAGTAGGACAGTGGTCTTCGGTTAAAAAGAGGCTTAAGGTCCACTCACGAGGTCAGTGGCCAGGCGCTTCGGCCTTGCGTGTTAAAGGCACTACAAACAGGCACTGCCAAAGGCACTGAAAGGCACGGAGCGTGAAAGGCACTGCCAAAGTCACTGCTCCAGAACTGCCAACACTAATCTGTGGCCGTCGTTAATTCGCTGGGCGTTGTCGGGAGATGGCTTGTCTTGGCGAGGACGATGTCGCGGGATTAGGTTCCTTTGCGAAGGAAGACCGCCCCGCCGTATCCCGAAGGTTGTTTGCGTAGCGGACAAGGGAAGGGTAATTATTGTCGTCTGAAACCACGGCAGCGGTAGCTTTGGCCCCGAGATTCCCCTGTCGCGCACCACCGTGGGAACGGTTCCTCTTCGCTTGCCGCCCTCTTTGTCATGACACGTCGCCGCCGCGTGCTTGCCCGCCTGCGTGTTACGTACAGGCTCTTGACCCGTAAGCGGTGGCGCCTAACTGATTTGTCGGCAGACGGCTGAGTAGCAGCTGTCTACTTGAATTTGAGCCCTCCCCTACGCATGTACGGTAGCTGTAGGGGCGTACCCGAGAGAGAGAGTAATGCCGCGATGTTATAAGGCTGAACTTTGGTGTAAAAGAGCATTCTTGTCTGAGTTCTCAGCTAGGCAGTTCCCGGCGACGCAAGAGCCTCGACCGCTGAAGCTAGGTTGGGATTTGTGAGCCCTTCAAGCGAGAGGTAGATTTGAGGATCGCGTCGTAAGTTAAGGGTATAGCTGTGTACCGGGCAAATAGACCGATCCTGCGGCGGGAACAGAGTCCCTGTTTGCGTCGGCCTTTAGCGGTTTGTGTGCGTTCCGAGCAATAGAGCGTTAAACGGAGTTTGAGGCTCTCGAGTGACGTGTACGTGCTTCGAGCTAGCTTCTAACTGAAGTTTGAAGGTTTTTTCTTATTATTACTCGTGTACCCAGCAACCCCAACGTAAATAGTTGTATAGAAAGTCTTCGCTTTCAGCATCAAATCCAAGCGCCTCGAGCTCGTCAGTTCGACCACCATCTATCCGTGAACATCAACACCATCGCCCTACGAGCCTCCTGCAAAATCAACCGGAGCGAGGGTGATGGAGTTCCTAATCGGCCCCGGACTTCGGGATACGAAAATCATAATCATTACTGGCGCAGCCAACAGGATTTGGCAGAAGAAAGCACCAGGCCACAGCAAGAGCAGCGAGCGGACGCAAGCTCGCCGTCATCGCCACCAGCCGAGTTTCGCGCAGCGAGCAGCGTTCGGGCCAAGCCAGCGCACGGGAATCCGCGACACAGAGTCAACGGGCTTAGTGCTGCCACAGGCAAAGGAAAAGTAGTAATAGATTTTTACTACAAAATCAGCAGCAATCATTAAAATTTGGCTCAAAATTCAACATAAATAAGCATAATTTATAATTCAAAACAAGCAACAAGGTGAAACTTTGAATTTCAAAATTCTTTTTAACGCTCGTTAGCCAATTCATGCACGCGTACGTGTTTGGTGACGCCGCTTAGGGTGCAGATACACAAATATACGTATAGTTGTGTTCGTTTTATTTCTGTTCGGGTACTGTATGATTTGTGCACGTCGGCATCGCAAGCAGCTATCTATGTACTGCGTGCACTGACGTCGGCTTTTATTAGGTATATTCCAGTGAGATTAATTAAACTGACATTAGACCCCTTATGGGAATTACATTGTTACACTAAAACACGCAATTGCTTCTTTCCTATTGAATTTTGAGGGGTTCTTAATGAAGTCGTATCGGAAATGTGTAACATTTCCGCTGTTTGCAAAGCAGGGGGTATGCACCCAGTCAAACGTCGTTATTGCTTTTTGCCCGTACCTCCCAACATCGTGTGATGTTAAATAAAATTGAATTGAATTGAAAAATTGAATTGAAATTGCCGTACAGCTTTTTATTTCCATGATAGTCTTTCTTTCGATATAATGTTGCCACCACTGCCAGGTGGCGCCACGTGTCATCAAAACTACGGTGCACGTGACCGTTTGTATATGGCTTTGTAGCTTGCAGAGTCAGTGCATCAACAAAACTTGTTTTTTTCAGAAATACTGGGGGTAAGGAATTTATTACGGCGCTTTTCACTTTAAAAAAAATCAGTAATAGGACACAAGTCAATAAAGGCAAAATATGACTGCTTACTACCTACTCTAGCAGCAATTTGTAAGACTAGATGCTTAGTCTACATAATGAGAGTAGTCTAGAAGAATAGAGAACACTTTGTAAGACTAGATGCTCAGTCTAGATAACCAGACTAGTCTAGAAGACTAGAGAACGTAGTCCTCGCTTGCGGCCTCGGTGCTCTTACGCCAGGTTTCCATTCTGCGGAGCAGGGCCTTTTCCACACTGAAGCCATAGCAGGTTGAGGAGGCGATCAAGCGTTTGGTGTGAAGCAAGCCACACATAGAGTCCGTCCAGTTACGCTGCTTTTTTTTTTTACCCTGGTTGACCGCAGAAAACACCCTCTCAACCGGTGCACTCGAATGTGGCAAACAAACGAAAGCTGATACAAATTTTTTCAATGCCGGAAAGGCTGGGGGTCTATCACCATGTTTCATTTTGAACACAGACAGCCAGAATTCGTGCAAGAACGCGTCCATGCGTACGTCCTGGTCGACATTTCTTAGTTCCCGCCATGACATGCCCAGCGTCTGCAGGAAGTTCAAACCGACCACGTCGGGGAATGCTGCTGCCGGGGGGCAACCGATGATGCTTGTTCCAGTCCTTGCAATTACAGGGTATAGAAGTTCCATATTGGCTACTGCTGCTTCCTGGAAAGGCACTCGGTTCACAATCTGCTCCACGCTATTAACGTGGAACTCAAAGCACCTTAGATGAAAGAAGCGGCGCTGTTCTGATGTTGCTGTGCGGTCTCCGGACAAAAGAAAAGCGGCCGTGCGTCCGCCAACGTACATGTCTTCCGGTGGCACAAATAATCTCGGGATTTTGTACTCAAATTTGTCTACAGTTGTGCTACGTGTCTAGAGAGCTTTTCTTTGGAGAGCTTTTGTTGCAGTTTTTAGAAACCTGCATATCTGGGGCTTCTTTCTCTGCATTTGCGTGTTTAATTTATTAAATATAGACAAGAAAACTCAGGAAGTGCAAGAACAGATTATTTACAGGATCGAGAAGCCTTGCGTAAATTATTTCTGACACGAGAAGCCTGCCAGCGGAAGCAAGCGGAAGAAAAATATGCTTCTAAGGCGTCGTACCCCTCAATGAAGCGATCAACAGCCGCAACCAGAGACAGCCATCTTGTCTAGCTGAGATGAAGCAACTTGTGCGGCTTCAGTTCCAGAATACTTTGAAACTTCTTGAAAATGACCGTCCTCTTGGGTCTCGTGCTAAAGTAGTTATACACATCCCTTAAGCAATGTGTTTGTGCGCCTGCAAAACGCGAGGAAGCTTTGCGCAGTCGCACCTAGGACAAAGGTGGAAGGAGTGGCAAATGCATTAGACAATGAACACGTTACGTACATCCCTCTTGGGAAGCATCATCACAGAGTAATTGGTACCTATCATTACAGCAGCAAATAAGTTCTCTATATAAGGCACTGCCGCTTTGTCGAACGCCCCAACAAGGACTTTGTATGGACCATCTGCAGAAGCGTCGTCTACACGAACCAGGTCGAAGAAGGCATCACTAACCTTTTCATTGTCAAAAACTTTGCCCCCCCCTCCCCCACGCAGTTTTTTTGGGAAGCTGATGTTTGCAGTCTCGTCGATCATCACTGAAAATTTCTTCTGTATGAGCAGACTCAATAGCAGTCACTTGCTTTCTTCAATGGTAATGGCCTTAATGATGGCAGTTTTCTGCGTCCAGCTGCAAGCAACCTGCTCAGCAATCTCCAAGTCAGGAAAAATCCTCTTCACGAGCTTTGGCAGGTGTTCTATTGCGGTGAACGGAAGGTTGTGCTCTGTGGCAATGAATGCCATTCTTACTTCGGCTTCCTTTACCATTTAAACTGTGGCCATTACTTCTTTAATGCTGAGAAGCGGGGGCCTATTGTTCGTTTTCAGCTGTTTTTAAGTGCGAATGCACTTCTTAAGCGAGCCTGAATCGTCCGCCGCCGTCGTCCGCATAGCAACAGCTGAGGGTGCGCGCGCTCCTCGTCTTCCCTAGCAACGGGGGGAGATGGGCGCGCGCTACTCTCCTCCTCCTCTCTCCGCTCAGTGACTGCGGGGGTTGGGCGCCTCCTCTCCACTTCGGGCGGGAGAGCTCTCGCTCGCGTAGCGGGCGCTCCCCATTCCGACGCGTGAGGGCGCTCGTGTAGCGGCCGCGTGGCGCGGGAGGGTATTAAGCCGCGAATATACTCCGACTTTCCCGGCGCACGGGCGCGCGGCCGTGCGGTCGGCGACGTCACGTCTTCTAGACTACGCCAGCCGAAATTTCTACCAGTGTACACTCCAGCTTTGCCGGCGTAGCGCAGCCAGCGTAGCTTCCGGCTGGCGCATGCGCAGATGGTTTTGCGATTAGCGCGCCAGCTGTCGTGGAATGCGCGAAACGCTCGGCCTAGAACAGAGGCGCGCATTTTTTTTTGTGCCTCCGTTAACCCGGCCGTGTACCGCGCTTTTGCAACAGTGCGTCCTGAGTTTCATTGTTTGAACTTTTCTCCGTGTCTTTTTTCTGTCTGTCCGTGTATTTTCGCGCACTTGTGTCCTGACCATGGCTTGAGCGTACCCTTCGGGCCATAAATTGACCCTGGCATTACTGGTTCGTCGGCTGCGGCGTAAGCGGAAGCGGTCGATGTATATCCGCGAAATATTTGACCAACGCCACATTTAAGCTCCATTCGATTCAGAAGGGGTGCACGGCACCGTTGCAGAGGAAGTTCTGTGGTGCCGGTGCAGTGCATCAGCGTGGTTCCGCGGTGCCGTGCATCACGGCTGCACCGTCAGTAGCGCCCCTGCGTGTTTACAATCGAGCGAGGTGCAGGCATAGTCGTCTGCTAATCATCCTCGCCTGTCGTCCTCTACAACTGGATGTTTATGGCCATCTGGGTTGCGTCGTACGCATCAGCGGCGACGCTAAGTTCGTCCCGCGTATCTTCGAGCTCGACGGACATTTTCACGCGGTCGCCGCAACTGCCGGTAGCCGCCTGCCAACCCGCAACGCCCCAACGCTCACGGCACCGAATCGCTGCACCTCCTCCGTAGCAGGTGCAGCGGTTCTCTGCACCGCGGCGGCACCGCTGCAGCAACGAACGACGCGGTGCAAGGCACCATTCCTGCAGCGGCGAATCGAGCGCTTTCGTGCAGCGCACCGTGCAACGGTGCAGGCGTTGCAGGGAATCCCGTCTGAATCGAATGGAGCTATAGTCGCAGTAGCCAATCCGTTTTGTCATAAACACAGGGGTGCCGCCGTATGGCTTCGATAAGGGACTCCACCACGGCATTGGAGACGTCGCTATGGTTCGAAGCTTCCATTGCGCACTTGTCGAGCGGTCGGGCACAACCAAAACGAGCGCGCCGAGAGAACCGTCGAGCAAACGGACGCGCGCGGGCGCTGTACGGGTGGTCCGGGCGGGTTGGCGAGGTGCATGACGGGATACGGAGCCGCCGGCGGCCCGACGCAGCCCGACGTTTCCCGCGTGGAATAGAGACATGTCCTCTCCCGACGCCCGTGTCGCGGAACCGCGCCGAACTCCGTCCGACACGCCGGCGGTTATCTGACGCCGGAGTGTAGTACCAGCAATAACGAGTGAAATATCTTTCTTTGTAGTTGTGTGCGTGTGTGTAATCTCTCGACTACTCATTAAGATCACGATATCCACCATAATCGCGCAATCAACAACCGTGCATTCGCACTTACACGCTCTCCCCCTCGGGGAAGTGCGAGAGAATTTTCTTCATGTTTCGTTGATTTCATGTGCCACTACAAGAGGGTTTTTCAGGAATCAAATCCATGGCGCATGGCGCGCAGTATGCGCAACCAGTACCTTTCTTACTGCGTTTGCACCACCTTTCGAAGCCCTTTTCGCGCTCCCAAGATGCTTTGTACTTTTGCTGATATTTCTTCTTTTTTGTATTCGGGCTAGTGCCGCTTTGACACGAATCACTTTCGGCTACACTTGTCATTCTGAGGTTTGGAAGTGCCCGCGAAACGCAAAAGTGTGCTTCAGCGATGGCGGAGTGCATATATGTACATTGATGGCAGTCCCTCCCCTTCATTAGTCCTCTGGTGTTGTAAGCATGAGGTCGCAGATATAAAATAAAAGAGGTATTTGGTTAACTAGCGCCACCTACAATGCAAAAAGCACAAGTTTTGGGATTAAATTTTGACTTCGAATTGGCACCGCCATACCAAAACGTCACCAAAAATGTTATTTTTCTATTGGCTCTCAGTTCTTAACGAAACTCGAAGCCAATAAGAAGTTCTCTGGAAAATACGGTGCCCCCATGAACTCGAGCGGAGGGTCAAAATAGTAGTAGCTTTTGTTAACTTGATACCAAAAAATCAGTAGATTTCACTCTTCTCCCTAAATCCGCAAAAATTGAACAAAATCAGCAGGGCTACTGATAAACCAGAAGTAGCGGCTGCGTTGGACGCGCTTGTCAATCACCGAAGGTGGGAAAGCAATTTCGGCACTGTTGGAACCTTTTACGTAATGTGACGAGACAGCACCTGGACACGTCAGTTTGTTGGCGCGCCGGCTTACCTTGGCGAGGCGAGGACGCGGGGATTCAAGAGGCCGCGACGAACGGCCGCCGGACCAGAGTTGCAAGCGAATCTGCAAAACTCGCCGGGCACGCGTTTCTGTCCAAGTGGCTCTTGCTCACTCGTCCGCACTGTAGCTTCAGAGCGTCGTCTATTTGCAGCGAGCCATTGTTTGTGCACTACTTAAGCTTAATTAATGCTCGGGGAGTCGCTAAAGTGTCGTGACATAAGGTCACCGCGTTGGTTCGTTTGGTGCGCGAACTGCATCGTTCAATATTTTCTCAAGGTACGAACGGTTCATATTACAGTGTGCTTATACAACGAGAAACTGTTTTTCTATCCGAGAAGAAATACATTTCGTTAAAACGTTACAGCTGCGTATATAAATATAAATTTCTTTGTATATAAACCCTCGTGGGGTCGTGGAAACTCTAGCAGCATTTGGGTGGTTCTGTTTGGTTCATCTTTTCAAGGTGTACGATGTTCTCCTTGCAAGACATGTTAAATTTCTTTTAAATCACTTGGGTACGGATATTTGTATGTTCTAGCACTCCCCACTTAAACGTTTTTTTGGGTCAAAATAGTGTGAGCTCAAATGGGCGCAAACTCCAAGGGGACCGCAAAATTAATTCCTTGTGAGTTATTGCCAAATGTTGTGGCGGTGGTGCAGTGAGGTTACTCCGTGAAAGAGCTGTTTGACTGAGTAGTCTAGTGTGCAGAGCACCAAAGCTGGACTAGCTGGACGTCAAAAATGGCATACGGCTGGCTTAACGGCAACAGCTGATTACCTTTAGAATATATAACGTCACAGAGGCCCTTGCACGCCAGCGAATGCCAAGCAATTACCAGCTTGTACAGAAACAGGGCATAAACATGAGATGGTCGCATAACTAAATTAGTGAAACATTACGTCGTTTGTAGTCGGGTTTTGGTAGTTAACAAAGGGTGTTTTGTTCATTCAGAAATGCATACTTTAAGCTAAAGTTTATTTTTCGCCTATTCCAGTATTTCTTATTTTTGCGGCGGGATCAGCAAGCCTCACAGTGCACTACCATTATTTCCTGGAACTGAGAAATCTGAGACAGTACGCGATGTTACAACGCGGCTGGTTTAGTCCCGTTGCTGAGAAGGATGGGTAGAAAATATGTGTACTGACTAGAAGAAAAACTGACAGCTAGCTGGGGTTGCAGGTGCACTCAGTATATTGCGTTACATTTTAAAGTTCAATAGGTTTGCACAAAAGCATAGTAAAAAGGAGTAATAAAACTGTGCTCGTATAACAAAAGTAGGGCCGAAGGTAGGTCATATGGAGGGGTATATATATGGGGGTGAAATTTCCTCTACACTTCTGTGCTCTGTGGGCTAAGTGAGACCCTTTTAAACCAGGTAACCTTTGTTTATTCTCCAAAGAAGGCTCCGTGCAGTGGCTGCATAAAGGGAGTTGGCCTTGTCGAGGAATGCCTAGACATTAGTGATGTTCTGTTTGCATGGCCGGAGGCCGTTATATGTGGAAAGCCAGGGGGCGCAATAAAATCGCTTCATCCTTGCGGGGTTGTTACACTGGTGTCCTGACGTTTGTTTCGCTGTTGGCGGGACTGCAAAACTTACACATGATACCCCCCTTTTTTTCTCCTTCAGTGTGCGATTCAGTGACGGAAACATTCAACGAAACTTACCTGATGGCTTCGGCATGCGTGTACAGTTTGTAGTATACAACCGTAGGTTTTGTGCAGCGTGCATGGTTCTTATGTACCATTGTGGCCCGCTGGCCAACTGGTGGTACGTTTTCATAAAGCCCACAAAGGCGAAAATTGTGGAAGAACACATTCATGTGAAAGAGGTGTATCAACTGCAGCTTAACCCCCTAAGCTATGTGTTATTTATCTATGCAAAAGTACTGGGCAATGAAAATGCATAAGTTTGTTTAAGTTTTATTTTAAAAAAATTGTATTATGTCAGCTCATGGAATACAGCCAGCAAGTGTGTGACAACCAGTGGCACAATGTAACGCCATTCTTTATTGGCAAGTACAAAGAAGTCGCAGTGAAATTTGGGGCAATGTATCAAGTATGTAAACGATCAGTTCAATCTAACTTGATTGAACAGAGTTTTGGCAACTATACTTCTTTGGCGGCATCATGTGACATCAGTGTTTTGTTTATTTACTATTCGTCTCGACACCCATATACAAGCCCTTCCGTCTTCTCCTCCCAAACCACCCAAAGATGATCCAGGATCTTGTTTGGGTAGTTTGGCAAGAGGAGACTTCGTAGCGCCCTGGCGAGCACTTCCCCTTACCTCACTTGGCTACATCACAAATGTCCAACACAATACCCTGCAGAATTACTTTCAACCAGGCATCCAAGGGCATGTAATTATCGGCTGTGCTCGCAACCAAGCAGCTGCATCTTGCCCTCTATTCTCGGCCCCTCCCTGAGCTGCGAATGAAGGCGCCGACCAGAACTATATATCTGGACGTCAGCAGCTATTGGTCTTCAGGGCAGAGACCGCCAAGTCATTGCCGAAGATCCTGGCCACATCTGCGTCTTTGCTACGTGAAGTTCTTTAATACTATTTTTTTTTGTTCATCTCATTCTACGTTCAAATGACTATTTTAGATTTTTGCAAAAGTATTTCGGCCGCGTTCAGATAACGTGCTCTACCTACGCATCGTTCGTACGGATCGTAAGCGTAAACGCAAAAAACGCAATGAGTTTGTTCAGACTATCGCTGCATTGAGCGTAAAGGACGCAACGTTTCCTGCCAGCAGGGGCGTAAATGTTGGAGGGCCCGCAACTTTTTCGACAAGCACGAATGCGACTGTTACCGCGGAACGAATGTGCAGAACAGTTTCGGTTCTCACTTTCCGGTCAAGGGCCTTCCGGCGTCCCCAGATGATTTTTCATTCTGTGACCGCCATTGCAGGCATTCGCCGCAACGGTGTAGGACAACGCAGTATCGCCAGTCCTCAGCTTCGCAATAGGATTGTGGAAATCTTCGTCAACGGCACTGTCCAGGAAGATTTGACGAACCCAGATTGTTCTGTGACGCCTACGTGTGAGTCGGTTAGCGCGTACACGATGATAAGCTCATTTTGGGCTTGAAGAGCATCGACACCTGCTAACAACCGCTTGCTTGCCGGCGCAATCATATGAAATGCGAAACGCAGTTGCCCGAGAGCGGTGATTGGCTGGTCATAAAATACGTAGCTGACGAAGGGCTCAATGTGAACATAGTCGGTTGCTAGCTGCGTATACGGATGTTGCAGCAGTTGCGCAGATTGCGATAAATACGCCACTAACGGCGGATCGCGTAGGACAGCTTTAATGTACATGTCGAGGCAACTATAACGCTATGTCGGAGAGGTCCAGTGCTTATAGCTAGGTAGGGTGCTTCGGGCTTTGTCCGCCCCCAGGTGATCGTATAAGTATTCTCGTAGCCTCATGTTTCTGGCGAAATTATCCAAGTCCTTAAAACGTTGAAATGTCATCAAAACCACCAGTAGCCGGGCAAAGTTTAGGCCCTTTGACAAGACGTTCATCTGAGCTAGGGAGAGGGTTATACTTGAACGGTTCATTACATTCCCGGTAAGATTTTCTTTTGTGACGGCCCCGGAGGGAACATTATTACTACTGGTGTTTAACTGCGCTGGTGGAAGTGCAGTACTCGAAGCATTTATTACAGTTGCGGTGACATTATCGATTGTATTGACATAGTGGAGGCAGTTGCTAGTGCCGAAGCTTGTTTAGATTCTTACGCATGTGGCCAGTGTTTGAAACCTTATCTCTGCAAAACTTGCGGGCTTTTGTTGGATTGTTGTCGCGGGCCTTGTTGTTGTTGCGGGCCTTCATGGATTCCTAGTGTCTTAGAAGGTTACACTATCTTGTACTTAGCTCCTGACTGAGTATTTCCTCTTTCTTTAGGAGAGAATGGGCCGTAGTTTCGTAGTAATTCCGATTTTTTTCAGTAATTGCAAAGTGCTTTATCAAGTTTCTGCGGCCACTTTTTCATGTTGTTACGGGGAGAGTTCGGTAGCAGCAGGTTTCAGTCTAATCCTGAGACACCTGGGTGCCACCGCGGCAGCCAAATACTGTGGAAGCGCGGACACGTTCAATTCGGAATGTATGCGCTTTTCGGTTATTTTTCTTAACTTTAACGACTGTCTTGAACGTGGAAGAAGACCACGTTACATGTTTTTTCTCTGTGTTGAAGTCAAGGTTGAAGTCAGTTGTTGGTATGCTGATACTTGCAAAGGTTGTATGGGCATGTTTTGATTTCGGACCTCGGAAGGTCCAGCGGACACACCGTTGATGGTGTCCGCGGGCTTGGTGGTCGCTGAAGATGCGGAAGTTGGGCGTGGGACGCTGTCGGTGCGATGCTAGTCGGAGAGCTTCGTAATTTCGCCATGAGCGTTCCCTCGAAACTCCGTGGCCGCTGCAGGTTTGGTGGGTGGGTACGGCCTTGCCTCGTCGATTGTTCCTCTTGTTTCTTTTTTTTTTGCTGTTGCTGTACGACGGGCATAGCCCGACTGTACCCACATTCTCACTTTCCGAAACAACTTTCTCTTCTCCCAGTTTTCCGAAAGCTGTATAAGAAATGCGTTCCAAGTGTTTGTGGCAGAAACATCATGTAACTGTACTCAGATGAAGGCAAGTCCCATTGCCGCTACGGGAGTAAACCATGTTTGTTATTGTTCTAGCTGTGTTTCCGACTGTTTACTTATACTATTTCTGCGCATTTTGTGAGTTTTTGTTCTTTTTCTAGATTTGTTTCTACCATGAGCTCTGACAGGACTACAGCAAAGAGCATCATCTGGAAATATCAGCAGACCGTACCTACAACATTTGTGGTCGGGGACTCCCACACTAAGTATTTGTATCAGCACTTCAATCCCCTCTGCCCTGGAACCATCGCTTTTGATTCCCAGTTTGGCGCATGCATTGCTAACGCACGCTCACTGATCGACTTTATCCCTGACTCTGCCACTACAGTTTTTCTGCATGTAGGTACTAATGATGTCAGCTCTACTTTCACTGAACGTGCTTTCTGTGACTACCGCTCGCTGACTGACCTCCTTCTTGAATCCCGGCCGAACATTTCCACTATCTACGCCAGTCTCATTCTTCCCCGCTCCGCTAACCACCGCCGCGAGTAGCGCATCTCCCGCTTTGCTCCCGGCAGCAACGAAAAGGCACGCCGTTTCAACGCTCTTCTCCAAGAGTTCTGCTGCCTCTCACGCTTTGTCGGATTCATCGATCATAGATTTGAGAATCTTCCAGCATGCCCAGTCCTCTCTGCTGAAAGCTTACACCCAAGCTTTGAGGGTGTGGCTTTGCTGGCCGGCCACATTCGGCACTCTGCTTTATGCAACAGCGCTGCAATCCTCTGGGGTGGCGCGCCTTCGCATGCATCGCCAACCAAGTTGCAGCCCCGCCTATCTTTTCAAACGACAGAGACTTACCGCCACTGCTTCCACTCCTTTAATTGAATTTGAGAGTGAGGATGGCTTATTGAGTAACCCATCCTGGGGCGCTGATTGGCCACACTGCCAAACAAATTTAGGTGAGTGCAAAATAGTCACGTGACCCACCTCTCTCGCTGTTATACGAAACCCCGGAGATATTCCCCAAAACACAAATGTAACGCAAATTAAAACTAACCAAGTAAAAGCAAACCTACCACCTGCCATCGGTTGTCGGCCGGCTCGTCCTATTAAAGTATTGTCAATACAGTGCACCGTGCACGCCTATAGCCCCGGATACATGGACTCGTCGAGAAAGAGTCTAGTCGAAGGTCGGGTTAAGTTACCTCAACCCCTCTCGCGTTTATATGAACCCCGTCCAAAGAATCGAGGGGAGGGGAGCGGAGGGGTTCCCGAAAATCGAGCTACCGTATTTTCATGATTCTAACGTCTACCCTTTTGTGCTAAAAAGTGCCCTTAATATGTGGGCCCGCGTTACAATCTGGCTCAAAACCGAAATATTCTTCAAAGTGGCTAGCAGCGTTGCCATGCGGAACGGACACAGTCCCCCCAAAATCAAACTGAATCCAATAAAAACAATCCGTCAACACCACGTGAGCTAATTCCGGCGCCCTAATTGCTCTATGGCATTCCGCTTAGCTTGGTGAGCTGTGGCACTTTTTTTTGTGCTGCTGCAATTAACCAGTAACGCTTAGAATTCTAAAGGTCAAGGCACTTGAAATCGCAAACAGCTTCAATGTTCCCCGCAATAACTTCATTTTCAGCAGCAGCTGGATAAGCAATCTTATTAGGCACAATCATATTTGGCTTCCACATCTGCATGCGCCCAATAAAATCTCCTTCTTTTAGGTACTTTGTGTCATGTCTTCCTCATCTGCGTGGTAGAGTGATTGTCAAATAGTTTTTTTTAGTCTTCCTCTGCGAACTTACCCGTGCGTTACAATTGGGGGCACGTTAGAACAGCGCAAATAATGCATTCTGCTCCTTGCGGTCCACCGACTCCGCCCGACAAACGAGCCAACCTACCCCTGCCTCCAGGTCGACTGGAGTCGTCGTGACGGCTCTCCGACCCAACCCGTCCGTTTATACATATGATGGTTGGATAAAAAAAAACCTGTTTATTTCAGCTCAACACGCCCTTGTCGGGTCAATGTAAACGGGGATGATGATTGTGCCCCGCGCCGCAGAAATTCTTTTCCGTTGTAAAAAAAAAAACGGGTGCATAACAATGCCTGGTCACCTGCCCATTGACGCATCCCAGCCACCGAGTCGCCAGGGCCAGACGTGGAGCGAATGGAAACTTCGCCCAGTAGCTTTCAGCTGTGTAACCATGGTAGACAGAGCGACCTCGTCCTATCTTTGACCCCTTGATTGACTTTCAGCTCCCGTCCGGTTGGGGCATTTTCCAGGCACAAATAGCGGTCGTAAAAATGTCTCAAATCCCCTTCTGCCAGTTTTCGAAAAGAACGAAAGGAAATCTTTTTTCGAAAGCTAACACCGCTTTCAACTATTTTGGGGTGACCGACGAATTTGTATAAGTCCTCACAGGGTCCGCTCGTCGGGTGAACACAATAGCGCGGCGCACAAACAAGAAGCTTTCGGGGTTTCTCCTTACGCCCATCGCACCCAAGTCAGCTCGGCCGGCGTGAAAACAAACACAATACAGGCGAACACACTATATATCCTGGGAACGATATCAAATTGTCAGGCGATTTTAATTAATAAGTCAGGTGCCCGAACTTAACAGGTTAATTCTGGCTGCGCATTTCACCCGGCCTCGTCTTGGATAGTTTTCGCGCCCTTCAGGCGCATCCGTAGCCTTACGATGGATTCAACTGTGGGATGTGAGTCTGTTCGGACGGGACCAAAATTGGCGGCTCCATTCCATGTAACCTTTCATTCGCCGCTGGCCAGTCTTTGCTAACATGCAAACAACTGGGGCAATGTGATTATGTGGGATAATGGGTAAACTACGACAGGGAGTCAGCGGTACAGATGGCTCTGCTTACCTTCCAAATCATCCGGTTTACCTAAACAGCTCTGTGTGGACGCACTGTGGACGCACAAAATTTTTCTGAGAGCGCAAACACTGTGCGCTGTTTTGTACGCTCTTAGTACGAAGGAAGGAATAACAAGTAACAACGTAGCTCGTTCCGACATATTGTTACATAAAATCGTCGGCTCTACTGTTCTTTTATTCATCTCGCTCTCGTATGTCTGTGCATGCGCCTGTGACGTCACAAAAGTTCGTGACGTCATAAAAGACGTCGCAAAACGCGAGAGCCAACTATAGTCGCTCAGAAATCCGGCCAGAATTAATAAAATTTACTTTGAAATGTACACAAATGAACCGCTAATCGTATGTTATTAAAGCGTGAATAGTTAAAATAAATATCACATCTCCTTCGGGTAACTCCCACCAAAATCTTCAGTTGCCTGTATTCAGTCGCTTAAATCTTTCCGGTATCCGTACTGTATACGTCGCGCCGGTATGATACCGTCATATTTAAAGAAAAAAAATGCCTTACACTCAATACTTCAATTTAGATTTCTAACCGCGCATGAAAAATTGAAATAATTGTATAACATTGTAGAGGAATCCAGGCAAAGGCCACAGTGGGAAGTAGTGGTCTTGTGCGTGTCCGCCAGAGAAGATGCTAATTCTGCGTATCCCACATAGATTGTTGGCCTGCGATGAGACGTGAATGACTCTTGGAAGTCGTGGCATGGTGGCATCTCCGTCCCGACAGCCTATTGAAAGAGGCGCCACTACGGTTGGTGCTTGTGGCCTGCGGTGGCATGCTGGGCCGAGCACGAGCTGGCGAGCAGAGCCTTCCAGCGAGCAAGCGGTTCGGAGGCCTCGGGATATCGGTTGATCAACCAGCAGGCGAGATGCCGCAGCCACATGACGTTCGACAGTGGCTCGAACTTGGACGGGCGTTTGCTGCGAAAAGGAACAACAGTGGTACTGAGCGCGAGCTGGAGGGGACCTAGTGCGGACTTAAAGCGTACTCAACGAGTGTTCCGCCAACCCAGTACAAAAACCCTTCAGGCAAACATAATTGGAAACATCGCCGAAAAGAACGCAACTTAATGAGTGCTTCCACCTCGGTGTGCCTTGGTGATACGCCGTCCTGGAGCTTTTCGCAAGCAAAGACAAACAGTAATTCCCTTTCTACTTTACTCAGCTCTAAATCCCTATCTACACAGCACTGGTAGCGCTACTTTGGAGTAAGAGAATTTAGGCACTTATTCGAAGCTATTACATTGAAAGACTCTGCTATTACGTAGCACACAGTTTATCAGTGACTGCTTAAACCGCACCTCTTGGTCACTATCAATCGAAATCATAAACAGTGCGGGTTACTAACGCATGCTTCTGCGTCGTCATATTGCGCGACATTTGAACCTTATGGTGCGTATGTAGAACAGACGAACACCAACCACGGTGGACTCCTATTTTGCTAAACTGTAGCATCAACTGTCGCCACTGTGCCTTTCGAAGCAATTTGCAATAAAGGGACCCTGAACCACTACCCATCAATAAGAATGTATTATGGGGTAAAGTCTACTGTCCCACCAATCTCCTCCCGCAATAATTATGAAAATACGTTCACTACCACCGAAACTACGCGCGATGGGAAATCGCGGATAATCGTTCCCTCTGAACTCGACCGCGGTCAACGCGACGAAAGCCGCGCACTCTCTCCCGGAGAGCGGGGTTCTCTTCCGCGGCCTTCAACATATCACAAATCTGGGAGTTTTCTCCTTTGTTCCTAAACGTGGAGGGGTCTATTTCCGGTCTGGTGCCACAAAAAAGCAGGCATGGCTGTCTGCTCGCGAGCAAGCCCTCGAGCTGGTAGGGCGTTTTTGAAGCAACAAACGTTTGTTGTCGAGTGTTCCTGTTGAAAGGGAAGTATTGAGCTTACTACTCAAACTCCGCGCGCACTTTTTGAATCAAAACACAAAAGAAACGGCAAAACTGTGCGTACAGGTTCAGGCATAGAAGAGGGTCGTACACAGCGCCGACGACGACGGATCGTCACAGGAAATGCGAGAAAAGCCGCGAAGTTGAGCAGTGACAGCCAATGGACAGTCATGGCGTCAATGACGTCGTTTAGGCCATGCCAGGGGTGCATAAAGAGAAAAATTAACGAAAGCGCGGTTGGTTTTTCCGCATTTTTACAGCGATTTGCGCTCACCGCTTCACGTGCACGTGTAATATTCGGCTCAGGTATTCCTGGCAGTGTGAGTTAAACGTCGTGCAGGTTTACTTGCACTGCTCAAAGAGTGTTGCAGGGTCCCTTTAAAAGACGACGAAACGAAAGCGAAAAACAAGACGTAAACTCTATGTATCAGCAAAAAAAGTGACAAGTGCCGCCATCCATTGGCAGAAAGCTTTTGCCTTCAAAACACGTAAGCTCCCGAAAGTGCCCCAACGAATTTTTGGTGCCTCATTAAAAACCAGAAACATAAGGAATTCCCCACGCAAAATTCAATTGAATACAGTGTATTTGTAATATCATTATGTCTGAAATATAAACAAATGTCTGATTTAAGAGAGGTCGGCGGTGACTCAGGAAGAACATTCACCATTTTCTCTGTAAAAGGTGATTACGACAAGCACTTTAGAGATTTATAATTGAAGAATAGCAGAACACAAAAGCGCGAAATTTTTTGTTTTCCCGTTAAACGTGTGCTGATGGCTGCAGGCATAGAGGCCGTTTTTTAAAAGAGGCGACATCGGCTTTTTTTTCAGGGAAAATCTGAAAAAAAACGCATAACAGAAACAGAGAACAACTAAGGTCATTCTAGAAAACCCTTGTGTACTTAAAATGCGTGTAAACTAGCGGAACTGTAGATAATTGCTTCCTTAGGCAGACTTCATGCGATCCTTGCTTTGAAAGCGTGTGGTACCGTCGTTGGGATCTTTCGTCGCACTGTGTTTTTGCGCCTTCCAATAATACACACGCTCTCATGCTGGCGCCATTTTTCTGGTCTTGTGAGTGAGTGAGTGAGTACTCAGTGAGTGAGTGAGTGAGTACTCAGTGAGTGAGTGAGTGAGTACTCAGTGAGTGAGTGAGTGAGTGAGTGAGTGAGTGAGTGAGTGAGTGAGTGAGTGAGTGAGTGAGTGAATGAGTGAGTGAGTGAGTGAGTGAGTGAGTGAGGGAGTGAATGAGTGAGTGAGTGAGTGAGGGAGTGAAGTGAGTGAGTGAGTGAGTGAGTGAGTACTCAGTGAGGGAGTGAGTGAGTGAGTGAGTGAGTGAGGGAGTGAATGAGTGAGTGAGTGAGTGAGGGAGTGAGTGAGTACTCAGTGAGTGAGTGAGTGAGGGAATGAGTGAGTGAGTGAGTGAGTGAGTGAGGGAGTGAGTGAGTGAGTGAATGAGTGAGTGAGTGAGTGAGTGAGGGAGTGAATGAGTGAGTGAGTGAGTGAGGGAGTGAGTGAGTGGTGAGTACTCAGTGAGTGAGTGAGTGAGTGAGTGAGTGAGGGGAGTAAAGTGAGTGAGTGAGGGAGTGAAGAGTGAGTGAGTGATGAGTGAGTACTCAGTGAGTGAGGAGTGAGTACTCAGTGAGTGAGTGAGTGAGTACTCAGTGAGTGAGTGAGTGAGTGAGTACTCAGTGAGTGAGTGAGTGAGTGAGTGAGGGAGTGAATGAGTGAGTGAGGGAGTGAATGAGTGAGTGAGTGAGTGAGTGAGTACTCAGTGAGTGAGTGAGTGAGTACTCAGTGAGTGAGTGAGTGAGTGAGGGAGTGAATGAGTGAGTGAGTGAGTGAGGGAGGGAGGGAGTGAATGAGTGAGTGAGTGAGTGAGTGAGTGAGTGAGTGAGGGAGTGAACGAGTGAGTGAGGGAGTGAGTGAGTGAGTACTCAGTAAGTGAGTGAGTGAGTGAGTAAGTGAGTGAGGGAGTGAATGAGTGAGTGAGGGAGTGAGGGAGTGAGTGAGTGAGTGAGTGAGTGAGTGAGTGAGTGAGTGAGGGAGGGAGGGAGTGATGAGTGCGTGAGTGAGTGAGGGAGTGAGTGAGTGAGTGAGTACTCAGTGAGTGAGTGAGTGAGTGAGTGAGTGAGTGAATGAGTGAGTGAGGGAGTGAATGAGTGAGTGAGTGAATGAGTGAGTGAGTGAGTACTCAGTGAGTGAGTGAGTGAGAAAAACGTTTAATGGAGCCAAGTAAAAACAAACGAAAAGAAACAGAAAAGTGCGTGGCCTTTTGTCAGTCCAGGAAGGCGCCAGCTCTTTCCGCTGCTCGGGCCAGTGAGATGAAATGTTGGCCGTGAACTGGTCAGTTCGCACTCCCACTGCTCCGGGGATAGGGCAGGAAAGGGCGTGGTATGGCAGGAACATTACCACACACTGTGGGACGTGGTGCAGGCAGCCTGGCAAGTGGGGCAGTTGTAAGGGCATTCGGGTGGAATGGTATGGAATACAATGGGGGGTGTTTAGTATGTTTGGATTTGGAGTGTGCGCCAAAGGCGGGTGCTGTGACCGTTAAGAGACGGGGTAGGTGGGGATAATGGAGGTGGCCTGGTCGGTAGTGGGGAAGGATTTGAGCGCAGCAAGCAGAAAGTGGTTGGTCGAGGGGTGGCACGGCCGTGTTGACCACTTTCGAAGGGTTTGCTCTGAAAGTGATGTCGCGTAAAGCGGCTTTGTGTTTTCTTTTGTCGCTCCTCAACGCAAATAATGACAGGCAACTCTAGGCGACAACCTTGCATCAAGCCAGCTGCAAATACAAGCCTAGCTAAGCAATGAAACAATCCGCGACGCACCTCAGCAACTCGGCGATCCCAGCGCAAACCTCGCTCTCGTCGTCCGCTGCAAACTCCGGAAATCGCAAAAAGTCGGTGGACTCGATGTGCGTGCCTGAAACCGAATTCGGCCCTTCACAATTACGAATAATCATAATATGCGTATGCTGCCGCGCTAATCAGTGATATCTTCACCCCTAGTCTTATGCAAATCAAAGACAAGAGTGTGCTCTAAACTCGCCTTCATAGACACAGCTGAATTTCGACCCCGATTACTAGCCATTGCGTCATAACTCTGTTGGATTAGAGTTGCATTGATATGAGTTTCAGGTAAATAAAATGGTACACTTTACAAATAAAAACACAATTATTTAGAGGCCATTTAGAAAAGAACGTTGCGTGTTGGCAGGATAACTTCTAAAATTCTACTAGGAAGACAGCAGCAGAGCAAAGACACCTAATATGTTGAATATATGATTGCGCTTGTTCCATTCCCTCACAAAAATTCGGAAAGACTTTTTCCTGTTCTTATCTGTAATTAAAACTCCACCGGCAATTGATGCATGTCACAACAGGCAAGTGTGCTTACCTATGCGGATCCTGGCCATGTGCAGCCTTTGCAGTCGTATCTTGATACCCGCGCTTCGGAGGCGAACGATGCGGCCTCGGAGCGTGAACTCGACGCAGGGCGAATGTGTGGGACGCACAAGCACTCCGCCAGCGCCAGGAAGCCGGTGCTCGAACTCGAGTTCGACCTCGGCCACCGCCAGAGCCCAGCATGCCTGGCTCAGCACGCTGACACACTGCTCGGGATCGGAGAGCTGCGTGCCACATTGAAAGGTACGTTTTTTTAAAAAAACTCGCTGTTCATGCCTTTTTCAGATGTTGCGTTTGTAACTGCGCAACTATGTTTTGATAAAGAAGGTCAAGTGGCTTTTAAGGACTTGTTGGATGAGTTGGTGCCCCGTAACGGTAAGTGTAAATTGCGCTAAAACCTGACAAACATAGAGGTGGACCCAAGGACAGGCGCTGAACTGCAAATAGTCGGTTCGAGAACACATCAGTAAAAACGTGAAGGACAACACTGTGCTCGCGCGAAAAAAAGGGCAAAACCAGAAAATACATTTGAAATGAAGAAATTTTATGACATTTCCTCAAATCTCCTCAAACTTTGTCTCACTGCAGTAGTGGTCACTAAGTATATTTACATACACTAGGTTCTCGAATGCTAGACTGCTTAGGGTATTATTTCGCATGCCACTCTAAATAAAGTTTAAGGAATTCATTTCAATGTTATTTTGTGCCAGAGCCTAATATTTGCCATGTTTGTTTTCTTCTGAAGCATTCCCAGTGAACAACGCAAACTCCAGATAAATAAAAATTGACAAATTAAAGGGCACAGCTGTTCAACTTGTAATCAACAAATATACTGGAACTTTTATTGTGCCTTAAGCAAGGATAAAGCTTCGGAGTGAACTGACAAATCGGCGAAACAACATGACAAATAATAATTGTTGCATGTAAACTCTAAAACGGGGTGATGTCGATGTACACGCATTACGCCCCTCCGAATATATGTCTTTCAGGGCAGAAAGAACAGAATCATGATTTTAAAATTTTGTTTTAGGGCACAGCCCCTGGCTTATATACATTTATTTTTCACAATACTACCGTCAGAACGGACACCTGATTTAATTGTTGCTGATTGTCAAATGCCGCGTCTGCTCTTGCAGCTGGTACAATCGTTACGGTTGTTATGCACTTGTCTAGCCACCATCTTGTGGAATGCTTTTCAGGGGTGCCAAGGTAGAATGCCCTGGCGTCATTGTACGTACGCTCCTTCGAAAAAGAAAGTGCGCAGTGTATTGTAAGCGAGAAACATTTCAGCACTTCCGTGCACTTTCACTAGGCTGATATCCCCGTAGAATTAAAAACATAACTACTCCGCAGCACTGTTTTTAATATGTATAAGCGGCCTGGTAGTTTAAAGTGAAACCGATCGCTATAGTTATTAGTACCACCAAATCGCACAATCTTTTAAAGGAGCCATGAAGACAAAATCAAAGTTTGTTTCATTTAAAAGATTGCCTCGTTAGAATTATGCTGACACCGCTTTTAACGTAAACTTCGCTCAAATAAGCTGTATAATTAGGAAAAAAGGGAATGGCCATGCGACCCATTAACTCATTTCCCCAACAGAACCTGTGATGTAGTACCAGCCAGCCAGCCAGCTCTGCGACTGGCGGAGGCCGGAAAAGAAAACGCAAATTAGCCACAACTTATAAGCTTGCTCAAACGAGCTATTTGCGCTTAAGTTTAGGGCACATTCTTTTTTGATCAGTAAAAATGGTGGCACAAACAGTAGAAGTTACGAAAGCACAGTAAACATAGAAGTACTGATGCGTACTGCTGTTGGTACTGCGCGCACTATGCTTGGTTCAGCTGCACAGGACGCGGGGCTTTGGGGTTGTACCAGACGACACTGGCCGATTGAGGCAAGCGACGATGTCTTGTGGACCGTATTTGTCGAGCGAGCACATGTTTCACGAAACAATATTGTCTCCCTGAAAAAAACAAGCCAGGTTTATATAAGTTCACAAACAAACCAATGGCTGAAAACGGCTTGCCGCGATGTGGTGGCGCCATCTAGGTTGACTAACAGTAAGCAAGTCTCTGCTCCCACGGCCGGAGACGACTCGGGAGGAGGAGAGTCGAGTCCGGCCGTGCCGCTCCACACCAAGTTCAGCTGCAAGACCTGCTCTGATGACTTCATTGCAAACGTCGTTCAAACACACGTTTTGGCACGAGAATCAAAATTTTAGCTTAAATTGATTAATTTCGCATCGAATAAAGAATCGTTTGCTTCCAGACAAAAGCTGGGGGCACTATGGAACACTAAATATTTAGAATAAAGCAAACTTCTATTTTGTCTTCATGGCTCCTTTAAGTCGTTTCCACAGAACGGTTTACCCACCGAGATGAGCTTTTAGTAACGTCAACAAGTACGAAGCTCCGGTACGGGATATATGCATTTGGTAAATGAATCGGCATGTTACACAACATTGCGATACACTGATTCTCGTCCGAGTCCGCACCGAGTCTTACGGAGTCTTTCCAGAGGAATAGCTCACCTTGTAGCTGGAGAGCGGAAGCCAGCCTGGCTGCATCTCGGTCACGAGGTAGTCGCCCGTCCATTCCAGGTCTTGCAGAAAAACATTCGCCTTGGAACAAAACCAACCCTTTGAGACGCAATGCTGCACCCTTACTTTTTTACATCCTAATCCTTTTAATAAACACGACTTGGGAGAGATTAGGGTACCGCGAAAGTAATACACCTAATGTGTTAAATAGCAAACCCTAAAGTTCAGTTTTCAAACTCATGCAGCAGATATCCAGTGGAGTGGTGCCAGACGAAACACCTTGGGTGTTTTCGTCAATAGTGACCTAGGTGCTAAACAAATGATTTATTGATGCACTGATTGATTGATTGTTATTTGATTGTGTGGGGTTTAACGAGTCGACTACACAGGCGATGAGGTGCGCCGTAGTAGAGGGCTCCAGAATAACTACCACCTGGGGTCTTTAACGTGCCCTGAAATTTCGAACACACCGGCGTTTTTAGCTTTTGGCCTCCATAATTAAAGTGGCGGCCCCGGCCTGGAATCGAACCGTTTCCTCGGGCTCTGCAGCACAACGCCACAGCCACTGTCACCGCGGCGGGTGCTAAATAATTTAGATTGAGGACATGACGTTATATCTTAAAGTGAAACAAAGTGTACTGAGGTTTTCCGCTTGACTACTACGAACATTTTTTGAGCCTGCATAATTTCTTGAATATACAGTGATTCCTATATCTCAAATCAAGATTAGTGCTATAATTGTTTTTTTTTTTTAGATGTCTGCTGGCTTTTAAAAGCAAGATCAGACGCTCTAAGGCGACGTAAGTGTATGCGTTTTGCCTCCATGGTATGCCACATAGCTTACTCGCCTGCGGAGGGGTTCGGCATTTTTTGCGAGTGTTTAATGCACATCACCGTGGCAAGGGGCCCGGTGATACGGTGCACAGCGCCTTAAACTGTTTTGCCTCGCCGTGATTTGGTTGTAAATCCGCTGTTTTCCTAATACACCTCTATACGGGGCTCGTCATGCTACAATATATTTACACCTTTATAGGCAAAAAGTGCTGTAAGGTGATTAAGAGAGTAACGTTTCAGCTAAAGGTGAAGAAAAATGAAATAACGAGCGCCGACAAAACAGGGGTCTTTGAAATTCAATCCTCCCGATGCTCTTGTTAGCTAAACGTACTGTTCTTAATTTATCGGTTTTTGAACGATGAACCCCTTGAAAAAGTGAAAAAAAATCATATAAACTCCAAATATCTATTACCAGCCATTTTATTTACCCATTTCAAATGTTCTCGGGGCTTATGTGGTGCTAGATATATTACCCTGTATGCGGTACTCTGCTGCTATTGCTGTGGGATTTTGTTGCGAATACACCGACGGTTTATAAGCCATGCCAGGTGTCAACTATTATATCCACCGCAAAAGAATTAATCCCGGCTCTGAATAAAAAGTTCAAATGCACTGTGTGAACCTAAAATTTCCAGAAAAAGGAAAAGCCTAGAATTGGTGTAACCAACCAACAATAAAAAAAATTCGGCGACCTTCGCAATTATGCCAAGACTGAGTAAACAGCGCAGCTGGTGGTCCTCACTAGCTTTAAGGTAGTTTTACATAGTAGCCAGGGAAGAAATAGGTTAAATGCAACTTTCCATGACTTATTTAAATAAAGTCACTACCCTCTAAACCCGATTCCACGCAAATTTAAAAACCTTATCCAAAGCCAACGCGTTTAAACAAAAGAAATGTTCAATCGGAAGTGGCTTCATAACGGGAAAGGTTCGTGTCAGTGACTGTTTTTTGCTCGACGACGTCTGCGAGTGACTCTTGCTCTGCACTTGAATTATGGCCTAATTTCCTCATTACCGGAAATTTTTAACAATGCAAAATGGCTTAACCCAACGTCTAAAATAACGTGCGCTTCTGTTTGCCTGTGAATTTTCTTCGAAACACCGACGGTTCATCACTAAGCCTTTAAGGCAGGTTTAAGCGTATTGAATATCCATTTCGCTAAAAGGGAAATATGGCTCCGAAAAAAAGGGTTTCCCATGCCATTCTTGTGTACGCAAAGTCCACAATTGCTTTAGGAACGCACGCTGAAATAAAAAAATAGGACGCTCCAAGCGATGCCAAGACTAGAACAGTGCAAATGCTGGGGTCTATGTTGGTAGAGTTAGGCTTTGATAGGTATGCGCCAGGTGCTGTAAGTTTTGGTTAAACTGCGAAGCTTTCTCCATGCAAACTAGGTTAACATAAATCCACAAAATCCAACCCTACTAAAGCCGACAAATTTCCACGTAAAGAACTAAAAAGCCAGAAAGCTAAACGCTGCGACGAACACAAAAGGAAATCTGTTGCGCAATCGGCATGTTTCGCTTTATAATGAGGAAACAGGCGGTTCCTCACAAGTTTAGTGGGTTTCAAATATGGTATCGTTTCTGGGAAAAGAACTGAAACTATGCGAACTCGTTGTCTAGCACGTAGGGTATCATCAAATTACGCACGGAATTTTAAACCCTCTTTAAAGGTTCCGACGGAATTTCTGTCAGCAAAAAGGTGAACGGTACAAGCAGGAAAGCTAGACAGCCACTGTCTGAAAAAAAAAGTGCCAATCTTCCGCTCGCGCTGTAAACCGGCATGGTTACGATCTAAATGACATGTACACTACAAAGGGCACTGTTCAACCGTTGCGCCGACAGATTTGAAGTCGTGAATCTCTGCAAATTTTCTTATAGTTTATTGGTCCATAATGTCGCTCTCCGGTGCCGGGGACTGGCGCCGGACGTAGGGCTCTAAGGACGCCGAAAGCCACATGCTTCGTTTGGGCCGACCGCGATTTCCATAGATGAATCAATGAAGACTAACCACAGGCTCAATTCGAAGGTCGTGGTGATGTGTTGGCATGAACCAAATGGAGCACTCCACTCCGGGGATGATCGCACGTAGGGCCTGGAGTAGCGACGGAAAACTCGTATTCGACACGGCCAATTGCGCCGGTGATTTGCATTGTCTTACGCACGAGCGAATTCATTCTGAGGCCTGACTTTGGGCTCCTGTCTTATCCCAAAAAACTCAATCTCACGCTCCGCGTTCTCGCTATGCGATTGTCTCAGATGACGCACGATGGAGGTCCAGAATTTGCGGAGTTCTTTGGCGCCACCCCGCCCCTTCGATTTGCCTCCTCGGGCAAGTGAAACGGCATCTTCTAGCGAACCTCCGGTCGAAGCTGAGCGTGTGACGCACGTCGGGCGAAGTGCGAGTCTGCCCCGTACCTCCGCTCTCACACAGCGCGGGGTGCGGGGGGACTCTCGGCGCATCCTAGTTACCGTGGTCGTCGCCCAAAGCAGCAAGACGGCTGTACACTGATAGCTGGTCTAGCCGTGACACGGGCTGAATCCTGCGGGGGGGCGTGGAAGGTCTTGCGCTTGTTAGGAATGCGCGCATGCGCGGTCATGTCCTCCTATACTCCTCTCCTCGACATGCTGCATGTATATGAAGGGACGCGCGTTCAACTTCACAAAAGGGCCGGTTTTTGCTTCCCTTTTCTTGGCTGCAGATGAAGTTCGAAAGAACGTACCGCCCTTGCTGCCACCCCCCTCCAAAAGGGTAAACCTCCCTTACGCACTTTCCGCCATCACCACCCTATGCGACCTTTACTCGAGTTCCCCCCGTGAACACGGCGGCGGTTTTCTAAAGGTCAATTTTGCCGCGTTTCACAGCGCACTTGCTGTATACAGGAACCTTCATTTACTGTGGGACTTATCGTAATGCCACCACGAGGCCTAGGCTTGGGCGCGAGAACTTCTTGTATGTTTGGGTCAAACATGCTTTTCAAGGCTTATTTTTTATTTCCCATCGAAAAAAAAAAAAGGAGTGTATTTGAATTTAAAGAACACTACCAATCCACTGGTGTGTTGACGTTTTCCCTTAAATATGGAAAATGTTTCCTTTTTGCTAAAATACTGAACAAGAATGAATGGTGTTTACAGACTTGCCGGTATGGAAAAATTTCACTGATATAAGCTTCTCGTCTAAGAATTATGTTAACTTTTGGCCGGGCGGCCAAATCGAGTAGGAGACTGAGAGACAGGCAAACGTTTTTGCGTTTGGGTAGCCCAAACGGGACTGTAGTCCTAAATAGCGATATGTCCTTTCGAGTGCACTTTCTAGTGTGGAAGCCAAGCGCTGCGTGTAAAACTTCCCTCCGGTGCCACTACCTACGCTGCGTAAAACGGGGAACATTCTTCCAATACCTAAACCATGTGTGCAACCACCTACTTAACGAGAGAACAGGCGCCTCTGAATCTGGTGCACATTTAGAAGCGGAATTAGTTTTACATTTGGAGTGAGTGCGAGGCTGTTTTTGCGTGCGTGCGTGTGTTCGGTGTGTCTGTGTGTGAGAGTGTGCCTGCTTGCTGTGTGTGCGCGTGTGTGCACGTGCTGAGTGTCCCTGCGTGTGTGCATGCGTGCGTGCGTGCGTGTTTCTGTACATGTCTGTGTAATTATATGCGTGCGTGCTTGTGTCTGTATGTATGTCTGTGTGCGTGAATGTGTTGCGTGCACGTGTTTATGTCTGTGTTGTGCGGTCGTGTGTGTGTGTGCGTGTGTACGTGTGTGTGTGTGTCTGTATGTGTGCGTGAGTGTCTGTCTCAGTTTGTCTCGTGTGTGTCTGTGTGCGTGTTTTTTGTGTGTGCCTGTGTGTATGTGTTCGTGCGTTTGTGTCTGTGCGGGCATGGGTGGGGTGCGTATGTGTGTCTGTGTGTTCGTGTGTGTGCGTTCCGTTTGCATGTGTGTGCGCGTGCATGCATGCCCGTGCTGGCGTCTCTCCTTGTGTGCATGCGCTTGTGTGTTTGTGTTTTCGTGCACGCGTGTGTGTATGTCTGTGTGTGCCTGTCTACGTGTTTGCGTGTGCATGCGTGCGTACGTGTGTCTGTGTGTATGTCTGTGTAAGTGCGGCGTACGTCGTTTCGTGCGGGGTGCCTGTCTGTGTGTGCGCGTACGTGTATATTCCTGAGGGTGTGCGGGCGTGCATGTGTGTGTCTGTGCACGCGTGCGTGTTTGTGTCTGTGTGCATGCTTGCGCGTGTCTTTACAGACACAAAATCCGAGACTCGCACGCATGCACACGTGCATGATACCTTTACCGGGCGCAACCAGTACCTCCACACTCAAGCCACGAGCCACTTCCCCGGGCCTGCGCGCGCCTTATTCTGCGGCCGCACTCTAAGGTAAGATAGAAGCCAGCGTGCACCCTGCCAGGAAGCGGCAGCAACAGCAGCCCCCGAAAAAACTGGGAGAAGAGCCGTAGAAAGGGCCGCTCCTAAATGTCTCAAATAATGTGAATGTGTGTGAAAGGCCAGTACGTTCTGCTATGCCGTCAGTAACTAAGCGTCCTCACCTTCCCATGATGGGCCATCAGTCGCCGTTTGATTCTCCTGTTGACACCGAAGCCGTGCGTCCCACAGCAGCCTCGGGTACTTGTCTCGGACGAGGCTCGTTCTGTGGATGGATAGACGAATTGTGTAATGCATTTTGTAGTAGGAAGATATAATGCCTCTCTTGATATTGCTAGACGATGACTGTGAAGGCACGAACCCGTCTGTGAGAATAAAACTAGCGCCCGCAAAGAAACAAAAGTTATCTACAATACAAGGTGTGTTCCGTTGTACCCGGTTTTGAGATTGTTTACCCTCACGCTAGCGGTTGTTGTTCGTATATAAGGGCCAGTGGTGTAGCCAGAAATAAATTTCGTGGGGTGTTCGTCACCGGGAAAGTGAAAAAAGTGGTTGCGGCTTAGCTAAGCTAACCTTGAATAAGCAAAGCAAAATCTTGACTTAGTCTGGTTGAGTCTTGGTTTCGCTTGGTTTTAACCTTTGATGTAGCTGTATTGCCGACCAGGCCTCAAGGTCGTTCGGTCCCGTGCAACTCTCACAGAAGGAGGCCCGGCCTCACTTTTAATTCTTGCGAGCTTTCGAGCTTCGTCCAGACGAGCTTGCGAGCTTCGTCCAGGCCGTAAGCGCGTGCGAGCGTGTGTGTGTGTGTGCGCGCGTATGCGTGCCAATCTTTCTCTCTGTGCGTGTATGTGTTGGTGGTGTGTGGGTTGCGGTGTGATAAGATGTCTAGTAGCGGGTGAAATAGAATTTCCGCTCACTTGGTGCCGAGAAAGAATGCCGAGGTGCGGTTGTCGACGTTGTTCTCCAGATTGCTCAGCTCCCTGCGGAATAGAAATGGAGGCAATGAGTACCAAATTCGCGCTGCGAACACTACGGCAAAAAACCTTAGAATTTGTGTAAGCTGGTACGTGTCTTAACGAGAAAGCGCTATTACTCCGGCTGCAGACCGATAAAACGACTCGTTTTGTTCCTGCATTGTAGCGTCAAGCTGACCTTCAGGTTATGTTTAGTGGCAAAGAAGCGTTCAGAAAAGCAGACTACACGTGGAAAGAAGACTAAACATGCAAAAGGTTCGTGGACAGCTCTGTGGACGTTTAGGTCAGAGCAAACTTAGGCAACAGATGGGATACTTAGAAAATGCCTTTTATCTTGTACAATCACGCTGAAATTTCGATTTTGTCGTCCACGTGGAAAGCAGTCCACAAAAATACGAAGCAGGCTAGCCTGCTCAAGAAAGTTCAGAAACACCGTAATAATGGCTGCGGCTTAGCTAGGCTAGACCCAAATATGCAAGCAAAAGCATACAAAACCGTTTGTTAACGGAACGATATGGCTATACTCGGGAAAAAGCTAAGGACGGCAATAGCTCATTTAAGGTATCACTAAGCCTAAGCGACGGACCCCGATCTCAACGGGGGCGCACGTTTTGAAAGGTGATCGGTATGAATG
This sequence comes from Haemaphysalis longicornis, assembly GCA_013339765.2. Lineage (NCBI taxonomy): Eukaryota > Metazoa > Arthropoda > Arachnida > Ixodida > Ixodidae > Haemaphysalis > Haemaphysalis longicornis. Next base: position 36,771,713 of record CM023451.1, read on the forward strand.
CGTGATATCATTTGCCTTTTCTCACGTGGTTCTTTTGCGGTCGTTGCAGTAATGTATTGGCATATTAAGTGCAAAATATCTCGTAAACGGCTCGTGCTATTTTCAAAATATACCCAGTAACGCTTTACTTGCGGTGCGCGGAGTAACATCCGGCTGCGGTGATGAGGCACTGCGTCAAGTTCAGTTGCCGTTCTTCAGTTGCAACCAAGTATAGACGAACGTTCGCTACAGCCAGCACTCACTACCGTGGTTTCGTCAGTTTCCGAATCCGTCGTCGAAGTCTAAAGCGAGGCTTCATTGCCATATCTAAAGCTCATCGCCGTCGTCATTCCCTATCATTCTTCCGTCGCTTAGCTCGGCCAAGTTCCAGTTCTCCACTAGTTTCCGCGTGCGGCTTTGCGCGCTTGTTCTGACGTTTCGCTTAAACTTATTAGCAATGCGAGAGGAATCACCAGGATGTCCGACGCAGCAGGCGGCTGCCGGTTTACCGGCAGTGAACTGGATTTATCAGCGATGGTAGCAGATTGAAAGATCAGCCCTCTGCGAGCACGAATTCACACTTCAAATAATCGTTGTCACGTGACGTCGCTCTCCGCCTCGCGAGCTAGTCGCTCCCCCTACCTCTCCAACTTGCCCACAGTTGCCGCGAGCCGCATGAGCTGCGGCTAAGCGTGTCACGTGGTAACACTACCCAAAGGGCAAATTCTGACACTTGAGGAAACTCGCTTTATTAGCGCAACATTACTTTCACAATAAAAAAGCCCTTGGGAAGAACAGCACTCACACGAGTGCAGGCCTCACGCAGTTTTAATCTTCAGAAATGTGCATTACTGGGATTAAAGCTTGCTACGTCAGCCAAAAAGGAAAACTAGTTCTGCTATTTTCCTTCTACTCTGTTTCAACTTTTGCCCACAGTGAACGCGAAGAACGTAGCGCACCTGAAATCAATCCTACGAACCCACAAATGAAGGCGGCCCAGATCCTGTTTACAGTGTTGGGCGTGGTCAGCGACAGTCACTCAAGTAAACACGAAAATACTTTAATTCCCAGTAATGAGGGCTCCAATTCGGTGTACAATCTGCAGGAATGAAGTTGGGGTGTAGGGGTACGTTCTTGATGCCAAAATGTACAGCGTAATGCTTTCGGCAGATACGATTTCAAGATTAATCATACGAACCGTGCTGTTAGGCACATACTTCTAATAAAGGCAACAGCTGCTTTGAAACACTTCACATGAATCATATACTACGCGGGTTCTCGGACGCACCGGGCGAGTGTCATCCTGGACGCGTACCAGGGGACGTCCCGCGGCCGAAGCGCTACCACGCGTACCAGGCGCTCTCCCTGACTGCCTAGAACCTGAAACACGTCTCCACCGCCACCTGCCGTTTCATCCTCCCAGCCCAGGAGCTTGGTCGCCTCGAAGCTGCAAAAAAAAAGGAACATATGAAAAAAGTAGTTCGTGTTAAATGTTTCATTTCGAACTAAAAAAAATTAATAAACTTCGAATGCCAGAATGTTAGCTCCTCCGCTGCCTACCGCTGCCTACCGGTAAATGCTTGTGTCTTCCTATCTGAAAACGCACATCGGAAAACTAAATGTCAACGACGCGTTTAGGGTAAAAAATACAGCCACAGTCATCGACTACCTAAAGGTCCAGCCGGCCGGTATTCGAGGAGCATTCAGTATAGACGTTGAAGGTCTATACTACTCTATATTACACGATCAGGTCTTATCCTCTGTGAGGAGTGTATAAGTGGGTACAATGACGAACAAGTCTTTAGAAATGGTTGTGGCATCTCTGTAGACTGACTTGGAATTGTTGGCCTTTTATTTGAAAGCTACTGTTGTGTCTTGGGGTGGTCAGTTGTATGTACAACACTCAGGGGTTTGCATAGGGTGATGTGTAGCACCCGCAATGAGTGACATTTTCTTAGCTCGGGTGTACAGACGTTTGGAGAGTCAGCTTACCAGTTCAGTGTTCCGTATATTTCGGTACGTGGATGATTTTTTGGTATTATGTAACCAAGAAGTCTCCCTTTCCGTGGTCAATGGTTTTGTAGACCTCTTTGAGAAGGTTGGGCTAGGCCTGAAATTCGCCTTTCAAACCCCCTGTGAAAACAGGCTTCAGTACGTGGATTTGAATTTGAAACTTGAGAATGAACATTTCTGCTGGTGTTATCAGCCTAGGTCCGTGAAGCCAATTCTGAGTTATGCGTCGGGGCATTCCAAGTTGATAAAACGAGGAATTGCAAAGTCTGTGTTCGGTGCTGCTTTGGATAGGTCCTGTGTGCTTGCTCAGTGCAGGCTTTTCATGGTCAAGTGCGTCGCCTCGGAGATGCCGGTTTCCCAAGCAAAGTTTAGAGGTCAGCGTATGGAAAAATGATTAGAGAACTAAAAAAAAAGGGAAAGGGTGACGTTGGTGCAGTTGCAGTATAAAACGGTAGGAATAAAAAGCCGGCAGTAATTCCCTATTTGCACATGATGTCACATGCGTTGAAAAAAGGTTGGTTCCAGGTACAATGTGAAGGTTCTGTTTACAGCACGAAACAAAGTTGGCAGGCTTTTTGTTCTTTGGTTGAAAGAAAGATTGTCGGCGACCATCGCGCAGGCAGGAATGAATGCAGTGTGAACATAAACGCGGTATGTAAAGTGCAATGTTGGCTGTGTTTATGTTCTTCCATTGTCTTGCGGGAAGGAGTACGTAGGACAAACGGGCAGATGCGTCAACGTGCGCCTCAGAGCATGAACTGTTCCTGAAAGGGGCTATTATCGTCACATCTTGCTGAACATTGCAGAAAATGCCGGCACCGTGGTGGCTGTAGGCCGCTTTTCTGTTATAGAAAGATTGTGTTCAAGCATGTGTGGCAGTTGACGATGGAAGCCACTGATGCTTTCGAGATTACCCAGAGAGGGGATGAATGTGTAAATCGGGCATCGTTGCTTTACACGAGAAAGAGATTGCGTATTTTGCTAGTCATTGAGTGCACACCCTGCGGCAGTTGATGATGTAGGTTTTTGTTTTTGTGGGGTTTTATTGTTGTTTGTGGTTTTTGGGTTGTTCCCTTGTGATTGTAGGAGACGTATGCGTGGTCTGGTGACTGGGAGGGTATTTGTTCTTCGTCTTTTCTGATTAAAGCGCTCGCCCTGTGTTCCTTTGTTCGTGTCGCGTTTTTCCAGTGTTGCGCTTTCTGAACGTTTAAAAATGCAATGTCACCAACTAGCCAAACTCGCCATTCTGCTACATGATACTTTGTGCAGCCACTAAAAAATGTTGAAAGTACGCGGCTCTGAAATTTCCCCACAACGAACTTCAATTTATCCTCCTCCCTTCTTGAGGAATCAAACCCACTCTACTAACACGTTCTTGAGGGTTCGCCATTCATTGCGCATGAGGGAAGGCCCCACTTTATAATGGAAGAGCGCTGATGTCTCGTCCGAAACATCTATCCTAGCGCAAACAAGACGCGAACGCATTTTTTTGTGTTCGCGTCTTGTTTGCGTTACGAAACATGCCTCAGTTATCCCAGTACCAACTTGCACTTGCCCAACTTGGCGCATTACTTTATGTCTCATGCTTCCAGGTAGTCAATGACGGCGCTAATCCAAATCGTGGCACTGCCGCACATCCTAGTAGCGTTGTGCCACTTAGATGAAAAATCACTGTCGTCTCCAGCATTACTAAGTTGCCCAAGTTCGACGGCGGCTTGTCAGATGTAGCTTGCACTGAGGTACTTTCCGTCAGGCTCAAAGGAAACCTCCCAATCAAGTTGTAGCGTTGACTGTACGGGGGTGCACTTTATGGTATGCGCTTCATTTTTTTTATTCAAATTCCTTCATTCGGGTGTATTTCCTTATAAAGAAAGGAATATTGAAGTGGCAGTTATGATTTACTGACTCATTCTTTATTTCCCACTGTTATGCTTGCTCGTGAGCACGTGTGGAGATACTAAAGTCTCCTGGACGATTGCAAATGTTAATTTACACCCGTAAACCCCGCACTCTTACTTTTTATACACTTTTCACACATCCCTACAAGGATACTAACACAACAGGAAAGTCGCCTTAGGGAACAAAAATGGTTCGGTAACGGCGGCTCAAGTCGAAACCGGCCTTTGATTTTGAATCGGTGCTCAGAAGTTTCGCTTGCATACAAGGTCGCAATTAGGTGTTAACGGTGACTTCAAATTATGCGCATCCCTACTACCGGAACACCAGCGCGCAAAATGCAACAAAATGACCTACACTAAACAAATGACGGAGTGGCCGACTATTAAAGGGAACAAAAATTCAGGCACAATTTAACCCAATCTTTTTTGTTGCACTGGCTTATTCCTAATTTCCAAATGAGAAGCCTTCAAGTTCACTAACAAGCATTTGAAAAGCAATGCACCTCTTATATGGCCATTGGTTAAGGAATGAGGACGGGCGCTATTTCCGCGTACAAACGCTAGCTATACTGCATAAACAACTTCATCTATTAAAGTACATATATTTGCAGCACTGCCTTATGTGGCTGTTGACATCAATGAATTGAGGCGAACATGTGGATAAGTTTTACTACGAATGTTGCATCGTCAAATTTGAAACACGCTCCGCCAAAGAAAACGCACATTCTCTCCTAAATAAGAGTGCGATGTTCTCCTGAACCGTCAAGCAACGAAAGTTTCTTTCTGGGAACCAGTACAAAATATCCTTTAACCATTTTATTAAAGCTATAACCACCGCCTTTTCAAGCTCTTAAAAGCATTGGTTGGTAACCTGCTTGTAGCTGTCTCCGAGAATTTTTTTTTACAGGACAACCACGCAACAACTTTCTCCACAGGTTTAGCAACAATTCAAACCGTCACCCACGACTCTTCGTGTGTTGCAATGTGAAAGCCTTACATTTTATTTTAGTGAAGCACAGGAAAATGTCACTTTATAGAACCAATTACGAATATTCGATAGTGCATCGCAGTAGACACGGCATCGATGAAGGTGCTGGCACTTTATACAACCATGACGTGGGGTCGAGGGTGTATAGAAGTTTACACAGCACCCATAAAAGTGACGCCTTCTTTCATCATCATCACCATTATCATTTCTATTTCGGTAGTTTTCTTCTTCTCTCGGCTAAACTAACTAGAGGCATGTCCGATCACCCTGGTTCTCCACACAGATGCGCCTATAGTTGAACGTGCTTTCTTATTTTAAAAATTAACATGCGCAAAACATTTCTGTGCGCCTCAGTATGCGTCTGTAACAAATATTTCTAAATACAAGGCCACAGTGCATTAGCTAGGTTCAACGTCCGTCAGCTGCGAGGAATGATCAGCTGCAATGCATATTATGCGTGTTGGAGGCCCAAGCCAAAGTTCTCTGTGTCCAATGGCAGGGCACGAAATTTTCTTTCTTCTGAGTGTATTCTCCTTGCACTGTCAGCCATTTTTAAGACGGATTTTCAGAAATGTCGACGCCGAGCGTGCGTTTTTGCCGTAATTAAATATTTAATGCTTCCGCATTTTCATGCCAACGTGCTCGGCGCAGCTGGCGATTTAGAGGTAGTCGTTTACGGTTATTTCGGTTCTAGCGCTCGTTGGAGCGCTTTACCGTTGCCCATAATTTTTGAGGTATAATGTTATCTGAAACCTAGTTCTGGGACATTAACAGCATCCGGCGTCAAAAGAGGTAGCGCATGTAGTCCTCGCCCTCCTCTGGATTGTATATCTGTGGTCAAGATCAGCGACCCTGGTATTTTTTTCCGGGGTCGCTTGCAATTTCTCCCCCTTGCATTAGAGTATTTGCTTTGTTTGAAATCTTCGTGCTATATTAATCGTCATTGCCCTATTTGATTTTATCCTGTGTGAACCCAGCAGATAGCCGCCTCCTGGTTTGTCCTCCCTTTGCTCGATTTCATTTTTGCTAATGCTTATTTTTGGCGTGTGCTTTTGAAACGATAAGTGGGAATTGTTCAGTCTTCTCGCTACTCTATTGCAAGTTTCTATGAAACTCACTGCATTTTTATCTTAGCGCCCCTCTTCTGTTTACTCCCGTCCTTCGTCCGGGGCATAGCAGGGTCATTCTGTCCCCGCAGAAAAAACGAAGGACACCACACACTTAGTATTCACGTTTTTCTGGCTGTGTACCACCTCACATAGATCTTAGTCAAAAAGCCGTGAATTATCAAGTGTGTTCCATGCAGTTATTTTCTGGTCTAGTACTCGCGTGTAATTGCATTTTTATGTGTATTTTCAGTTTCTAATTGAAACATGCAGTTGGTTGCAATGTATTTTCTTACCCGTTATACCTTGGTGATACGGGAAGGGTCTCCACTCATGAGACCGTTTAAAAAGAGACGCTTTTTCAAAGAAAGTACTAAGAGTTGTGCCGCGCCTCCGCCAGATGGCGCCAACGGGTCCCGCGACAGAGGGAAGACGCAGTGAAACATCCCCCTCGCGAGGGGCACGAGCAAATGCAGAGCATTTCCGGGGGCACACGACGTTATGTAGTTTGCGTTACGTTAATGTTGTTGCACTTGTGGCAACTGCTGACGAGAGAGCGCTCGTCAGCAGTAATTTGAATGAGTCAACGATATAAGGCACGTTCGTAGGGTCACATTCTGTGTCGGCTTTGTGGCGCAGTGGGTAGAGCACCATGTACATTGCGTTCCGCCCGCAGCGTCGAGGATTCGAAACCGGGCGCCGGATAGTATTTTTTATATAGTAGGGAGAGGTGAGGTGCGGACTACGGACGTCAACGCGGGTGACATCGTGAGTTACTGAAATGCTCTGCATTTAGAAGAAGTTGTGTATTACATTATATACAAGGTGACACGCACAGCCAGGAAGAATCCTTGGATCACACCAAAAATGCGCATCGTTTCATTTTTTGAGAGCAAGGTTTCAGCTACAGCAGGGAAAAGCTCTTGGGGGTAGCCTCCATTCCCTTACAGGGCGTTGGAGCTCGTACAGGGCTCGTTCCTCCCATTGCAACACACGACATCGCCCATGCATCAGTGAAGCGGAGACACAGCCGAACACCTGTTAGTATATTAAGTCATTGCAGCCTCAATGCTGGAGGCACGCCTCCCTCTCAAGTCGCCCCCTCAAAAGCAACGCAAATGCGGCCTTTCCTCAGGCCTCAAAGTTTCCCCCACTACATCTACTGCTCTTTTTTTCCTCTTGGAATACTCTACACTTGGAGGAGTTGACCACTCCACCATGGGTCCCCTCCGCACACGGTGGTGGCTTCAAGCCAACCATATCCATGCAATCGTTGAACCCGCATTCTTACCAGATTCCCTAGGAAACAGACTCTTACGTAAGCTTTGGCATCAAAACTAAGGCTTTGCTTCTTTTGATACGGGGTTTCTGCATTTTTCTATGGACTGCTCATTCACAACCTGTGCTGTTCTACTCCAGCTTTCATCGACCGCCGACATCAGCGCCGCAAATTCCGGAGGGATAGTGCCTGATAAGCGGCGCTTACGTTCTGGAGACGTGTACTGTCCACATCTCTGCTCTAATAGCGCATGCGCACCGCGATCACAATGCAGTTGTCAAGACCCAGCTGCGTGAGGCCAGTGAAGACCACCGTTCTGAAACTACCGTCTCTTAACAATACTGCACCCACACAACGCCTCGCCATTTTCCCATTTTACTCCTCTCTGCCCGCTTACCGCTATCACTCATAACTTGACAATACAGGAACCGGCACACACTTGGTTTTCAAGCCGCATCCTCTTGATGGACGCAATCAAACATGAACGAATTCAAGGAGCTCACACAAACGTACCGACCTCCATTTTCAACCCACTGTACGTACAAGCATTTATCGATTTTCACAAAAATTTGAACGCATGGGGAACGCAGATAAATATAACCAACCCCCCGAAATGTTTGGAGCAACATGGTGGTATTGCTCAGCGGTAACATAGCGGAATTGCCGCCGAAAGGAGTAAACGAGCAGATTATGTCCCTTACTCTTCGTGTATGATATGGAGGAAGCTGACTGGTTCCGGTTGCTTGCACAAGGCCAGTAGCCGAGACCAGGGGCTTACGTCCGCTACCAGGTAGCAGCAGTCCGCCTGCGAGTAGGAATGAGACGTCGGCCCTTTTCATTTGCGGTTTTGACCTGATTCGGCCTGGGCGAGAAAAGTGATAATGTGATGTCACCAGGCCGCACTTTCTTCAGACGTTTCTTGTCACGCCTATTTTATTGTGCGAATTTCGCAAGACAAATTTGCCTTCTACTGCGTGTATCGTTAAACACATAACACGCTTCTTCAACGCACGACTTCTTGTTCCTATAAACTTGTTCTTGTTCCTATAAACTAAACTGGCGAAGGGTTCGCCGTCAACAACAAAATTTCGGCGAAGTGGGAATGACCTCCTGCGTGTACATCGCAGAAAATGTCATTACCCTTGAAATAATGCTTACAGGTCGACCAATTAGACGAAGGACGAAAAGTGTGCCTACCCAGGCAAGTGTTGACTTCCAACTGATCATTTATTTTGGAACACACACAATATACAAGTATTCACAAATTAGCAGGGTTGCGTGAAACGACCCGGGAACCAGCAGGAACTGCACATAATGAATATAACCACCGTATCTATGAAAAAAAATGGTGATTGATTCCTCTGCCATAGGAATCAGGAAAACACGAAAGTGAAATGTGCAGTGAAATCTGCAGCTGAGCATGATTTGCGCGACGGTGGCTGTCTTGTGGGTGTGCTTGGCGAGCGCCGTCCTGTTGGCGAGTCGCTTAGGCAAAGATGTGCTGGCGCCATTTCCGTGACGGATATTACGTCAGTGAAATCTTGGGGTATCCCGGCATAAAACACTTTTGTGTTAAAATGTAAAGCGAGAAAACAAACAACCCTAAGTATAACGTACTGATGACGATGATGATGATGATTCCTATTGGTTTCCCCTTTGAAGCGGGGTGATGACATGTCATCTTACCAAAAAGGACTAATATAACCACGTTTTACACTCTTGGTTTAATACTAGCGCTGCTTAGGGCAGGCACTAAAGCTCATTAGGCCCGAAATACTTTCTTTTCCCTGTTACAGGTGGTAAATGTCCTAGGCAATATTCCCCTCTCTGCTTTTCGTCCACCAGCATTCTAATCTTCTTTTGGTCCCCTCGACAGCCTCGAGGTTAACTTCCTCTGTGATACCCTTAAATCCTAGGGCTTCTGAAAGCCAAATATTCCCTTCATGTAGATTTGTATGGATTCCCTCACATTCTAACACTATGTGCCGCATAGTTTGTTTCTTTTCCGCAGACCACACATACCCCATCATTTTGTGAATAATTCCCCACAAAACTCTTAGTTCCCAGGCAACCTCCTCTAGCCTCAAAAAGCAAAGCACTGCCCTGGGAATTATCGTAGAAATTTTCCTTTCTGATGTTCATCTTCTCAGCCCTGTACATCTCTAACGATGTTTTAGCTTCCATTTTTTCCCCTCCATTTATTCGTTTCAATCTGCCTTGCCTCTTTTTTGGCTACCTTGGCTGTTTTGGATTCCCCACTGTTGTTTCCGTATTTCATCGTTAGCCTTCTAGTCTTTCTTAACCACTGCGTGTCCACGCTTTTCAAGTATAGGTACCTAAAAACCTTAGCTGCCCACCTTCGTTGATCCATTGCCCCCAACCTCATCTCAAAGTATATTTTACTCTGAGCTACTCTAACTTCAAACGACGCCCAGCCCATATCTCCCTGAACTAGTCTGCTTCGTTAGTTGTTTTCCATGCGCGCCTAGGGCCAAATGTCCTACCGTTCTCTGGTTTACTTCAAGGCCTGATAGAACGTCTGATTTTAAGCAGAGTACAGCATTCGCAAATGTGAGACCCGAAACCATTACTCCTTTCCACATTCCTCTTACTACTTCATATTTGTTATACCCCCACAGAGCTCTATGCTTTATTATAGCTGCGTTTCGCTTTCCCTTAACCTTAAGTTGCTCCTCGTGAGTACTTAAGTAGTTATCCACTTCGGCAACACTCCCAAATATTTATATACCTTCACTCTAGGTAATTCGCCTTGCTCGATAGACACTACGTAGGTGGTAGCGTCATTGAAAACCATTATTCCTGATTTTTCTGCACTGAAATTTAACCCGAGGTCAGTGGCTTCCTGGCCGCAAATATGTATTAGCCGCTGCATATTGGTTTGGTTATCAGCTAAAAGAACAATGTCGTCTGCGTATAACATTCCCGGAATATGCTGTTGTATCACTTCGCCTTGCACCCTTTTAGCACTCTTTATTTCTAAAGATTGCTTCCCTGCAAGAAGACCCTGTGTGCAGGGGTGCATCCTTTACAGGCCGCTTGCTTCGTTGTACTGGCGCGATTTTCGTGACGGATATGTCGGCACGGCAACCTTAGTGCATCCTAGAATAAAACACTTTCTTGTTAAAACAGCAAATAAAGAAAGCGTGATTTAGCGCGTTGGGACCACCGCCGTGGAGAAGATAAACGAAACGCGAGCTCTTTCTCTGAGAGACTGGGGGACGGCATACTGCGCCTGCGTCACCAAAACGTGCCATACCGCGCCATTTTGCGCTAAATCATGTCTTCTTTGTTTGCTGTTTTTGTATAGATACGGTGGTTATCTTAATTTTGTGCAGTGCCTGCTGGTTCCCGGGTTTCTTTGCGCAATCCGGCTAATGTGTGAATACTTGTATATTGTGTGTTTTTCGAAATAAATCATCATTTGGAAGTCAGCGCTGGTCCATGTAGCAGCACCCTTCGTCCTTTGTGGTATTGTTTTCACTGTTAAAATTAAATAAATGGAGTAACAACTCGCCCAAACTCTAACATTAATTAGTCATTAACCTCTTAAAATACAGCATGAACCAGTAATTTAAGCTATCGAATTATTAGAAATCTCGTGGTATAACTTTGTGAATAACAAAACCTGCCCCATTGTCCACTCTCAATGCAAAAATATCGCTAAATATGCCGCACTGTAGCACACTATCTCGACTCATAGTGTAACCTGAAACTTAACGCTTTGCACCTCTTGTACCGCCGCTAAGCTGCCCTTTTCCCGCAAATATCTCCTCCTAAATGTTGCCGGGTTCGAATTCCTGTGGCGGTATGTCGACCAAGGGATTAATAGCATCCACTGCTGTCTATAAGACATGACCTCCAGCCTGTTCAGGTGCTCTAGAGCTTCTTGTTTGTGATGACGACGAATTCAGCCTTCGCATCATGGTAAGCACACTTTGGACAAATACTGTTTCAGGAGGTGTTCTGGCGAACCAATGCTGCTTGTGTCTAGGGGAGACTTCGTAGTATTGTAATGAATCGTAGTCATTAAATTTGGTTCTCGAAAAAAACCCGATTACAATGCTTTGGAAACTCTGGTCTTTCCTGAAAAGAAACAAAATAGGCAGGCCAATTCGTGTGAATTATCTGTCTATGTACAGGTCCGCGCAGACGTAAACGTAGCACGGGAGCGGTGGCCGAACTGCATCACTGCCCCGCATATGGTGCCGGCGGGAACCAAGCAGCGCCGGTCTAAGAGTGTGCTCGAACTGCCCCCGCCACCCTAACATATTTTTAATCGCCGCTCTACTGGCATGTCAGACTGTGAGTTACGGTTTTCAAAAGGCAGCGCTGGGCTACAGAGGGACGCTGGTTGCACTGCCGCTCGCAGGCATCAGCGCCGACCGAATCCGCCGCTGTTGAGCTGGACGAAGCTGCGCGCGCTCGGAAGCGGGCCATGTTGCGCCCTAAAAAAAGGATGGCATAAAATTGTAGGCCGCTGCAGTTTTACCATAACATGTCTTTGCGATATAATTCATTGTAAGCCGACAACAACATTGCCCTGGACTTTATAGCAAGCACATTGACAGAAATGTTTGTTCTTCGGGAAAAAAATCTCGCATAGAAAACTGTTTTTTAAATTGTGGGTTTCTCCCACATTACTGCTGCCACTGAATTCAGGTATGTTCTGAAGAAAGGAAAATACAAAATGCCCATGTGGTGGAATTGTTGCCGCATTAAAACCAACTTTGTTATTTTAACGTGCACCTTCTATTAGTTAAGAAAATGTCGCCGCTCTGAATTAAACCTTCGTTGGTGTTATGTGGATGGTAAGATAAAGAAACTATTAATTAGCTGATCCTTCGACACGCGCCGTTAAAAAAATTCAGTGCCCTTCCACTCTGTGAAGAAGGATGACCAGCGGAGCGGCGGTGCGTAATTTTTGGCGGCTAATTGTTACGTGATTTATTTCCCGGTAGTTCCGGCAAAACAACAGTTACCGCCACGAACATCTGACACTGCGTAATAATAATGATAAAAATGTTGAACACAAACAATACAAGAACAACACCCAAAGTACAAATAATAAAAAATAAAAATACTGCCCCGAAAATTAGTTACAAGAACGCATTGGTAAGTTTGATCATGTGGCCTTAAGTAAATATCCAAACCAAAGTTATCCAGAACAGTCAAAAGTTGGGACCTTGTCGATTTCTATTCAGGCACCCTCAGAAATATGGGTCGAACTGAAACAACATTCGCGCTCTTAAAAGCGGAGCTGACCCAGGGCTGGTCTTTAGGACAGTCGAGTGTGGTATCGCGCCACGCTCCTCCCGGAGCAGGTTCTTCCGCCCCGAAAAAACCGGATCCCGGCCTGGAACAAAATCATAAAAACTAGAAAGTGTTTTTACGGCCTTCATATATAATACAAGACGTCTTACATTTTCCATAAAAGAAAATGCTTTCTAACAATGAATTTGTGCTTAGAGGTGAACCGACTTTCAAAAGGTCGCTGTAAGTTTGGTTTTTGTAGGCTGGTTTCCTCCCATTGCCTTTTGGGCCGTGAAGCATGACTAGGGAGAAATAACTTTAATGTCCGAGCAAGTTGGCTTAGCAACGCGACGTGGCCGCCGGCCGACGGCTGGCGGCGATGCTGGCGGCTCGGTCAACCATAAGCAGCTGCACCCCCGGTTGCGAGCTGCCGAGCGCGTCCTCCCACGGCTCGATGCTGCAGATTGTGGGGATGTGTTGAGATGGCAGGTTACATAATGAGAGAGAGAGAGACTGTCAAGGGAGTCACAGAGGAGACAGTTAGGGGAAGGGAACTGAGAGGGATGGCGTTAAGTTCGGGCCCCTTACTTATCCAGCAGATAGATATCGTTCATTACGTATAGTGTTTACTTTTGTGGTGTTTGTTTTTCCGCCGACCGAGCTGACTTTGGCGTGAGGGGCGTAAGAAGAAAGCGCGGAGGCTTTTGTTATTCGCCGCGCTTTTGTGTGCACCCGACGAGCGGGCCCGGAGACGACGCATACAAACGCGTCGGTCACTCCATAGCCCCGGAAACATGGACTCGACGAGTGAGGGTCGAGTCGACTGGCGGGTTCAGCTACCTCGACCCCTCCCGCGTTTATACGAACCCCGTACAAAGAATCGAGGTGATCGGAGTGGCGCGGTTCCCTGAAAAAGAGAACCGTAATTTCACGATTCTAGCGTGCGCCCTCTTTTGATAAAAGGCAGCCTTAATGCAGTGTGCGCAACCTTAATGTAGCCTTAATGCAGCCTTAAGGCAGTGTGCGCGTTACAATCGGGCTCAAAGACCGAAATAGGCTTTAACGCGGCCATCACATTCCCATGGGTAACGGACCCGAAGTCCCTGGAAAATCCAACTCAATCCAATAAAAAAGATCCGTCATCACCAAGTGAGTGAATTTCGCATGTCACATACCTTGGTCAGCTGTTGCACATTTTTTGTGCTGCTCCAATGAGCCCGCAACGCCTATAATTATGAAGATCAAGGCACTTGAAATCGCACACAGCTTTAATGTTCTCCGTTATAACTTTATAACTTTATTTCCAGCAGGAGCTGTATAAGCAATCTCATTTTCATTTTTGGCTTCCACAGCTGCATACGCCAAATAAAATCTCCCTCTTCCAGGTACGTGGTGTCATGTCTTTTCCATCTGCACAGTACCTTCAGTGTCAAATTATTTTTTTTCGAATTTTCCTGCGCGAACTTACCCGCGCGTAACGATTAGAACTACGCAAATACGGTATTCTGCTCCCCGCGGACCGCTGACTCAGCCCGACAAACGAGTCAACCCAACCCCTGCCCCCGAGTTGACTGGACTTGCCACGACGCCTCTCCGACCCAACCCAAAAAACCTGTTTATTTCAACTCAACGCGCCCTCGTCGGGTCAGTGTAATGGGGCGCATTATAGATGAAAGGGATGTAAGCTTTCGAAGGGGAATTTCTATGCGTTCGTTTGAGAAGCCGGCAGAGGCGGACCGTTGACGTTTTAACGGATGCGATTTCCGCCATGAGAATCCCCGAAGCGGACGGGGGATGAAGGTCGGTCAAGGGGGTCAAACCTTCGGTCAAACAGAGGAAGAGATAACCAGACGACCTGTCTGTGATAATTGCACTGCTCAAAGTTACTGGGCGAAGTTTCAGTTCGTCACACGTCTCAACCGGGCGACACGGCGGCTGGGATGCGTCAATAAGTAGGCGACCAGGCTTTGTTAGGCGCTCCACGTGTCTACAAAGGAAAGGAATTCTGGCGGCGCGGAGCGCAAACATAGGCGTGCATGATATGACAACATTTTAAGACGTTCCGCCCGATAGCCGATTACCGCCGTTAGGTCTGCTTGTAGTTTTGTTAGTTTTCATTTGTTATATTTGTGTTTTGGGGAATACCGTTGGGTTTTTGTATGAGAGTGAGAGAGGTGGGTCACGTGACTATTTTGAACCCAACTAGCGTTGTTTGTCACGGTGGCCAATCAGTGGGCCTAGTGTGGGCAAAGCAATGAGCCATCCTCACTCTCAAGTTGTGACGTCCCTTTTGTGGGCGGGGTTGTGTTGGTAAAACCAAGGAGTCTGATGTTTTGGGGGGAAACAGAGAGGGACGACAGAAACAGGAGAGGAGCGGAGAGCCCCGCTCGATGCGGGCCTTTCCCGACCTCTCGTACGCGATCATCAGCCGTGAAAGTTTTACATACGTAATGTAAATAAAGCGTACAAATAGTACATTTTGAGTTTGCTTGGAGTAGACCGTCGTTGGCTATGTGCCGTCGGCCAACGAGCCAGCAATCGTCGTTTCATCGGATCATCTCTTTGATCATCGACTTCGCCGACCACCTTTGAAGTTTTACTGATGGACTTTGTGGAGAAAGGAATGACTGACTTGGGAGATGGTCGGGGGGTTTTGTTATTGGCGCTCCTGAGCGTCGTTAAGGAATGTGTGGTCAAGGGGTATAGCGGCGCAGGGCGAGACGGTAATGCTCCGTGACTTCTTGGAATGAGAGCAGTCGACTACGGGCCGACCGAGCCCCGCGGTAGGGCACATCGGGGGAGTATGATTACAGAAAACGGCTCTAAAGTTGGTGTATATTGAGTTAACAGTGAGGGTGCAAACGACACAGAAAAACTGTCTGCTGTCAATTATGCATGGCCACCTACGGAGGGAATTTGGTTGCAGAAAACGGCGGTCACTGTTGCTTTACTGGCACTATCGGGAAATAAATTATGTGACAATGAGCCGCGAAGACGACTCTAACAATACGAACCACAGCTCCGGTGGTCATCCTTCTTCACAAAGCGGAAGGGCACCGAATTTTTCTAACGGTGCGTGTCGAAGCATCAGCTAATTAATATTTTCGATTTACCATAAACATAACAGTGCTGTAGAGTTTCAAAGCTGTAAAATTTTCTGAAGTAATAGAAGATGCTCGTTAAAATAATTACGTTGGTTTTAACCCTTTCCGTAACGTGAATAAGAAAAAGAGAAATGTACCAAGTTTACCAAAAAATGTTTCGCTCTCAATTTGTAGAGGTTATTGTTCTGAATAAAACGGCACCATTATTTCGATCAAATAACACTCGCTTATGTCTGTAACTGTGTAAGAAACACTTTCCTAACATGGCTTCACACGGCACCATAATTACGATGAAATAACGTTCCTTTATTTCGTGAATGGCGCAAAAACGTTGCTCGAATATGGCTTTACCGCGTGGCCTCAGCGTCTTGCAAAGAAGCGCCGTCAGGACTCCAGAATGACAGACGACGAATATAGTCGTCATAACCGATGACGACCCCACTCGTCATCGGTCGTTTTGGCCCAAAATTTTATGACGACTATACTCGTCAACGGGAGCGAAAGGGTTAATGCGGCAACAAAAAAATTACACCATCTTCCCGTGGGGAACCATGAGAAGGATGCGAAGCATCATGGGTGTTCCGTGTAGATTCCACTGTGTTGCCTTTATGTTGTTTCATTTATCGGAGCGCGAATGGGAACATAGTGTGAACCCCCATGTAGGGACAGAGAAATTTAGAGAAATGTTGAGAAATGTAGAAACAGCGAAGAGACCGACACCCGCGTTACCTGATCGAACCCCTCCTGGTCCTCGTCTTTCTTTATTGCAGGCTAACGCTCCTACCCTGCTGCCCGCCCTCTTCGTCCTCTTCTCTGGTTGAGCTGCAATGCGCGTGGCGCTTCCCGCCACAGCTTTCCCGCAGGAAATTCAACATCCTCCTCTAAAGTTTTCGGTTCGTCGTTACCGTTGACGTTCAGCTTCGCGTGCCTTCGTTGTATCAGTAGCTTCTTCACGTAGTCTGAATGAGTGAAGGACATAGGGCGCGTTCGTAGAACATGCTCCCGTCTCGGTTTGTAGCGCAGTGGGAAGAGCGCCACGTACCTCCCGTTGCGGCCAGAGAGCCGTGGGATCGAAACCGGGCGCCGCCTATTTCTTTTTATAGTGGACTGCGCTGACGTCAGGCCAAATGCTGACGGGGCTGAAGAGACGCGCATGCGCAGTAGAGTGCGGACCGTAGGAAAGGGAGGGAAAGACACAGCCTCAAGCATGAGATGCTTTGCATATAATATGCGCCCTATGAGGCCCGCTTCAATGGAAGACAGCGATTGTATGTATTCTTTACGGCATACTTTAACACAGAAAATTTCCACCGCATGGGCATTTTGTATTTTCCTTTTTTCAGAACAGACCTGAACTGAGTGGCAGCAGTAACTTGGGAAAAACACACACTTAAAAAAACAGTTTTCTAAGCGAGATTTTTTTTCCCGGAGAACGAACATTTCTGTCAATATGCTTTCTATATTGTCCAGGGCAATTTGGTTGCCGGCTTACAATGAATTATATAACAAAGACATGTTATGGCAAACTTAAGCGGCCTAAAATTTCATGCCGTCTTTTTTTTTTAGCGCGCAACAAGGCCCGTTTTCGAGCGCGCGCAGCTTCGCCCAGCAAACTCAACTCGAATCCATCCAGTCGTCCATCCAAAAACAAGAAGAAATAAACGCCCAATTCTCACAACGTATCAACAATCTCGAATCAAAGATGGATTCCATTCTACGCATTCTTCAGCAACAACATGGCGCCACAACCGCTTAGAGTGCTACAATGGAATTGCCGAGGCCTACCGAAGAAAAAAGGAGAGCTCACGGCATGGCTTCACACACAAGATAGAACACCGGACATCATCGCCCTTCAAGAACTAGGCAAAACAACGAACATCAGAGGATACGTACCGCATCAATACGACCCCTATCTTGCAATACTGACGAGCAAGCAGCTCTTAGCTCACATCACTCATCATGACGAGCATGTTCTCAGATTACAAATCGGCCCTCCTAAGCGCAGATGCTAATAATTACGAATATCTACAGCCCCCCTAAACACCAACTGCAAGACATCTCCTCCCAGTAGGAAGTCCCCATACACATGTATTGCTCAGCGACTTCAATGCGCCCCACACCTCCTGGGGATACATCAGGGATACGAAGAAAGGGGCACTATTGGTGAAACACATCACTGCCAATCAGTACGTGGTGCACAACGACCTGCATGAGCCCACACGTCACGGGAACTCGGTAGAGCGCGATACGTCCCCCGACCTGACGTTCTCCACTGCAGGACTACACATCCGATGGTACAACACACAAGAACATCTCGGTAGTGATCATAACATGATCCTAATCGACATCGACTTTGCACCACCTCGAATCAAGTGGAGACGACAACAACTCACCGACTGGGACAAAGTCAGAGCCACCCGCTCGCAAGTCTCAGCAAAAGACATCGAAGAGTGGACCGATCAGCTCAAACGGGCGTGGAAAAAATATACGGAATATCCAGTACAATACGAAGGGGAACCCGCTGCAGACAAACTCTGCTTCACTGCTGGCAAGCTCGACATAGCTTAACGAAACGCTGGAAAAGGAACAAAACAAATCGCTCACTCCGTATTGGTATCAACAAACTGAACAATTAGATTCAGCAATATACTTCAACATTATTAGCGCAGCAATGGTCTGATCTATGCGACAGCCTTCAAGGTACGCTTGTATGAAGACGACATGGCAGCTACTTAGACACCTACTCAATCCAGCAATCTCCAAGAAAGTGGGCGCTCAGAAAATCGCCCAACTGGTCAATGAACACGAAGAGCCGCAAAAACTCTTTACAGAAATCCGGAAAAAACATTCCACCGATTGCCTCCCCCAAGTATGTCGACTATCAAGGCCCTGAAAACGAATACATGGACGCACCCTTCCTCATGAATGAACACAAAGCGGCCATCAACACCTGCAAAGGCTTCAAAACCCCGGGGCCTGGTCAGATCACCACTCCGGCCCTCCGCAACCTTAGCGATGCCGATCAGGAATTTCTCCTGGAAAAAATTAATGACATTTCTACCGGCAAAATTCCGCTCCCCGAGGAGTGGAAAACGGGCCAGATGATCTTCATACCAAAGCCCGGAAAACCCATCACCACCACAAACCTCAGGCCTATCACTCTAATCTCCAATGCGGGAAAACTATTAGAGAGGATGGCTCTTAGACGACTTCAGGAGCACCTTGAAGACACTCACCACTTGGCTTTCGGCCCAAACTGTCGACCCAGGACGCCCTGCTGCCCGTATATGAAGATGTCACAAAGGATCGCAGCTTGGCGCAACTCAAAGTCATCGTGGCAGTGGACCTACAGAAAG
Source organism: Haemaphysalis longicornis (assembly GCA_013339765.2). Classification (NCBI taxonomy): domain Eukaryota; kingdom Metazoa; phylum Arthropoda; class Arachnida; order Ixodida; family Ixodidae; genus Haemaphysalis; species Haemaphysalis longicornis. The sequence continues at coordinate 36,790,707 of CM023451.1, forward strand.
CATTTGATAACATAGCCCACGATGCCATTCTACGCGAATTGGAGGCTACGAAATGCGGGCCAAAGATGAATAACTACATCCGGGATTTCCTCAGGGAACGCAAACTGACCCTACGGGTAGGAGACCACCAAACGCCTGCTATCCAACACCCACAACGAGGAATTCCCCAAGGAGCAGTGATCTCCCCGACACTGTTCCCGTTGGCCACGCTGAGAATACACAGGACCTTGAAGAATATACCCGACCTCGAACACCTCTTGTACGCGGACGATATCACGATTTGGACCTCGAAAGGCTCCCCAGGACAAATGCAAGACACTCTACAAAGAGCCCTTCTCGCCATAAGCTCAGCCGCCAAAGAAATCGGTCTCCAGTGCAGCCCTGAAAAGTCCCAACTCCTCCCAGTTCACCAACCACGATAAAATCCCCCGAGTATTCAACTGCACTTAGACAACCAACTAATCCAAACCAGCAAGGAGATAAAGATACTTGGACTCCACATCCAAAGCAACGGCAAAGCAGACTCGGCGGTAGCGCATATATTAAGACAAGGAGCGCAATTACTAAACGTCTGCAGAATAATTGCAAATCTAAACCACGGCCTGAAGGAAGCTGATCTACTAAAACTGCAGGATGCTCTTATTATCTCCCGAATTAGATACGCGCCACCGTACTGCACTCTCACAAATCACCATCACGAGAGGATTAACGCCCTCATTCGAAAGACTACTAAATTTGCTTTAGGTGTTCCTATCTGCACTGCGAACACCCACATAGAGAACACGGGGCTCTATGTTACGTGGAAGGAAATCATCGCGGCCCATCGCCACAATCAACTAATACGACTTCGGAACACCCAACCAGGCTGGGAATTATTAAGTTCTTGGGATTTTCCGCTCATCAGGCTACCACGGCAAACCTAGCTATTCCCCGCGAAGACCATGCCCGCATCACTGTAGCACCCATACCTAGGCACATAACGGCTCGCAAAAACGACGAAATGACGCCAAATCCGAGCCAAATATTTTTCTAAAAAGATCAGTAAATCCCTTGATGAAAAGCATGTTTTCACGGACGCGCCATGCCACCCTACTAAAAACATCCGTGCCTGGGCAGTAAGTACTTGCGGGGATCGCTTCTCTTCCTCCGACATATGCCCCTGCCTTAATAGCACAGAAGCAGAAACCTACGCTATTGGAAAAGCCATTGTCCACCATGCATCCCCACACAGTCCCCTTAACATCTATACTGACTCACAAGAAGCATGCACCCGCATACCACACAATAACATCCCACTTAGCGCGCACAGCCTCTTTCAAAACATCAAAGGAGACGTAAGGATTTACTGGGTGCCTGGTCATGCCGGCTGCAGGGCAATGAAAGAGTCAACCAGCTCGCCCGTGACACCGCTCTCCGGGCTCCCTGCAACCGCAGCCAGCCCCAGGAACCCTCGCCCCGAAACCCATTACTCTCCAAGACCTCCGCAATCACCCTAACCCGTACGTTCGCCCACATCCACAACTATCGAAACACGAACAAGCACTTTTTAGGCAAGCGCAAACGGGTACCCTCCTAACCCCAGCCAGAGTGGCCCTCTACAACGGAACGCCGATCCCCACCTGGCCAAAGTGCTCCAAGGCCCTCAACCAGGACCACATCTTCGATGGATGCAGCCCGTTCCCCGGAGGGAGAGCAGCACTCCAATCACCAGCCCTAAACGGCCAACTCCACCTTGCAGATTTCGCAAAGAAATTTGTTAGAGGTGCCCTGAACTTAGGGTACCTAAACCGGCTGATAGTTTCACAATAAAGCTTTATTCATTCATTCAACAGCGGCGGATTCGGTCGCCGGTGATGCCTACGAGCGGCCGTGCAACCAGCGCCCCTCTGTAGCCCAGCGCTGCCTTTTGAAACCCGTCACGCACAGTATGACACGCCAGCAGAGCGGCGATTAAAAATATGTTAAGGTGGCGGGGGCAGTTCGAACACACTCTTAGACCGGCGCTGCTTGGTTCCAGTTGGTGCGCATATGCGGTGCAGCGATGCAGTTCGACCACCACTCCCGTGCTCCGTTTACTTCTGCGTGGACGTGTACATGAATGCGTTCCAAAACGGATAATGGGGCCTTCGTAATCGAGTGTTCAGCGGGGATCGATAGTGGTCCCTAAGGGCTCTGTGTGCTCAGCAACATTGCCCTTCCTCGGAAACAAAGCCATTCGTCTGCTCTCGAACGTGGCAGATTTACTGTAATTGCGCACACACCTGTTTTCTAACATCTTCCCGGACGACAAACTACGATATCATCATACCTACCCGCATGTGTAGCCTCCGAGGCAATAAGGTGATGTGTTTTCGTACACTAACGAAGGCCCTACGATACAAGTCATTGAACAGAAGCCGACTTATGTGGCAGACTTTGCATGATACATTCACGCCCTTCAATCAAGATTTCAGAAACTACGTTTGAATTCTTCTGTACGGCTTTGAAGCTACAAACATACATATCACCCACCCAGACCCTGTTCCGTTACCCTATGCGTCATGGCATTGCTATGTCCTCACCTCGGTAGGCTCATCCCTGCTCTTGATGACAGCAAGGTTTTCGAAGCTTTCTCTCGATGGGTCCTTCGCCAGGGGAACTTCGTGAGGCCCCCGCGTCTCAGTGTGGGCTTCTAGCGATGAGCACCTTGTTGACGTGGATGTTGTTGCTATTGGGTCTCGATCACGCCACCGCCGCGTCGTCTTCGTCACTTCCTGCCGGATAAAGGCTGGAAGAAAGAAAAGGACCCAGGCACAATGAGTCGGCAATATTACGCAGCGGTGGCGCTGGCGATGACGACCATATTTGGCTAATGAAACGCATTGCTCCACTGCCACATCCGACATTGTCATGGTGCAGGCCTAAACCCACGCTAGGGAGAGGATGTCACTCAGACCTAGTTTCTCCCGCAGTTTTAGGGATGGGGATTCTTGCCTGCCGTGCTTTTTCGGCTTCATCCTGAGGGACATGAATATATTTTCTTTCTCTGCAACCAAACGTGCTAGAAGGGGGGCGACATAGTGCAGTAGAACAAGAATTGTTATGCGGGCGTAAAATTCGGTTGACCGAAATGCCTCACTATCGTTGCCTTTGAGAAAGGAGTGTTACAGATGATCTCGCATCGAGCAAGCCGAACCGGTTGCAATAATGAACATGCGGGTTTTGTTACGTGCACTGCTCTCGAGCTTCGCTGCTGGTACTTTTGGCCAGGATGGAACGGCTAGTGAGTTTTCTTTCAAGACACCTACATTGAATTTCGAGCTACCGGGCATTTACGGGAAAATGGAAGCGCAATTTTAATACGTCGCATTCTTTGCCGAGTACGCCCCCAGCCAGGACCCTGACCCGCCCTGCATTTCCAGAACAATTCATAACTCGTTGATGCAACACCTGCAATCGTTACAATAGCGTAAATAGACACAAATGTTCGAACAGAATTGCGAAAAACGAAGACATAAAAAATAGGAAAAATAAATTTGTCCCACAAAAGATCGGACAAAACCAACCGTATTACTTTTATATATCTACCTCCCCCCCCCCCACTCCCCCCTAAAAAAAGGTCAACCAAGAACCTTAAAAATAGAAATAAAAAAGGGAAAATTAACCATGTAACGCCCTGCATTCACACAAAGAAACAAATTTTGCGGAAGTAGCACCTGTAATCGTTATAATAGCGTAAATTTAGATAATTGGTCGAATAGAATTTTTAAAAGCTTAAACGTAGGAAAAATATAAAAATAAATTTTTCTCGACAATGATTTCATATAATACAAAATATGTACCTTATACAGATCCCCCCAAACACAAGCATAAACAAAACAGTCCGCAAAAGAATGTTCAGGAGACGATTAAAAATAGCGAATATGACGAAGCGAGTAACACCCTGCATTCCTACAAAAATGTACGCTTGGCGAAAGTTACATCTGCAATCGTTTTAATAGCGCAAGCGGAAATAATTGGTGGAACAGAAGTAAAAAAAAACAGAAAGAACTAAAACGGAAAAATTTTACTGGAAAAATGGAATAATTTTTTTCCAATAATCATCTGACCAAATCGGAAACATCCATCTTCTGCATCTCCCCCAAAACCCGAAAACAAACAAAAAAATCACGCACTCCTCCGACTAGCAACGACGATGGCTGAACGCAAAGCTTTTTCGCGATGGATTCTGTGGTTGGCCAATCGCACATTTAATGTATGTGCGACTCTGGGAGTACGCGCCACTATTTTATAATACCCCACCAACTCTCTTGTGTGCACTCCGTAGGCCTAATGTTTGGGTTACGGGTGTACGGAGCGAATCGTTGCCTTCTGCTTGGTGTTCGTTTCGACCTTCTCGAAATGGAGCAATCGCATATACGCCGGCTCGATATCGCGAGGGACCCAGGCTCGATTCCCGCCACGGGGAGCGTTTTTTTTTGGTCACTTCACCCACGATCACTCATCGTCACCGTCAGATAAAGATAAACATGGCTTTTCTGCAAGGCGTATTGTCGTACAGCGGCATCAGTGAGCAGACTATATATACAGCTTAGCTTCAGAAGCCCGCAAAAGAACATTGGAAATGCGTATGAATAGATTCACGCAGCTCGCACTAGTGCTGCAAGGCTGGAGAAACCGCAGAGCTGGGGGTTGACCTAGCTTGCTCCACACAAGCTACAGGTCGATCTCATAGTGCGAGCGGCTCTCAGGAGAAGGGAAGCAGCCGTACCATAGCAGCGCAAAGCCGTTTTGGACCGCACTGTAAAGCAGATACCATTGAGCTACGTGCAGCGTTTTATTCGGTAGCAGTCGTAGTCATTCCTTTCGTCGTCTCTTACGACGGCACAGCCACGTAGGACATAGTCTCTTGTAGCGCGTCCTCGCCTATGTAGTCCTCACTTCTTCGTCAGGTGGTGCGGTGGCCGTCTCCAAGTGTGGATCGCGAAAGGATGGCTTGACAGATTTGTCGCCATCATCGGCGTGGCGGACCAGTGCGCGCCGGTCGCTACTACGACGACGACGACGAAGGCGTGAGTTCCGCACGTGGCGTAAGCCCACGCGCAAGCCTGGACGACGACGGGCTGTGGCTGCGAGACCCGCGCTCATGTGCGCTCGGTTTTTTTTTTTTTGCTAAAGCCACTGCTGAAAGGTCGTCCTCGGCGACTCGCACTGGGTAGGTCGGGTGGTCGCTGCGAGGCACGCGCTCACGTGCGATCGGGGTTTTCTGTCTACGCTGGACGTACATCGGGTGGCATAAACAGCTCTGCTGTTAATAGCGTAAACGGACCAAGTCTGCAGAACGTCTTGCTTCTTCGGAAAAAGTACACAATTAAGGAAGTAAATGCGTTTCATTGCTATAACGGTATATATTTACATAACTACCCGCCGCGGTGGCTCAGTGGCTAAGGCGTTGCGCTGCTGAGCACGAGGTCGCGGGTTTGATTCCCGGCCGTGGCGGCCGCTTTTCTGATGGAGGCGAAAAGCAAAAACGCCCGTGTGTACGAGATTTCGGCGCACGTTAAAGACCCCCAGGTGGTCAAAATTAATCCGGAGCCCTCCACTACGGCGCGCCTCATCGCCTGCGTTGCGTCGGCGCGTTAAACCCCACAATCAATCAATATATTTATATAACTGGCAAAAAAACAAAACAAAACTTTTTAAAAATCCGATATTCCCATTTCTTTCGCTATTCATAGCCATATTTGCCTAGAAGAACTCGCACTCTATACAAGCGGCATAAGAATGCTACGCATTAGTAGAATATTCTCTGAATTTCTGCTGAATGTTTTTCGTGTCGACGCGAAGAGTAGACGGATGGACGCCAACCACCACCGGAGGGTATGCCTATGCACCGCCGCTGGACTCTAGAACTAAAAAATCACTTTGTGGGGAGTTTTTTAGCGTTGTCAGCTACGCCCCCGTTACGGCTGCAAGTTTGCTGTCGCTTTGTTCACAAAAAGCGAAGACATATGTTAACGGGGCATTTATTCCCTAGCACGAATTCATGCCAACCGATGGCGTCGAACAACGTTTCAAGAGACGAATAAAAAATAGCTGAAATTAACCGCACTCACTGTGCAAAGGACCCGGGTAAAGGGCAGGTTTGGGAGTCTCTTTGTCGGAAGTCCGTTTACTGGTGGTAGTCTTCACTATAGGTGCTCAACCTTTCAGGAGATGAGACGCTTGCGCGCAGAGTCCGGTTGGCAGCTCCAGTGGGGCGGGCTCTAAACTGCGTGCATGGGCGCACTGGATATTATGAGCATGTGCAAACAGCATCCGCGAATTTGACGATGAAGGAGAACAGCACACCTGCAAAATGTAGCTAATAAATTATCTATACTCACAGGAATGTAAGCGTATTTGATGTATCCAGTCGAATGCGATGTACTAAGGTTATAAGTGAATATTAAGTATAGTGAATACGAGCTTCGGTGTTGAGAGCAACTACTTACGCTTCTTGACAGGTTTTCGAACGCGCACACGGGCTGCCACAAGTTTCCGGGCACAGTTGTACAGAAAAAGTTCGTTATTCGGATGCCCGGAGGCTAAGCTTCCCCCTAGGTGTGTCGCGATAGTGCTTCGAGGCGTGATGCCTCATTCACAATGTGCAAGCCAAGCGCTCAGCCATCAGATACAGGGATAAATTAACCTCGGCTACTCGAATACACGTCCCGTAAACGTTTTGACGCCGGGTGTACAGTCATTACAGTGTTCCAGGAAACAATTGTCGTAGGACGACTGCCACTTCCTCCCATTGGACCAGCCATACTCATCGGCGTCCAGTGTTGGTTGTACGCAACGGAGTTCCAAGGAACGGCGTTCCTGGAACCAGTTCCTTCTGGGAGGAACAGAGGAACGCAGCGTTCCATTAAGAGTGGGTGGAACTGTAACCGTAAGTCGTTACGTTTACAAGGAACGGCACAGGGAACGGGTTCCTTCTGGAAACGTTCCATCGCTATGCTTTGGCTGTTTTTGATGTCAAGGCTTTAGGGCGCTGATGCTAGTTACGAAAAGCCACAGGACGGCCTGCTACTGTGTTATCCCGTTTAGAGCTGCCCAATTTCCCCATCTTTCCGTAGGACGTGATTCCTCGAAGGTTAAAGACAGAAGAATAACCACGCAGCGAGGCCGCAGCCTGTCGGGCAGGGTGCACCGGGTGCGCACGGTCCTCTCGCCATGTCGGCTGCAGATGCGCATGAGACAGGTATTTCGGCGCCCCTTTGATTCGTCTTCTGCCGCGACCTCTTCTTTTGTGCATAACAGTGGAACGCGAAAGCCGAGCTGGAGAATACGCGACTGTACCGTGTTCATCGCACACGTGTTATCTACAGTACAGGCAGTCGTGCCGGCGGAAGGGGTCGTACGAGACTTCTCTGTTCTGTCAATGGACGTCAGTGTCGCCGGCGCTGCGCTCAACGCGTGTAAAAACAAAGAATCAAGTTCTTGCCCTCAGATTCTGGAAATATTGCCGCTGCCGCCCAAAGTAATGCGAGAGCTATCTGATCTCATGCAGAACACACCAACCCACCCCTGAGAGCTGCAAGCCGAATCGGACCTTGGGCGTTCTACCGCCCTACAGCACGGCCATGGCGCTCGAACACGCCGCCGTAAACTTTCTCACAGACCAAACGCACCATTAGTTCCGTGATGTGCCCACTGCGAAGTTTGCTTTGACGATTGGTTTTGGAATTTTGCTGGGCATTATTGCGCCGCCTCTCCTCCGCATCATTACAGTTCGACGAACTGTGGTGTATAGTTACGGTCCGGTTCCGACCAGTGACTCAGCCGGGCACCGACGGCGAGCCGAGTAGTGTAATCTCACGTAGAATTACCCACCGTCCCGGATTTTGCGGGGCTGTCCCGACTTTTCATACGACGTCCCGAGTACCGCACCATCCCTGTGGGTACAGCTATAGGTCCCGCATTTATTTCAGACCGCCAGATTAGGAACTTTTTTCGATCCAAAGCACGCTCAACAAGGCGCGTCACGCTCCGGAACACAAAGTTAACGCGAACTTGTCCAGGCAGAGCTTCAGGTAATGCTGAACTTCCACGTGAAGTGCGAAAATATTTACGAGTACATTCTCCAGCAAGAGCAATTGTTGCGAGCAGGATGTAGTCAGATGAAGTACCACATCAAGAGGCCGCAACCACAAAGAAACAATGAAGTTGTCTGGGAGATACCTACCGCCTTAAAGAAAACTGATTTCGTTCTCACCCTTTCCCCTTTCCCGACTTCCTTCATTGAAGAATTGGTAACCCTAAGCGGGTGGCTGCTGCCGTGCGCAGAGTTTCTTCCGTTCCGAGAACGAGAAGCCGGATGCCAAACTTAAAAAGTGTAGCATAAAGTTACGGCAGACAAGGCTGCGGGAAAAAGGCGACCATGAACTCTAAATCCCGCAGAGTAACACTCTGAAGCTCTGTTATCGACTCCCTGGCTCAGATGCTTCCGCGTAAAAGAATTTAAGGAACAATCCAGTACGGTCGAAGCTATGCGCACGGCACCACATAGAGGTTTAGCGGGCGTCAAACAAAATATACCCAAAATAACCACTGTCCATGGCTAAGCGCGCGTTGTATGCTAGCACACGCCTAAGAGCGCATGCGGAGGCAGTCTCCTGAGCCTGAGGGGACTGAACGCACTTATGCGCAAGTATAACTCGGTAGTACCCCCAAGAACTTTGGTGGTACGGCTCTTCAACATTGCCAACGAAGTGTTGACGAAAAACACTGGTTCGTCTGTCCGACACCAACATCGAGATACAACTCGTGCTTAGTTCAAAAAAAGGACTTTACTAAGTTGAGAATATGTATTCTGTACATTCTTTTTTCACTCACACTGTAATATGGAATCATAATTCATTCAACGCTTATGTGTTGTTCCTTTTCAATGCGGTTTTTGTGCAATACATTTATGTTAGTGCCGGTGAGCAACTTTCTTTTTGCACATCTGAAGCGCAGTATCCTAACTGCGCATCTGAAGACCCAAGTGGAAAGCGCCACATGTGTTGCACTTGACGAGCGCAACACTTGCAGTTAAACATGTCTGGAATATGTCCGGTGCTGTCTGAAAAAATTCGTGAAGGAGCGTTTTTTTTAATTAATTGATTGATTGTCTGGTTTAACGCGCCGACGCAACGCAGACGGTGAGGCGTGCCGCAGTGGAAGGCTGCGGATTAATTTTGACCACCTGGGGACCTTTAACGTGCGCCGAAATCTCGTGCACACGGGCGTTTTTGCGTTTCTCCTGAATCGGAAAAGCGGCCGCCCCCGCCGGGAGTCAAACCGCGACCTCGTCCTCAGCCGCGGAATGCCTTACCCACTGAGCCACTTCTCTCCAGATAATCTGCTGCCGGCGGTGTTCATATTCGCACGTAGTTCGATGTGAATGTTAAATTGCACACTTCATTTCGCCTTAGGAGTATCCGACACCGGATTTTATATTTAAAAATCAAATGTAATGCTAATGTAACGACACGTTGCAATGTCCGAAGTGTAACTGGAACGCGTTCCTTTCGCAATAAAGGAACTTGTAACGGGAACTTCTTTCAAAAATGGGAAGGAACGAGGAACGAGTACAACACTGATCGCGTCTTCATGGCACACAGATAGAAGGCACTTGGGAGGCTTTGATGCTCAGCTCAGACCTAGAAGCCTAACTGACGATCATCCATCAAGCTCAGGGGACAGCTAGGTACCAGGGACTATTAACCGATTCCCAGGAAAATGTATTACAAAAATTAGAGCAGTTACACTCAGCGGGAAAGCTCCTAAATGTGGAGCAGTGATTGACCAGAAGTGCTGTGGGGCCCCTCCTTTTGACTAGTGTGAACATAGCGTTGATACCGAAATTAGTTAAGAAAGGGTGCCGCAGCCCCTTGAAAGGTCTGTAAAGAGACACTGGATTGAGTTTTTATTGTTTTGGTGTAATTAATGCGATAATTCGTTATCTTATTTTATATCATTGTCTACCTATTGGTTTCATAGCAACGGCCACCTTCGTGGCAGCGGCGCAAAAAAAGCATACGAGTAACGTAACGCTCTGTGGCGCAATGCGATTGACATCGACTGCGTAACGCGAAGGACCAAGGTTTGATCCCGACCAGAGGAAGCGGTTACCCTTTCGAAGCATCTGTTTGGGTGCGTGACGCCCCGTTAGTAGGTGGCTAGATACCGAGTACCCGCACCAGCTAGGACGACAAGCCAGGCGCCAAAAGTGCTCAGCATTTAAAAACACCAATGCCTGATACTGGCTCCAATGCCTGACTCCATCAATATTATCATGAAAGTTACCTGGTGTCGAGACTGTCCGGCTTGCACGGCGTCCCGCGTTCCTTCGAAGGGCTTCCAGGGGACGCGTCGCGGCTCCTCGCATCTCCTTCGGGGTAAGGGCTGCCGCTGCGCTTCACTAGTGACGTTGCTCGGTCCACGTGCGTACTGCTCACGTGGTACGATTTTTGTCGGATCGGCGGTTTGCTCGGCTGCACGTGCAGCGACTTGCGCGCCTTTATTGAGCCTGCAGGAACAGTGGCGGGAGCATCGCCGCTGTTACAGGAAGTGTACAGAAACGCCGAGTTGTCTGCTAATGTGTGAATATTCCTAAAGCACGTGCCTTAAAGGAGCCATGAAGAGAATATACAACTTCGTTCATTTTGAAAGAACTAGGATTCAGTATCTCACTCAGCTCCATTACAGCCTCAAAAGATGTTTTTAACAAAAAAAAAGCAAGAAGTATTTAAAAACTTTCAAATTTTGCGCCACAGTGACGTGTTATGAGCAAGAATGACCTCATACGGGCCACAATAAAACATAATTTTCAGTGCGGTAACTGCACGTTAGAATTCAAGTGATGCGGTCAAATGGAACTAGAGGCCCCATTACAAACGTACAGTCATGTGTCTTCGCGACAGGTCAGTTAGGCGGCCGCCAATCACACAAAGAAGGTTCCGTGACGTCATAGAAAAGTTGCGGGAAATTGGCTAGCGGGTCGCGACTGCTTCACCTGCGTTATTTTTTCGACTGCTATATCTCCGTTATTTGTTCGAAGATTGCGATGATACTGATATCATCGTTATCGGGACTAAGCAGTCTTTCTAATAAACCCAACTTATTTTTTGCCTTCATAGCTCCTTTAATCTATATTTTTGAACAGCTATGCTGCTTAACTTGGTGGTTGAGGCGTCGAACATGCGCTGAAAAACTTCAGCGTGCGATGGTATCGCCTCCGGTTGGAGGCGCGATACAACTGGTACTAGCGCGACTTTGGAAACGCGTCGTGCGGAGACGCAATACGACCGGTACAAGCACAGCTTTGAACACGAGCCGCGCGGTGACTCACCCTTTCACTAGTTGCGACGAGTGGTGCTGTTTTCACGGTGCAAAGAGAATACGTATTTCCGCAGTGAACGGAACCAAAAGGCCCAGAGGCGATGACGTTAACTTCTTAAGAAGCGTACTACACGCGCGACCACACAAACTGTACAGTGGGCACCGAACGAGCTCAAAAATGTCGAGCAAGCGCTCATCCCGCCGTGCCCTCCGCTCACGGACTTCGGAAAAGCAAGCAGCACATGAAACTACCAAAGAGGGCGCTTAATCTCCTTCCTCTTCCGTCTTCGTGTCTTATGCGAACAAATGCCTGGAACTCGATGCTCGGAGCGTTCATCGCAAGGCGACCCTATTACGTCAAACTCCGAAAAGTTATCTTCCGCCGAGCCTTCAACTGCCCAGGGTTGCCGAGGTAGTGTAAACACAAGCATCGCCAGCAGTGCCTGCACGCATTCTTTTACAAGGAAGGCTACCATCCGACTGGGCACCCACTCTCGTATAGCCCTCATTGTCAACAAAGCGTGCCGTCGGACCTTGACCACCTAATGTGGATGTGCAGTCATTTCGTGCTCCAACGACAGGACTTGTTTTATAACATCCTTCCACGCACGGACACTCTACATCCTCCCAACCACGACATTGATTTTCTTGAAGCACTGGGCAATTATAGTATACAGAGTGGACTCGTCAGATCAGTATAGTGCGGGAGTGACTACCCAGCCAAAGAAGAGCCTTAACATTATGAACGCGAAATAAGTGCTCAAAGAGACATTCAAATGTTAGAAGATGGCCTTTGCGACTTCTCCGTCCCTTTATTTCCCATTCCGCATGCACGGCCTCCGGGACTCCACTTTTATGTAACAAAGGTTTGAATCAATCAATCAATCAATCAATCAATCAATCAATCAATCAATCAATCAATCAATCAATCACATCAATCAATCAATCAATCAATCAATCAATCAATCAATCAATCAATCAATCAATCAATCAATCAATCAGCAATCAACCAATCCGCTACTTTTGGACTTTACCGCAAAGCCGGTGCGCACGCGTACATGGCACATACTTTAATGACCGAGCGTTTATTGTTGTCTGGCGGGCTTACGACGACAACACACAGAAAACGTGACGGACTCTAGAAGCATAGCCACGGAGAAAACTTGGTCGATTCTCCAAGCATAACCACGAATAAAGTTAGCCGCACCAAGAACAACCTCTGTGCAGCCGAAAATTTTGGTGTTTCCCAGTGTTCACCGGGGTGTTGCAAAACTGCTGTTAAAGCTGATGCTGGGCCGGCGAACGAGCGCACGAAGAGCTCACCGAGTAACGACGTCATCGTGCGCGCCGGCACCATTCTACATTAAAGAACACTTCAGCCAGCGTTCATGTCGTGATGTCTCGAGAGCTGTTCTCGTCGCCAGTTCACCTGCGATTGCGGCTCAATTAGGAGCACACAAAAGCTCGCAATACATGACCGCGATCGCGAAACCGTTTGCCGCCGGTTCTAGCGTGTGTAAAGGGATCCACTTTGGGAGAGATAGCCTGCGGACAAAACCACCCGGGCTTGCCAGTCATGGAGAACCTACAGCGGAAAGTTAGGAAGTACCTGTGATACGTAACAGACGGGTCTCCGAAGAAGGGACAGATGGCGCGACATAAGAAGAGAGTCACTCTCGAACGAGAGGAAGCTCAGCGCGAACGCCGCCGCACCGCTACACGAGAACGGAGGCGACCACTTCGGTCGAATACCGAAATTGGCGCCAGTCAAACGGCGGTGAAACTTCAGCTATTTGCAGACGATCCTGATTTACGAACTCGCGTACATTGTACACCCATTAATGAGCGAGTGTTCATTGCTTTTGGGGGGGCTAACGACGACACACGCAGGAAACTTGACTATGTGTCGAAGCATCACCAAGAACAAACACTTTGCTGAGTCTCGGAGCATAACCACGCACAAACTTTGCCGAAATAAGGATAACCTAGGTGGTGCAGCCAGCTTAGGTGTTTACCCAGTCTTCGTGCCACTAGTGCAAAGCTACCCAGTTTTTTTGTCCTGCTTGTCGCAGCTTGAGGCGGCATGTATTCGTTTATTGTTTATTGTAATATGAAACACACCACACAAACAGCGCGATAGCTCTTTATGCAGTTAACACTGACGCATGGCTCAATCACAGTAACAAAGATGGTAATTGTGGTTTAGAAACTCTACCCATAGCCAGCCATCACTTGACCTCCACAAACAGCACTTTCCAATTATACGTGTTCTGGTTTATGTTTTCGTGTTCACATTTCATTTGCCACTGACTGTACTCTTACCTATACATATTTTAGCACGGTTGTTTGGTTCTCACGGCATAACATAAACGCTGGCTCAGAAATTATGGCCAAGGGACGTTACCTTCAGCATACGTTACGCGTTCCGAGTTAGTTGGGTGCGAAGCAGGTTAAACGTGGTCGCTCACCAGGAGTGACTGACAAGGTCGACTGGGAACCACCGGAGAAGTCGCTTTGTGCTGACTCCGACGGCGCATCCCTCGACAACGGTTCTCCCAGGCCTCGGCCTTCAGGCCTAGAAGTCAGCACGGCCGGCTCAGATATGGAATGTCCCTTGATGGTGTGAGGAGGCCAGTAGGGCTTCGCAGGCGTGGTCCTCAGCAAGAGTTCTTCCTCCGGGGGCAAACGGCGAGAAGATGACGCCGCGGGCGTGAGGAAGTCGGGGTCTGTGTCACTCAGGGTGCTGTACAGGGGTCCTCCCCGGCTCCTGTACCGGCTCCGCATCCACAGGGCGGCGACGACGAGGCATACGAACACGCCCATGAGGACCAGGCAGGCGACCAGAAGGCAGAGCACGGTGCGGGGCAGCGTTGGGCGGCTTCTCACCGAAAATGTCCGGGGCTCGTCCTCTGCCCTTCGGAGCTTCTCGCGACGTCTGGAAGCCTCCATCTGGCCGATCCTGCTGTGGCCCCTGAAGACGAACTGCCACCTCGGGGTCGAATGACGAGTAGTCCTGTAATAAGTGACATGTAACGGTCAGGCGGCCTACATACATATGGTAGTGTATCGCGAACGTCGCCGAAGCCTGTAGACCTGCGGCGCAGTGAGACGTGAAAGATGTTTGATCCCCTTCAAAAAACATCGCGAAGGACAAAATTGCTTTCATCCTTATATAATATGATATGCACGCTTATTAACACGACAAGGCGACGGAGATAGCAGTTAACCGTAGCGCTGGGGACCCACACACCAAAGAAGGAGGTAACTGGGCCGCCCTGCTCGGCCTTTCCATGGCTTACTTGTAAATATTCTTACGAGAAGGAACTGACAACGACGTTGCAAACAACAATGAAGGAGTGGGCAGCAGGTGGCCTGGCTGGGCGCTGTGATGGCCGTCATGTACGTAGCGTAAATACATCGCTCATAACCCGTCAAGCATCGTTCGTCTCATTTGCGCTGCCGCCAGGTTACATCTTTCGTCGAGGGTACAGAGCCATCCCCATCCTGGTCCTAGCATCCCAACGTCTCGGATCGGGTAAATTCGTTGGTGGAGCGTGGACCGTGTCGGCAAGACCCAGCCCCGCTGCAATCAGCATCCGATCACGTCCCCCGCCCCATTTCCCCAGGTCGCGACCAACAATTAAGCCGCTACAAAGTGAGACGAACCGAGGCCAAAGGAATATGCTATGTCCGCAGCCCTCTCTTCCCGTGGAATTCCGAATACCTAGGACGGTTCTGGGCTCCCATGACGACGTCGCAGCTGCGGGACCAGGCATCGTCAACTAGATCATCGTCATCAGTTACAGCAGGCAATCATTTACCATTTGTGGTCATTGCATAGCTCCACTTCATGGCACTCGTCACTGTGTTGTGACCTCGACCAGGACGGTTGCTCCACGCAAGGAGGGATGTTAAGAAAAGTAAAAGGCGACGACGTTGCAAAACGTCGTCGAAGGAGTGGGCAACGCGCCATCTGTATGGGCGTTGTGATGGACGCCATGTACGTACTGTAAATAGACTATTCATGACCAGCATTCATCTCATTTGTTCTGCCGCCACGTAATAATTCATCGTACCACACTTAGGCGCGTCTTATTTGTCGTGTCGCCACGTAACAGTTTTGCATAGTAAACTTTATTGGTTGTGGGCTAACGCACGGGATAGCAGAGGACCCCGGCTAGCTTTGCTAGAGAACGCTACGCGCCGTACACTAGCCCTGCGGAATCGGAAGACTCACGCACGGGTTCGAGTACTCACATGCGGTAGACAGGCTCCGGCAATCCAAAATGAGGCTTTATTGCCTGGCAGATACAGTGCATACACCAGACAACACGACTGTCGCTCGCGGAGAGACAGTGGCTCCTGTCGCTCGCTCAAGCCGCTGCGCTCAGACCTCGATATCCGTCATCACGGCCACGGGATCAGGGGAGGCATCCCGAGGCGACCGATCAGGGCAGAATCTCTCGGCAGAGTCCGTGGAGCAACTGGGTTCACCGTCATCGGGGCATTCGGCGTAGGCACTGCCGAGCCAACCGACTCCCACCAAATCGCCCAGTCGACTCCCCGCGGAGCGCGCGTTCGTCCCGCAGGTCAGCCCGGAGGGGAGAGGAGATCTTCCCCAGGTCGGGGAGAGGGTGGCGCGAAGGAAGGTGGCAAACTGGTCCTCCTTCCCCCGCGCCCTCGCGCACACGTTCGCGGCAAGCCGGTTCGGCGCGGCGCGCGCACGGGGTCACGAAGAGGTCATGACTGACGTGACGCGCCGGCTGCCCAAAATGGCGGCTCCCAGCTCGCGGAAACATGTGCAGGCGAGGCGTAGGGGAACACGGGCCCCCACATGGTCCAGGGGAATTTCTTAGCGTGCACAATTTTCGCTCATGCACAATAACGCTGCATAACACCACGAGGGTATAAGTGAATAAAAATTATGCTTCCCGGCAACTCCTATTGACTTCGACGTTTCCAATGCTCAAACCCACAGCACCGTAAGTTCATCACGGTTGCTTGCAGTGTTACCGATCAAAATTTTGAACCTTCACTTTCATTAAATCGGCTTCGTACCCTATTCATATGGCGTATAATTCGAGAAACCGACAGACTGCTGAAAAAGCTTCAACATTCGCAACGCTATTCTTGCATGGGCTCAAAATATGTCTTATCACTGAACGCCGCGGCCAAGGGCTTTTCAAGTGGAAATTTGAGCGCAAAAATTCGACAAAGACACAGAAAGACCAGACGGGACTAGCGCTCTCCCAGACGGGAGCGCTAGTGCCGTCTGGTTTTTCTGTGTCTTTGTCGAATTTTTGCGCTCAAATTTCCACTTGAAAACATGAACCATCTAGCCCCACAACAAGTTCTATTAGGCCAAGGGCTTTGACGTTTTTATTGCGGTAGCGTAAACATGATCGCAATGCGTGCTAAGAGTGGCTGGTGTCGACTGTCAGCCGTGCTCATCAAACCATGGTCATGAAAATTTAAACTAAATCAAACTTTATCAAAACTTATTTTGATGGTAGTTGTAAACTCCGGGGAGTGCAAAAATGCCATAAATTTATTTATCAAAACAGAACTATGCCGAACAGTTTATTGCAAGGCAAATTCATGTCACAACTGATTAGATATTGTCAAGGATCATTGCATCCGGAATTACTGTATGCCCAAATACCCTAATCAGCGATTCTCAAAACAGGGGTAGTTGACGTGTTAATAACTACTTCGCAATGTTTCTTTCTATAGACTTTTTTAACTTTTTCGTCCTGGGTGCTGCCATTGTATCAGTGGGCTGTGCTAGCGGCCCTATAATTGGCGCAGTCGAGAGGAACATGTCACTGCGCATGCGCAACACAGCCCAGAACATGTTTTGACCTTATTAAGGTTCAACGGATGAAAAGGTGTATAGGGCAAATGAAATCACATCAGCTGTTTCGGATTGTGTCCTGCTTATTGTGCCCTACCAATCAGGCCGCCTGGCAAGAACCGGATCACCTAGAAATAGAATATTTCTGCTTCTTATAAGCGAAACAAAAATTTTCTTTATTAATGTCTTGTCAACTATAGCTGGCCTTAATACAACTCTTACACATCTCTAAGCTTAACATCTTATGAATAGGATTATAACTAAAGTCCCCGTTTAAGTACAGAGTCTGCAGCCGCCGTCCTTGTTTAAGTACAGAGTCTGCAGCCGCCGTGATGTCTTTGTGGTGAAAGCGCAGCGTACCCTAGAACGCGGGTTCGGTTCCGACTTCGGCGGCTGTTTTCAACGCGACAGTGTTATTAGGCTCATTTCTCGATTTTGCCGTGCCCGCTAGCCGTCCGCTATCAGCCGTGCTCATCAAGTGTCCACGGAAATACGTCACCACTGCCAACCGGAAACTACGACTGAGGCAGCCAGATGCAAAGGTTAACTGGAGGGTGGGAAGGAGGGCAATGATGCTATGGCGGATGCTATGGCAGAAATAATGCGTGGTTCATCAAGCGTCGCGTTTGCGCAGTGAGTTCGCTCTCCTATAACGGCGGTGCATGCGCCGATGAGCCACTGTGGACGCCATGCTATTACTGAGCTCATTCAGCGACTTTCCACAAAGGCCAACTGTCTGCTATCAGCCGTGCCCATGAAGCGACAACCCGTCCACCAGAAGGTACGCCAGCGCACCCAAAAGAGAGCTCGCCCCTGACGCTGTAATTGGACGTAGTTGCTTAAAACGTAAAGTGGAAATCAGAAGCCGGCTGGTAGGCTTGGCTAAAATGATACTGCTGCTCGAAAAACAGAAAGGATACGTGGTTTCGTCAATTGCCTGCTTCTGCGCAGTGAAGCTCCTCCTCCCACATAACGCCGTTGTTCCCAGTTCAGCTTGGTTAGACTTCGGCGCTCAGAGAGCACGAATAGCGATTCCAAGCAGCTCGGCTTGAAGCTCTCCCTTGACGACGAGGTAACGCGCTACCGCGTTTTACATCTTAAGACCTAAACGTAGATGTCCCCTGCAACTTTTTCTTTTCGTCCTTTTTTTAGGGAAGCGAAATACAAAAATACTCGTATATCGACGTTTTGTTGCACTGTAGATACTGCAGGTGCTAAGAAATCCAAGCACTCCGCTCATTTCCGCTTCAAGCCCCCAGTGCAGTTTCGGCAGCGTAAAAACCTCACAGGTTTTGTAACCACCGCGTATACAAAGGGAAATTATAAAAATTGCTAAATGTGATCCACTTTGCCGTTTGAAAATAACGAAAATAAAATGGGGCGATGGAGGTTGGACGCGCACGTGCTCATCGACGTCTCTCAGATCGCGTGGCTTTCGCCACGCGCACGCCTGCCCCGGCTTGTGCCGCCGGTTGTAAGTACAGTACATACGCACGTTCACAAGGCTGCGACAGAAGTGCATTGCAGGAAGCAGGGAAGCGGCGAGATAACGCATCCAAGCTTGCTGCTGACGCTGCGACTTTGCCGTTCCCGTGACGCCGACGCGACAACAGATATCGCTGCACACCACGTAAACGTGCACTGTCTTAGAATAGGCGGTGTTGTTTTGAGTTCCCTGTACACTAGAGTATTGTTGCCTCTTGTACACATAGGCGAACGTTGGGCTACATTCTTTGTTCGGATGGTATACACCTTCGCAGCGCTGGTTAACGCATAGCACGATTAGTTTTGGGATGTTTATCTATGAAAATGCGTTTAGAGTTCTGTATAGGCAGTAGTGGTGGGAACTGCGATCGGCTCATAGATTTCAACTGAGCTCAGCTGAGCTCCGATTAGTAGTGAGAGGTTTGTCCGCCAATTTTCTGCACTGTCAGGGCCCATAATGGTGTGATAGCGTTGCTTCGCTTATGGACTAATAAATTCAAGGACGAAACAGTGTGATAATCTGAATGCTGACCTGTGCGTGCTGACGTCGCTCTGCCTTCGGGACAGTGTCGCTGAAGAAGGCCTAGTTACGGTTGCTTCTTCCGGTGTGCCAGCCATCTTCAACCAAGATTCGAACACTCGGCTTTTGTGCGTGGTTGCCTTCTGTGAATACAGTGCGCTGTCCCCGCGTCGGCTGCTATCAACGCGTCTATGCACGAGGCTCTGGTTGAAGGAGATCCTCTGGTTGGTGATGTCCACGATGTACGGTGCTAGGCGCGCCGGGTTTCGGTGCGGGCCGATGCGGGGCGGAGGACAGGGTCGTCGTAGTACTTCGCGACGAGTTCCGCCGGCACGTCGTCTCGACGTGCCTTGCCCCGTGACGCAGTTAACGCGCTCAGGAGGCAGAGCGCAACGTACAAAACGCGTGACATCTTCTTCTGGACTCGAGACCTGCTGACTACAATGATGATGGTAACGATGATATGCCGTCACGAGGTGACACCCACCTAAACAGTCAGTCGATTGCCCATTTAGAAGCCATGTCAGGCCTGCAAGAGGAGGCTTGCTAAGATTTGATTGCGACAACGAACGTTCGAAAGTTAACAAAATTCAATCATCAAACGACTTGTATGCATAAAATGAAAGCCAGAGGAATGCAAAAAAAAAAGAGATGATGTTAAGGCCGACCACCTCTTTTAAAACGCTTTTCTTGTTTCAAAGTAATTTTTTTTCACTGCAATTTTTGTTAACCCTAGGCACTTCAAAATGTTATTATAAAGAAGTATGATTCTTCTGGTATTACTGCAAACTTGTAGGCAATTTCCCAACCGGTGGCAATTTTTCATAAAACCGAAACTAACGTTGTGTGGAAACATCAACTGCTATTTTAGCAACAATGAACATAACAGAAAATTTATTCTAAGGAATTCAAAGCAATCAGAGACTCTGAACACATTACCCTCGAATGCAAGCAGAACCCGGACAACCTCCCCCCCCCCCCCCCCATTCATTCGTTTGTTCCAGCAGTGGGTAACGCTGCTATCCAGGGAAGATATTCTTACTTTTGTCCACCCGCCGCGGTGGCTCAGTGGCTAAGGCGTTGCGCTGCTGAGCACAAGGAGGTGGGTTCGATTCCCGGCGGCGGTGGCAGCTTTTCTGATTCAAGAATAACGCTGTAGCCCTTTGCAAAAGCCTTGAACATACCAAACTTGCTAACGGCATTGGGGACAGTAAGAAAAGCAGCCTAACCGTTTTTTTTTTTTCAATGCTAAAACGCATAAAGTTGGTATCCCCTTCAGGACCATTGTGAGTGAGAAAGATTATTGCAAGCACTTGTCAGTCGCTACCTTCTAAAGCAGCTTAGCGGTTTGTGCATAATGATCTGTTTGATACCACGAATTCTACCACAGTAATCAGCGCAATAAGGGACAACACGGACGTAGGCTACGCCTTCTCGGTTGATGTAGAAGATTTGTTTGTGAAGATTTGTTGAATGCATTGAAGCAAACGGTGATCTAGCCTTCCAAAATGCAGCAGGTATTTCCGTCCCTCACTTTTTGGTCCTACTTGCATTCTACCTAAGTGCAACGTGCATCTTGTTTGACGACAAGCTTTTCATTCAAAAGAAAGGCATTTGCATCGGCTGGTATGTAGCGCCAGTACTGTGCAGCGTTTTCTTGGCGAGGGTCGACCGTGACCTGAGTAACTCACAACTCTGGGAAGGTTTTTAAGATTTTTAGGTACGTTGACGATTTTCTGGTCCTATTGAAGAAACAAGACAAAGCCACCTACCCCAACACTGTGGCTGAAAGTTTAGACCTTTTTAGTCAGAATAAGAAGGGTTTAACTTTTACTCATGAGCTATGTTTTTAGATCTTAACCTTGACTTTTTATACGACCACGTTTGTTGGGAATATTCACCCCGAACCGCCAAGAAACTGCTGCCTTACGCTTCTGCACACTCCAAGACGGTGAAGCGAGCTATAGCGGCCTTGTGCCTCCAATCTGCTCTCTATAAATCATGTGAGCACGCCATGGAAAAAAGTTTTGGCCATCAGATGACTAGACTAGAAGCCACAGGCTTTCTGCGCTCAATGCTCACTGGCGTGACTGAGGCTTTGCTTCGCAAAACAAAAACTGTCTTGAAAAAAGCTCACTCAGAACCTTTGCACAAAAAAAAACACTCCCTGAAGTTATACCTTACACGCACCGAGTCGCGCATAATCTAAAGAAGGTCGCCACGAGGTATGAGGTCCCAGTCGTGTTTTCAGCACTGCTTAAACTTGGCACACTATGCGCACCAACCGACCCTGCAAGGAAACCTCCCAAAACATGCGAAAAGAAGCACGCTAAACCTTTTGTAAATTGCATTGAAGGTGTTGTGTATCAGATACCGTTGGATTGGGGCAAAGTATACATCGGCCAAACTGGTCGATGTGTGAATGAGCTACTACGAGAGCACGCCCTTTCTATGAAAAATGGGACGGGATGACACTTGCCGTCCCACTGCAAGGAATGTCACTGTGTACCCGAATTTGACAAAACAAAAATTTTGAAAAGAAGTCGGTACGTAACGGCACGTGAAGTAGCGGAAGCCTTCTACATCAAGAGAAAGGGAGGTAACTGCGTGAGCGTGCCATCGATACTAATCTACGCAAAAGAATGTGCGTTCTTGGATAATTTTTTTGAGGTGTGTTGATATGTGCCCTAACCGGATGACTGTTAAAAAAATTTAGACCACGTGTGTGATTACGCCGAATGTATATATGCATGTCGTCTTTTCAATAAAAACCAGTTGTGAGTTAGCGCCCGTCCCGTCTTTTTCACCGTCCGTGTCTTTCGCTGCGCTAAATCTTATTTCTGTAAATTCCCTCACGTCGCTCTACAAATAGGGAAACCAGAGAGAAGTGAAATGCACTTAACCACACCCGTTGTTACTTCAAATAGATAGTCTTTGTAAGTATTAAATCAATGCATGATGTATGAACGGTGGTTGGTAGAGTTGTATTGGTGTAGCACATGAGTGGAAACTTTTTTACAAAATTAAAGGAAGCTCAAACCCGGTGTTAGACGATCTCACTTCTCCGTTTCTGCCTCCGCGGACGGAGGCGACGAGATCGGCGGCATAGAAGGAAGGAAGACCAGGTTGAGGAGGAAGAAATACTTCTAGTATTCAGAATTCTGAACGGCCCAGAGGGCGGCCCAGGGGAGTGGTTCCTTCTCCACTGTGCGCGCCGCCTGTCCATCAGCTGGGTAGGCGGGGAGGGGCTGGGCAGCAGCATCTCCCATTGCTTTTGTTTGGCAGTTGACGGAAGGAGAGGAGGGTGCTCAGGCCTAAAGTCGCACACCCCGCGTATGTGGCGGAGTGTTCGTACTTCTGAGCCAAATTTACATTCAGCGTCGGAGCGATTCGTGTGCATTAAGGGAAGACACGTCGGGTGTGGGAAGGAGCCTGATTGTATGAGCCGTAGTGTAGTTTGTTGTTCTCGGGAAAGGTCATGGTAAGACGAATGTAGGGTCTGTCTCTGAAGGCGATAATGCTGGGTTATGTCCCTGAATGGGACGAGCGGGTGACACTCCTCGTGCCGCTTTATAGCCAGGGTGGGGGGGTAAAAGCGCAACTTGTTTGTGGGCGTTTTCGGTGCCCTCCATTGGAGCGTGAGCGGGTGTCCAGATGAGCTGAATGGAACCGTTTGGAGAGTGTTGTTCTAGCACACGCAGTGCAGGTCGGGACCCCCAACCCGACTGGTAATTTTGGTAGGCTTTGGCAAGCGGTGACTACCTTACGAACCCCTGGTTGAGTGAGAGCCAAGGCGATGGCTGCCTCTGCTGCCGTCATGTCTTGGGTCTTGAGTGAGGCACACACAAGGAGGTTAGTTCTGCAGGTAGCCACGATGATGGCGTACTGCTGACCTTGATGTTGGGAGGCGTCTGTGTAGACGACTTCATCATCGCCACCGAGGATGGGGTCGAGCGCTTGTCGGCGTCCTTGTCGGCGAACCCGTCGTGTGAGGGGTTCATATTTTTAAGCAAAGGGAGAATCTTTAGTTCTCGTCTCCAAGAGTCCGGGAGTACATCAAGCGGAGTTACATTCTGTGCTGTCCATCAAGGAGTAGTTGAATGTGCTCCTTGATGTGTCGTTTGGTGTGAGGGCGGACGACAAGGAGCTGTGATTTCTTGCGTGAATACGGGACGCCACAGACTTTAGGACACTGGCGTACTAGAAGTGAGATGACATGCGTTGGTGTGAGCGTCCTTTAATTTTTTTTAATTTCTAGCACACCTGCAAGGCGTGCGCAGGGCCGCTTACGTGCCGTGGGTGGAGGGAACAGCGGTGCGAGAGGTCGCATGACGCTATAACGTGGCATTCAGCGAGAATGCAGGGGGTAAACCCCTATATGCGCTAAGTGAGTACACCGCCTGCCTTCCCCGTCTCCGCTTGGGGTCGTAGCTAAATCGGTAAGACAACGGGCTCTCGCTTTGGTACTCTATTCGTAGCAGGTTCGATTCCTGGCGGCGCACACCAACGGTCGCGAAAGAAGCCTTGGGGGGTAGAGGTAAAAAGCTTTGCTTTAAAAGTTTTGTCTTCTCAAGACAAGCTCGCAATTTCAGGTGCCGTCTCCACCGGCGAGAAAGATGAACGATGTCGTCGGGTACAGTATTCCAGCTAGCGCCTCTCAAAAAGCTTGAGGGCGGCAAACGTGAAGTTCGCGAAAAGGCACCCTTTCAGCATACGTTTGGTCCTTGAAACTGGTTAAGGCACCGAAGAGTGTCAAAAGGCAAAGTTGATACTTAAGTTACGTTTGCAAATACAGGGGTAAGTGACCTTGATTCTTTGGGGTGCCGTGTTCTCACTAACTTCGTGGGAAAGCCGAAGGCACAAATCACGCATTTTTTACTGTGAAATAAATTCTTAAAGGTAAAGTTCACTATCCCTGATGTCTAGCATATTAATTTAGTTTCTGCTTCATTTACGGGAGCCGTAACTTGAAACATGCATGTAACGAAAACCTGCATGAACGAAAAATTGCGAACTTTTATCAAATTCGTTACATCCAGGTTTCACTGTATAAAATGAAGGGCCATAGCGCATATTGGTTCAGTGCGGCATCAGTGTGCGCGGCTAGTAACATCGCACTTATTTCTATTGTACTTCGTACGCAGGTGTGTGAACGAATTGCTTTACTTCTGAAATTGTGCCAGTTTTGACCACCCCCACCACTGCCCTTGCGTTGTTCATGCAACTTTTGACATCGTGACTAACGCTGAAATATCAAAGGAAGTCGGTGGTATCCATGCATGCCGAAATGCCCGAAATGCGCGAGAGCCTGAAAATGTTCAGTGAGATCTGTGAAAAAGTGGAGGCGGAAAATTAAAGTCTGATAAAGGAAAACGAGCTTCTGAACAGCGAACGCGACGAGCTGGCTAAGCGCATGGACGATCATAACAATATTCACGCATCAGCAACGTTGAGATACGAGGCGTACTCTTTCCGAAAGTGAAAGTTGCCTTCAAGTTGTTAAAGAGATTGGCAACAAGCTTGACTGCCGTGTAATGGCTACGGAATTGATGTTGGGCATCATGTTTCCGCGACGAACTGTAGGCAGCCCGTAATAGCGCGGTTTTCTTCAAGAACCAAAAAGATTGAGTTGGGCAGTAAAGCTGGGAAGGCCCGACTAACAACTGCAGCCATCGGAATCCAATCTACGACAGATAAACATATCTTCGTCAACGATCATCTCACGCCAGAGAAAAAGATACTATTCGCCCAGGCGCTGTCACTAAAAAAAGAGCACAGTTGGAAGAACCTTTGGTCTGACAATTGTGCTATCAAGGCAAGGAAAACTGACGACAGCCCCCTGTGTCGCATTTCTTGCGTGGAAGGTCTGAGATTCATTTTGTAGGCGTTTGCATGCACCCTTGAGGACTATTTGTTCTTTTCCTTATGGTCTCGTGTGTATACACATGCCAAGAGGCCAAAGCACTGTTCCGCGAACAATCACCTGCATTATCACTTATACATTTTAATATGCGTAGTCTTCGCAAACACTATGATGACTGGCTAGCAATTCTTTCTATATTTGACTACACATTTTCAATCGTACGTCCTTCTGAAACATGGTTGTCTATCAGTGACGGAGATTTGTATGACCTCCCAGGATACGCCTCAGAATACGGCAACCGGGATAACCATCGTGGAGTAAGGTATACTTTACTAATTACTTCATATCTTTCATACAGGCATCGAAATGACATCTCATTTAGTAACATCAATGACGAATCCGTCTGGCTGGAATTCTAACCCACCGTCCTTCCAGTGAATAATCGCAGTACAATGATCGCGTCCATCTATCGGTCAGCCTCTTCTTCATATTCAAAATTCTGCATCCAGTTTGCAACAATTCTTGACAGATTGACAAATGAACGTAAAAATATTATAATTTGTGGAGATAGACATATATACACTATTGATACGAATAGTGCATCCTGTGCTGAATATGTGAATTGTTACCTTCGCTATACAATCACTTCTCTCATAAATTATCCTAACAGATGCGATGCATGTGGCTCATCATGTTTAATCGTTCATGTCATGTGTAATATCAACAGCAGTTTAAATTCCGGTGTTATTGACTACTTATTCACTGATTATTACGCATTTCTTGTGCCTTGGAGCCAATACTCCCATTCAAAATAGTGCCCATACGAAGTCACTATTTATACAGATAATTTGGGGAACTTATACGTCGTACTGTCTGCTGTTTTGTAGCGGTAGTATATTGCGCAGAAAAAGGCTTTCGTGATTTTTCTCCTAAAATAATCGTGTGCATCACAGAGTGTAAAGAGGGATTAAAAGAAATTCGAACTGAGTGCAAGCCAACCACGCAAGCTGCACCATCTGGCTCCCATGCGCACTTCTTCGAGAGTGTTCGGTCACGTGGCGTAAATTTATGGGAAATGCTTGATCAAGAAGTGACGCCCGCCGTTCCTTTTGAATCCTGCTGCCGTTCATTTTGCGGCGCCTTTTCACGCTGTGCCACCACTGAGTAGGATAATCATTGAAGGGCATCATGCTATCTGCTATCAGCGTGCTGCGCGCTTGGCTCCCGAATGTAGTAGATAACAGGATGTTTAGCGGCGACAGACTATAAAAAAAATCCCGCCATCTCCATGATGTGAATGATGATGAGAGGGGCAAAGGTAAAATGCTTATCAGTAAAACCCTAAACCATTCGCCCACACATCATATAACGACTCGACATGTCAAGCTTTCCACCGCTCCGTTGACAAGCCCATCGACGAGGTCGATGTTTGTGGTGATTATGTAGGGCTTGTTTGGGAGGATGAGAATCTTCATGGGTAATTTGGCGAATTCGGTGTGTGACATTTTAGCCACCTTGGCCGTCGCCTTCTGCAGAGCGTCTTGTGTCGCATACCCCCGGTACGTATCTTTAGCTCGCAGGCGACGAACAACAACCTCTTCTTCTTCCTCTCCTCCTTATTGGGTAGCAACGAACACGTTGAACGTTTTGACCTCTCGGCCAATCTTTGGTTGGCCAATCCCTAGGGGGATCCTGCCACATCATCATCATTCTGCCGTGTATGGTAGCAACTAAGAACGGGACAGGGCCGGAGCAAGAGTCTCGAGCTCGCAGGCGACGAACGACAACCTCTTCTTCTTCCTCTCCTCCTTGTTGGGTAGCAACGAACACATTGAACGTTATGACCTCTTCGGCCAATCTTTGGTTGGCCAATCCCTTGGGGGATCTTGCCACAATCATCATCAATGTGCCGTGTACAATGTGCCGTGTACGAACGGGACAGGGCCTGAGCAAGAGAAGCTTCCCCCCAATCATTACACCATCTTCCCGTAGGGGAACCCTGAGTAGTATGCGAAGCAGCCATATCTTCCTGTAGGAGAACCCTGAGTAGTATGCGAAGCTAGATGCACTGCACGGGCCCGGGCCGGCCCGAAAGCCCGGGCCCGACCCGGCCCGCGGGCCGGGCCGGGCCGCCCGAAGTCGATTATCGGCGGGCCCGGGCCGGGCCCGGGCTCAGTGCACGGGCCCGGGCTGGGCTCGGGCTCAGTGCCGCGGGCCCGGGCCGGGCTCGGGCTCGACGCCATGGGCCCGGGCCGGGCTCGGGCTTGAATTCATAGGCCCGGCCGTTAATAGTGCCGACGTGAAGTGTAGAAAAGAGCATAAAATTGAATATTCTGAGTATACTTTTACGCGCTTCTTGATGTTAGTTGTACACATTGTTTTAAAAAGATGTTTTGCTAGGGCTGATAGTCACTATACTGTAACTTTATTGACTTTTCATGTACTGCATCCAGATTTTATATTTTGGTGTATAACATATCAAAGATACGGTTACAAGGAATGCCCTAGCGGGGAAGGAATTAATTAAGCCACCCTGGAGCTGTGCACCTATGGCTATGTACGTGTGTTTTAGATGTCGAACCAATCTAAATTCGGCTGCCGTGGCTGGAAATCAAACTCGCGTGCTAGAAAAGGGCCACCGCCCAACAACCATTCTAGGGAAAATTTTTCAACGCACGCACATACTCGTGGATTCAAATGGAGAGCAAGAAATTTCATTGACACAAACTTGTGACCGAAACAACCACATGAAGTTGCCAAGAGTCTGGTCATCAAAGGTAATGGTGTCTCTCGTGTAAGAATACGAGCTATTATTACGCCCATGTGGCGTGAACTGCAGATGGTGTGAGCTAAACTACGTGTACTTTTAAACCTTTATTTTTTGCGTTACAATTCAGGGCGTGCTTGTACAGACTAGATGCTCCGTCTGATTTCCCACAACGAAGATACTCGACCAGATATAATAAACAAATTTTCTTCAACGTCTAAGACCAGGCTCGAATAAAAGACCGTGCCCGGGCTGGGCGTGAGCTTGAGACGACGGGCCCGGTCCGGGCTTGGGATTGAGACGACGGGCCCGGGCCGGGCCTGGGCTTGAGACGACGGGCCCGGGTCGGGCCCGGGCTAGGCTCACTTATGAATGCCCGGGCCCGGGTCGGGCCCGGGCTTGGTGTTACGGGCCCGGGTCGGGCTCGGGCTTCACAAAGCGGGCTCGGGCCGGGCTCGGGCCTTAAAATCAGGCCCGTGCAGTGCTCTATGCGAAGCAGCCATGGGGTCTACTGAAGTTCCCGTTAGTTTTCAGTTCGTCGTATCCGTTGACGTTTAGCTTCACGTGCCTTCGTTATATCAGTAGCTTCTTGACGTAGTTTGAATGAGTGAAGGACATAAGGCGCGTTCGTAGCACATGCTCCTGTCTCGGTTTTTAGCGCAGTGGGAAGAGCGCCACGTACCTCCCGTTGCGGCCAGAAAGTCGTGGGATCGAAACCAGGCGCAGCCTAACTATTTATTTTTATAGTGAACTGCACTGACGTCAGCCCAAACGCTGACGGGGCTGAAGAGACGCGCATGCGCAGTGGAGTGCGGACGGCGGGCGACAAAGGAAGGAAGGACACAGCCCCGAGCATGAGATGCTCCGCATCTAAAAATTACTGCCCTTCCACTTTGTAAAGAAGGATGACCTGCAAAGCTGGACGCAGTCCACGGAGTTCAAGAAACAAAACAAATTTATCGTGATTTGCGGTGGAGCATTCTTCCTAGCCAATTAGCTGAATGAACCTCTGGAGGATCCAACCTTGCTCTTGCAGATAAACATGGACCTGCGTGTGTCCCTTCCGCGTCGTAAGCATGCGACTGTTGGTATAAGGACGGGTTCAGGCTGTTGCCGCAACTGACGTAATAACTTTAAAGAATGACGTCAGTTAATGTCTTCGCCAACCGAACTGCGTGACAAGCCGTTTTTTTACGTCCATAGATCACGGTACGGCTTTTTTTTCGGTGGTCTGCACATAGCCTAACAGACTGTTACAAAATGTGATCTGGTTGGTTAGAAGACGACTACACCGAAGCGAAGACGAGCAGCCAGGCTCGAGACATCTTCTTCATCAAGCGAATAACGCTAGCCGCTCGAACGTCGTCAATAAAGCGGCGTCCTCTTACCCTCGCTTGCCTCCTGGTTTTCAACAATTTGGTGCCGTGACCACGATGGAAGGATTACACCGTTGAAGACCCCTACCGATGAAGCAGACCCATTGAAGAGGGCGCACCGGCCAAGAACGACGCATTGCCCCAGCATCTGCTAGC
Source organism: Haemaphysalis longicornis (assembly GCA_013339765.2). Lineage (NCBI taxonomy): Eukaryota > Metazoa > Arthropoda > Arachnida > Ixodida > Ixodidae > Haemaphysalis > Haemaphysalis longicornis. The sequence continues at coordinate 36,820,077 of CM023451.1, forward strand.
GCGGCATCTCCGCGTACCGGGTACCATCATGGACCGTCTCAAAATGAAGCGTCGTGCTCTGCATGCCTCAACTACACGTATCATCAACGAAATGAAGGTCACGATGGAGGCTACCCCGCTACCGACGGGTGAACTGGCGGAAGAGCTAAATATGCTCAAGTTGAAACAGACTCCTTTAAACGATATTGACAAAGAAATAGAGGGCCACGTCCCCGATGAGGAATTAGACGATGAGTTGGAAGCCGTAGAACAGTACCGTGACTCTATCGCACGCATGATTTTTCGCGCTGAAAAGCATCTTGCAAACGCATGCCCTTTAACGGCGAGTAGTGCAATACAGGCTCCAACCTCACACCAAGAGCGAGTTCAGGTTAGACTGCCAAGCTTGAAATCCAGCCTTTTCATGGTGAATTTATTCAGTGGCCTCCATTTTGGGACCAGTTCGAATCGACGATACATAAGAACTCATCGCTAGCCAACGTTGACAAACTAAAGTACCTGCGCAGTTATTTGAAGGGGAAAGCGGAAGGCGTAATCAACGAATTACCAACAACCAACGAGACCTACCCCATGGCCATCGAACTGCTGCAGCAGCGTTTTGGAGACAAAACCCTGATAATTAACGACAACATGAGCAAACTGCTAAACCTCCCGAAAGTGACATCCTGTGAAGACTTGAACGACCTTCAGACGCTCCATGAACGTGTACACACTCATGTTAGATCACTTAAGAACCTCGAAGTACCCATTGAGTCGTACGGCATTATGTTGAAGACTGCGCTGTTGCAGAAGTTACCCTATGAGCTCCTGCTCAGGTTCAACCAGTTAACGTTAACAACGCCACAAGTACAGGGAAGAGAGCAGGCTGGTGAAGTATCGACGTTACTTGAACTTTTGAACCTGGAAGTGCGAAGTCGGGAGATCACTTCCGTAAGGACTGCATCAGACATGCCTACCAGAACAAAGCCACACCGGAACCAAGTCAAGGAAAACATTCAAGGTTCTTCTTCCGCACTAATGGTAACGATATCCCGCCATGGATGTCTTCTCTGTGAATCGAACGACCACTTCAGAGAAGACTGCCGCGCTCAAATCACATTAGACGAAAAGAAAGCGAAATTGCGAAAACTAAGTTGCTGCTTTCGCTGCGCCAGGCCCTTCCACCGTGCCAAGAATTGCAAGAAGGCAAGAAGACTCTCATGTCGAAATGCAAAGGATTCCACATCACGTCCTTGTGCGATCCCAAATGGAAAGGACCGACATTAGAAAAACTGCCGACTCTCTTCGCATCGACGGCTATATCAGAGACGCGCCCGAAGAAGGTTTTTGGGTGGACAGTGCCTGGAGACGCGAAACTTACCTTACCAGTTATAGGATCAGAAGCAGTGTCAAGCTCGTATGTATCAACTCAAGGACCAGTGTTTTATCAGGAAAAGGCCTCTTTGGAGGCGGACCAACCACAAGCTACAGACGAAGAATCTTCCGAAGAAAGTCCACTGGTCTTGAAAGTCCTCGCCGAAACTGAAACGGAAGCCGACACGAGAGAAACCGCCGAATATTTATTCTCGACTTCAGCGCCTGAAGCTTCATCAGCAGAGACACTTTGTGAACGTTCGAAGTACGGACAGCACCTTCTGGAGAGACCATGAAAATTAGGACGGCAGAACAGATACCTTCACGCCTTGCGCCCTGCGCACACGATACCGAGGAAGTCTTCAGTCCTTCTCTATCTTGGGCACAACAATCAATCCCCAAGCCGTTCTCATGTTCACGATACTAGCCATCTGAAGCCAACCAGATCCCTATTATGGCACCGGCCCGGAGCCTGTTACAAAATGTGATCTGGTTGGTTAGAAGACGACTACACTGAAGCGAAGACGAGCAGCCAGGCTCGAGACATCTTCATCAAGCGAATAACGCTAGCCGCTCGAACGTCGTCAATAAAGCGGCGTCCTCTTACCCTCGCTTGCTTCCTGGTTTTCAACACAGACAAACCCAATCCGCTCTACCACTAACGACTCCGGACAAGTCTGACACACAAATCCAATCTGCTCTACCAGTAACGACTCCGGACAGGTCCCATTTGGCTGCCTAACGTCCGCATTTGAACCTCGCACCAGCACAATGAACAAGCCATCCATCAGTACGGGCGCAAAATCTATAGCTGCGTGTGCACGCCCCAGCGCCTCTCTCCCACTGTTCTCCACTACAAACCTGTGCACGCACAAACCGACAAGCGGTGATGTGTGCGTTTAGAAGTGACAGACTCGATGTAGGACAGCCGACTAAGCGCATTGAGCCATGTAATTTTGACATCTAAATCTCCGACCAGAAAAACCGGCATTTCATCGGAAGCGGCATGAAGCCCAGCTCGGTGTGCATGTCCCCCGTTCTCCACCCGATAACCGCGCACGCATAAACCGGCAACCGGTGATGGCGCATACTTAGGCGTGAAAGACACCCGCGGAAATGTCGCTCAGAAGGCCTTCTAAGCTGAAAAATAAATATGGTCTCAAGCCAGCGTCCCAACTGCGGATGTTTCTCTTCTACCGGGAGGGATTCGCAGCTACATGGGGAACTAGAATTTGGGCGGAAACTGCGACGGTGGGTTTCGGTCGTTTTAGGGGGCAGCCCTTTGGCAGCCGTTACCTGGGCTTCACGACAGCAGCGTGTTTATCTCCGCGAAACCGAGTAACCAAACGCAGCAGCGACGAAAGAAAGAAAACGGAGAGGAGCGTCTAGCGAAGGGTGACGTGGAGTACGACACGTGCACATACGGCCACATCTCTCTCACTGCCTTTCCTTCACACGTCTCATGCGTCGCCACCAAGGAGCGTCCTCCCCCCTGACAGGTTCCCCAGACGCTGTTCCATTCTCCGCTAATCCAAACTACGTGACATTTGCGTGCGAGGTTCAAACACGATATGCAACATGTTCGCTGCTCCCTTGTGCGGGGCTAATCCTAACCATGTGAAATCTTCGCGGGAGGTTCCAACACGATTTGCAACACGCTGGCCAGCGGTTGCGGCGCACTGCGAGGTAGCAGCAGAGTAGCGCACGTCGCCGTTCGTTCCCTGATCACGCGAACACTTCCTCACCCACAGCAGAAACAAGGTAAATATAAATGGTAGCGAAGCTTCGGGCGAAAAGGGGTTCAGAACCTATTGCCAGCGACATCAACATGGAGGGTTATGGGAGTGGTGATTGAAGCGCGACTAGGTGAGGAGGGAACAAACACTAATAACAAAAAAAAACAAGTTTTATTCAACAATAAAACAATATTCATATTTTACGAACGATATTTATTTCTCAGTCACATTTATTTAGGCACAGTGTGCAAATAATTTATGAAAATGCTGTTCATTCTCAAAAACCTTTTTTGTGGCGCCCTCTGAAGAATGGCACATGTCATTGCTCTGTGATGCAGTCCTTTTAGTGTTCGGAAAGGCGCGCGTAAAGTTCGTCTGCTAGGAAACGCCCCTCACATGTTTTGGTGGTGCGCATTCGCATTCGTTTTTTCTTGTTAATTTGGTGCGCAATTAATTCTTGCTGTGCCTGGAGTTGCGAGGTGCGTTGTATCGTGGGTGGACACGTTTAGTAACGTGCCCGGCGGGCACGGTGTCTTACGGGACGATGCTGCCAACGGTTGGAGCGGAGCGCTTTCCTCGGTACCTACGGAAACGATGTGCTGTACAAGGTTGCAACAGCAACTCCCGTACGCCTGGCGTTTCACTGCACCATTTTCCTCTCATTTCCACAGGTAATGCGAAACTATAGCACTGTTAATACGTGCACGGGGGGTTGTGTAAGGGGACGCGGCGGTGTTTCGAAAAAAAATGGGTCTAAAGCTTTGTTATATAACAGTTATCTCTTGATTTCACCTCAGGTTGGCTCGGAGCAAGTGGTGTCACTTACTCTAGAACTTCTCAGTGTATTCAAATAGCGCAAATATTGTGCGCCAATCGAATTCAAACGATTCGCTTTAATTGTCTATCTCAGTGCCTTCTCTATTGCATTACAACGCTTGTAATGATCACTGCTTCCCGCGCTTATATGCGCAAGCAATATTTCCATCGCAGTACTATGTTGTGCTGCTCCGTGCTGAGATCTTTCCTGCTATGTGTTTTTACTTACTGCCGTCGCTTTTTGCATTGATCCATTTTAAATGCAGAGCATTTCAGTAACTCACGATGTCACCCGCGCTGACGTCCGTAGTCCGCATCGCTCCCCCTACACTATACAGGGTGTCCCAGCTATCATGCACCAAGTTTTAAAAAAAGAGTAATGGCGTAACTCGAAGAAAACCTATTGCATAATGTTTGCAGTACTGTGAAGAAGCGGTGACTATTTTTTTTCGTTATTGAGACTTAACTAATTATTTCTAATTAATTATCTAACTCGATAATTACTGTCCTAATCACTGAAGTGTCAATGAGGCATTTGTAGGTATCGACGAGGGGCATCTAACTGCGGTATTTTCAGCGACGAACTAATTGTGTACTCATTTATTCTGACTGATAAAGAAAACCCGCGAAATATGAAAAATACCACGTGACGGCGCATCCGCGCGCATTGTAAAGCAGCGTCCCCAAATAAGCTGATTGAAAGCAACTGCTTCCGGTGTTACCCACCCGAAGAGACAGCGCATCACCTTGATAAGGCGCGTGTGCAGATAAGGCACAAACTCGGTGGCTATTTCTTCTTTCTTTCTTTTGTTTATTTCATTCTGGCTAACTCAGTGGCAGCCTGTTTGAGGGCGTTGCTTTACGATGCGCGCGGACGCGCCGTCACGTGGTATTTTTCATATTTCGTGGGTTTTCTTTATCAGTCAGAATAAATGTGTACGCAATTAGTTCGTCGCTGAAAATACCGCAGTTAGATGCCCCTCGTGGGTACCTACAAGTGCCTCATTGACACTTTAGTGATTAGGGCAGTACTTCGCGAGTTAGATAATTAATTACAATTAATTAATTACGTCTCATTAACGAAAAAAATGCTGTTCGCTTCTCCACAGTACTGCAAACATTATCCATTAGGTTTTCTTCGTGTTACCCCATTACTCTTTTTTAAAATCTTGGTGCATGATAGCTGGGACACCCTGTATAAAAAAATAATACTTACCGGCGCCAGGTTTCGATCCCACGACTCTGCGGGCGGAACGCAAGGTGCATGGTGCTCTACCCACTGCGCCACAAAGCCGACACAGAATGGAAGCTTACGAACGCGCCTTATATCCTTGACTCATTCAACCGTCGGCCACAGGTGCGCCCTCTTCCCCGCGTCCTCCTCGCCTTCTCTCCGCTCGCAACACCCTCTCTCGCCGCGTTCGATTCGGGCGCACAACAGGTGGGGACGTGCGCAACGCCCTCTCTCGCCGCATTGGGTTCGCGCTGAGGAACAGTCGGTTCGCGCGCAAGAACAAGTGGGGACGCTGGCATCGCGCTCTCTCGCCGCGGTCGGTTCGCGCTTAAACCACATATGTCGTTCGCGCGCGCTCCGGTCGCTAACATCTGTGGCGTGATCGTGACGTCAACATCACGCGTTCGTGTGGTGGCGTGATTTCGGCGCTATAACACTCTCTCGCGAGGGGCATTGGATTGGATTCGATTGGATCGGCTTGGCTTGGCTTGGCTTGGCTTGGATTGGATTGGTTTGGATTTGGATTGGATTGGATCAAAGTGGATTGTGTTGGATTGTGTTGCGCCATAGCCGCGCCACGTTGCGTAATAGCCGCTCCACGTTGCGTCATAGCCGCGGCAGGGGTTCACGGCACCTTTCCCGTTTCACCATCGACTTCATCGACAGTGTTTACGCTGGAAGACAATTACAACAACAACAACCAATACGTAATCCATACGACTTGCAGGCGTACCCCCCGCGGAAATGCTCTGCATTTGATCGTGCCCCTCGCGAAAGGGATGTTTTTCAGATGTCCCGTAAGTCTGTTCGATTGGGCGTGGTACGCCGGCGTTCTTCGGGGATCCGCGCTGATAAAGCGTAAGATTACTTCCATAATGTCCACAGTAAAGGCCGTTCCGAGGTCCGTGATTAGGACTTCAGGGCCTCCATGTCGCAGCACAACTTGGTTAATGAAGAACTTCGCGACTACTTGAACAGTCCCCCTTGGAAGAGCGGCCACTTGTTATCGGATCGTGACGTAGGCAACGGGCCCGGAAGGTCCATTCCAATCGGTTGGAAGGGCCTCGATTGGACGACGATTAGCTACAGAAGTCCGGCGGGTGTCTTCGGCAGCGTTTTTTGTTGCTGACAGTCATGGTAGCTCCGAACAAAATAGGTGAGGCCAGAGGTAAGACGGGGCCACTAGTACCCCGCCTTGATTTTTCCAATAGTGAATTTTCTAACACGCTTCCAAAACTTCGTCACGCAGGTCCGCAGGGATGACAAGGATGTAATTCGTTCTTGTTCCGGGCTGAAATTCTTTGCGAGGACGGTGTTGTTCAGGCTGAATACTGGTAAGTCGCGTTTGAACGCTTTAGGTACGGCGACGTTGCATTCTTCGAGGTAGTCGATCATGACGCACAAGTCGGGGTCGGAATGCTGCTTGGCGGCTAGGTTGCTCTAAGTCATGACTCCAGAGAACGCGCTGTCTTCATCGGAGTCTTGTGGTGGTGGATCGACTGGAGCGCGGGACAGGCAACCGGCGTCGCAGTGTTTCCTGCGGATTTATAGACATTTTTTTCAGCTTCGCGATTCAACGCTACGGCCTAGAAACGTTCCTCAAAAATTTCTTTGTTTACAATTCAACATGTATTGATACTTTACGATTCGTTGGAGTTATATCACGTACAGCATACTTCTATGGTCTTTGGCAGGGAGTGACACGATTTATGGTAGCTTTTTTTTACTCTTTTTACTTATCTGTTGCGACACTTGCCTAAACAATGCAACCAGGAAATTGCAGGCATGACTCTTTTGTGAAGTTCTGTAGAAACCCATGTCTAATTGACAAAACGCTGGGACAGCTGCGGTGTGCTCGCTGCACTTTCGTGAATCGGCGTTCCTGCAGCTCGGTTTTCTGCGTCAAGATGCAGTGCCTAGTTCTTTTCTCTTGTTTGGAAGTAGTTCTGCTGTTGAGGCTTTTATTGCTCATAATGCTATGTGTTACGGGTAAAGTCAATTTTTCGGCGCGTAAGAAAATCATAATGCATGTAGTACCCACGAACATTTTGTACTTATTTGTATACGTGCTGATTTTGTACTCTGTGGTAAAGTTGTTTGATGTTTATCCTGGAATAAAATTCAAACGTCTTGATTATAGCATGACTATGCGTTATTTCTTCTCGTAGAACTGAAGCACACAAACCGAGCAAGCATTATATAACCTTGATCTATTCTTAAGGCGCGCATGCAACCTGCGTATGTGCGACGCAGTTAAAAACAACCCAGCAGTGGCGTTGGTAGAAATTTGTATCGCGGTGAGGAGGGGACACGTTTTTGATATGAAGGAGGGGCCGTGAAGAGTGGTGGAGTGCCATTTTGGGCCCTGTATCCCATGACAGAAAAAACATTCTGGGAGTAGGGGGGGAAGGGGCGGGGGGTACGTGCTTGGTTCCCGGTTTGCCACCCGCTGGAATCAAGGTAAACAACTGATTGCTTTTATACGGCAGTGGAAGTAATGAATACAGAATAACGTTTCAGAGAAAATGCAAGCGTTTTTATCAAAACCTAGGCGAATCATACGACAGTATGCTTAAGTACGTTTCTCTAGTCACCAGTCTGTTTATTTATTTATTTATTTATTTATTTATTTATTTATTTATTTTTATTTATTTATTTATTTATTTATTTATTTAAATACCTTAAGAGCCCAGAGGGCATTACATAAGGGGGGATACATACAGGAGGTTACTAAAGCATCAGTAAAGCAACATGTCAGGGAGTAATACTAGTGATCAAACTGATGAATAGCACAAACAACATTGCTAATAACACAGTAAGTAATAAACACAGTAAGCAGTCCCCCATAACAGGAAACATGTTTCAAGAAATAGCAATAAACATTCTCTACGTTTGCGTTACACATTAAATGTCAATGGTGGCTACAAAGTACTTTCAACTTCTAAGTAAGTAAGTACTGAAGATTGGAAAATGGAAGGTTTAGTAATAGCGACGATGTTTGAGGGCAGCGCGTTGCACTCGTTTATGGATAACAGTAGAGGTGAAAATTGATATTTCTTAGTGCGTGAGTGTATAGGATTGACCTTATGTGCATGATCTACGCGATCAGAAACGTAGGGAGCCGGGTGAATGAATGATCGGGAAAATGACGAGTCACTATGATATAAACTACGGAAAAAACAAAGGCGGAACAACTTTCTTCGCGTGGCAAGCAATGGAAGGTTCAAAGAATGCTTAAGAAATGTTACACTTTGGTGGCGAGAATGACAGGATATGATAAACCGAGCTGCTTTATTTTGCACCGATTCTAGCATATCAGATAATATTGCCGTATGTGGATGCCAGATGGTTGACGCATACTCTAGTGAAGGCCTTATCAGAGGTTGGTATGCGTGAAGTTTAGTTTCCGAGTTTGTGCACCTCAGGCGGCGTTTCAATAGACCGAGTTTTTTAATGAGGTGCTGGTGAAGTATTCGACGTGACTGTTCTAGGTTAAATCAGAACTAAAGAAAATTCCGAGGTATTTTGTCGATGAAACGGTCTCAATTACGGTGTTGTTGACTATGTATTTGTCGGATGCTGAGGGGTTGGCTACGGAAGTAAATCTAATGTGTTTGGTCTTTTCAGCGTTGATGTGCATGCCACAAGTTGCACCACTCTGTTAGTTTGAACAAGCCTGATTGTAGGATTCTAATGTCATTCGGTTCGCTAATCTTGTTATATATAACGCAGTCATCTGCGAATAAGCGTAGGGAAGAAACAATATTAGATCCAATGTCATTAATGTAAACTAAAAATAATAACGGTCTGAGCACGGAACCCTGGGGGACTCCGGACTTTACCATGCACTTTCTGGAAATTATGTTGTTAAGTTAGCGTTGTCTAGTTAAGCTAGCGTTGACTTGAAGCACACACGCCAAGGGCTCGCCGAATTGCGTCAGTTGGCAATGACATGAGCCCTCAGCGATCACAGGCCTGCTAAAGCTATTTTGAAGTCAAATTTTCGCGCTAATGCCACCAAAATGACGTCACTTTTTGACCGGATCTTGCGTCACGTCCGGTTTATTTTTTGTTCCGCCGGAAGTGTTCGCTCCTCACGCAGATGACGCTAAGCCCCATGAGCAGCTTAAGAGCCGCCATTTTCTGAATGTATGGGCTTCTATGGAAGCTTCGCTACCAGTTATATTTACCTTGGCAGAAATGCTCCGTGACCGAGAAGACTGCAGCTCGCGCTGCGCACAAATTTCATATTAGGTATTCTCGTCAGTGCATTTTTAATACCCATCCGTGCTTCTGTTTATTTTTCGCAATCATAAGGTAACCGCACTACCGCCGTTAGCTCGACTGCGCGACTTGCTAAAGGGGCATCAATGGAGCCGAGGGGGAAAATTGTTGCGATAGAGGTGTCAGCGGAGGGGGAGCCCCGCAGCGGCGCCGAGTAAATCGATGAAACCGGAATGAAAACTGGAGGGGTAGACATCTACTGCTTTGCAGTACAACAATTTTCTGATGCCAAAAGTGCGTACGAACTAAGAAAGACAGACCCCAGAATTTTCTGCTGTGGTGACATGGAACATAAACCAAAAGAAATTAGGTCTAGTTACATATTACATTCTTTTCATAAATTGTCTAAATCATATCGGTTTATAGAACTCCATGTCTAGTAAGCTATTTAATATTGTTCTTTCATTGTATAATTGCTTTTCCACATTATTTGTGTATCAATTCTCAATGAAGCGTTATTGCATAGTTTGTGTTCAATGTATTGTTTTTTCGAATTTTAACCATCTTACTTTCAAGAAAGGGGGCCCAAACTCTCGTCAAGTGATCTAGCTTGCACTTTCAAAGACGATAGTCTATATTGGGCTATTTGAACGCAGAAATTTTGGTCTGTCTGTACGTCTGTCTGTCAAGAGAATGTATTAAATCTAGTAGCAGCTAGCAATGTATTATCTGCCATAGTTTTCCTAGGTTTTATTCTGTTAATCACGATTTTCACTGACCCTGCGTTGTCAAAGTTTGCAGTGTCACGGTTTCGATATCATGCGTTGAAATGTCTTAGCAGATAGCGACAATGTGTGTGGTGTGACACAATGTTTTGTTTCATGAATATGTAAGCCGTTTTTCCTAAATATAATTTCTGTTAGTAGCGCTGTGTCACGTGTTCTTGCTAAGTTTTAGTTTTCAATAGTGCCTTTCCTGTCATGAACATGAACCAACACGCCCTAGTTGCAGTCCTTCTAAGTCTACTATTTCCCGTCAACATGGAGGCAGGAGTACAACCGTCTGGGAATGGCCATAATGAGTACGTGAGGGCACCGAGCCATCATTATCGGCATCTCTATCATGCCCGCCCGATGGAGGCGACACAGTCAGCCATGTTGCGTGATGATATACAGCCGCCTGTCTAACCTGATTTCTGCGCGGTCTTGCAGCATAGCTGACCGTTGGCGATGAGTGCTTCCGAAGTGAGAATTATTACTATAATTATTTCTTATTTAGAAGGGGTGACACGAGATGTTTTCAGGTGTTCAAAAAGCGGTAAATAAGGTAAGGGCGTTTTAGATTTTCCTGTATAATACCCCGGTAATTGCATGTCCGCTGTTTTGTCGGTGAATGGCACGAGGAGCAGGTCACGATGGTGGCCTCCCCGGGTTTCTCGGCGGTTTCCCACAGGTTTCTCCTGCGGCGGGGAAAGTATGCCCACCACTTAGCTAACAATTATTTTGTGAGAGAATCCCCTGACCTAATCTTGTGAACCAGGACTAGGGCCCCTGAAAAGTCCTGCTGGCAGTGGTTTTGGGTCGTAGTCAATTTCAATGCAGAGTTCCTCCCTTCTATCGGGGTTTATAGCTTCTCTTACCATGTGTACGTCATCATCAACATCACCAGCCTATCTACGCCCACTGCAGGGCAAAGGCCTCTCCCATTAATCTCCATTTACCCCGGACCTGTGCTAACTGCGACCAATTTAACCTCGCAAACTTCCTGATCACATCTGCCCATCTAACTTTCTGCCGCCCCTTTCAACGCTTGCCTTCTCTAGGGATCCACCCTGTTACCCTTAATGACCAACGGTTATCTTGCCTTCGCATTACATGCCCTGCCCACATCCATTTCTTCTTCCTAATTTCTTCTAATATGTACTTAACACGCGTTTTTTCCCTGACCCACTCTGCTCTTTTTTGTCCCTTAATGTTACACCTATCACCTTCCACTCCATTGCCCACTGAGTGGTTCTCAGTTTAAGTTGAACCCTCTTAGTGAGCTCCAAGTTCTCCCCCGTAGGTGAGTACCGGTAAAATGCAGCTGTCATACACCTTCTTCTTCAGGGATAATCGTAGGCTGCCATTCATTATTTAAGAACGTCTGCCGTATGCATACGGCATGTGTACGTATGTATGTATTTATGTACGTATGTATGTATGCATGTATGTATATGTACGTATTTATGCACGTATGTACGTATGTATGTACGTAAATACTATGTATGTATGTATGTACAGTCGCGCTCACTAAGACCTACACCGATCATTAGTATTCAGACGATTATATCGTCAAAACAATGAGTATGGGCATATACGTTAGGATAAGGTGTTGATTCATAAGGATGTTGCTCTCCTAATGCGCACTTGGGTCTTCAACCCCGGGGGCCAGACAAAGGTCATATAAAGCTGTTGAATACTAATGAGCGGTGTAGGTCATAGTGAGCGCGACTGTACGTATCTGTGTTTAGGCAAGCAGCTGGGAAGGAAAAGAGGCTTTGTTGAACAACGCGCAAGCATTTATACATGCGAGCTGATAAGCGCCGTCTGTAGCCGCGACATGCGCAGTAGTGTTGCAGGCACGTATGCTTGCGCTCTGCTACATCTTCCTTTTCTTCTAAGAGAAAAAAACAACAAAAAACAAAAACAACAACTGCGGTTTTTCACTTTTAACAATGCAAATGTTCAGTTATTCTGGTAATGGTAGCGCAGGGCTGTTGGCGGACGCATTCGCTCCTTCGTATACTCGTGCTTGTGTTGTCTTCTGGGATGTGCGTCACAGGCTCCGATTTCGCTTGCGAGTCATTCGTATCGGTTTCAGTGGTCCTCAGGTGTTCCCACGTGCGACGTAGCTGCTGTCCGCTTTCTGTAGATACCACGTAAGACTGAGCTGTACCCGCAGGGCCGACGACTACGGCCGGGGCCCATGTTTTGCTACGAGTCTCGTAGACAGACACTCTCGATCCACTCTCAAGCTCTGGCAAACATCTGGTACCTCTGTTGTAGTAGACGCGCTGCTTGTGCCTTATTTTGCGGAGTCGTTGTCGAACCTCCTCTGGGGAAACAGCCCTTGGCTCCAGGTGATAGTCGGTCACAGGGAGTTGTGTCCTGGTGTGGCGTCCCATCAACCTCTCTGCGGGAGACTTGAGGCGGTCGTCCCTTGGGGTGTTTCGCCACTCCAACAGGGCGCTGAAAAATGCGAGCTTAGAAAATGGGCATTTCTTTAGCAACTTTTTTTCTTCCTGGCCAGCTCGTTCCGCCATGCCGTTACCGCGCGGGTAGTAAGGGCTAGAGGTGACGTGGCTGATCCGGAAATGCGACATGAACGTACGGAAGCTTTCACTGTTGAAAGGGGGACGGTTATCGTTGCAAAGCTTGGCGGGATTCCATGCATCGCGAACACTTGTGCGCAGGCATTTACACATGCGAGCCGATAAACGCCGTCTGTAGCCGTGACATGCGCAGTAGTGTTGCAGGAACGTATGCTTGCGCTCTGCTACAGTATCTATATACGTCTGTCTGTCTGTCTGTCTGTCTGTCTGTCTGTCTGTTGTATGTATGTTATGTATGTATGTATGTATGTATGTATGTATTTTTTTGTATTATGTATGTATGTATGTATGTAGTTGTTTTTAAGAAGCTGGATTTTATCGATTTTAATGATGGTTTTAATAGCTTTACGGATGGGTGCAAAGAAGTGTTGGACACTTTCAACGAGATGGGACAAGGTTTGTCTTTTACACACGAACTGCCTGCCGAGGGGAAACTTGCAATTTTTAGATCTTAAGCTTTCTGTTATGCAATCTCATGTATGCTGGGCGTACAACCCACGCTCCCGCAAACCACTGCTGCCGTTCAATTAGGCCCACTCAAAGACTGTTAAACGAGCAATTGCTAAGCTCGGTCTGGAATCTGCCCTCCAAAGTCTTGCGATCATGCCGCCCACACCAGTTTTCAACAACATATTCAGAGGTAGCGGTCGTCAGGTATCCAAATACCATCCTGGTGGCGACTGCAGAATCCCTGCTGCAGAAACTAAAAGGCACGGCGAGGGAAAAAGAAAGGCAAAAGAGCACCGAGAGGCTCGAAGTGATTCCATATATCCACAAGGTGACACATAACCTAAGAAAGTGGCGAACACGCACAATGTACCCGTTGTTTTTTCAGCGCCGCGAAAGCTGGCAAAGTTGTGCGCGCGCATCCCTGGGATGCCAGGAAAGGGGCTGCCTGTGGTAAAAAGCACGCACTGCGTTATGTGGATTGCGCAGTGGCCTGCAGTTATATGAGTTTGCCACTGGACTGCGGCAAGTCCTACATAGGACAAACCGGCCGATGTGTCAATGACCGGGCCCGCGAACATGAGCTGTCCCTCACAAAGGATTCCGGTGCGATCTTCGGCGCACTGCGCAGAATGTAAAGCGTGCCTCTGTTTGATCAGTTGAAGATACTGGGCGCAGCAGGGATACGGTGGCACGTGACTTTTGGAGGCATACCCTATTAAAAAAAGGGGCACAGATTGTGTCAGCCAGACATCGGTGTATTGCGGGAGAGTGAGTTCCGCCTTTTTGTGCCGTAATCGGTAGCGCGCATGTGGCTTGCCTTTTTTAGGTCTTCTGTGCGCAGGCGCGCCCCTGATGTATTGACATTTATATGTGGGAAGGGTTTTTCGAAATAAACTAGTTGTAGTGGAGCGCGCGTCCCGTCTACTGTGTTTCTTTGTCCTCGTCCTGTGCGCTCTTTTTAATTTTCTTGAAGTATGTATGTATGTATGTATGTTATGTATGTACGTACGTACGTACGTACGTAAGTACGTACGTACGTACGTACGTACGTACGTATGTATGTATGATAGTATGTATGCTGTATGTATGTATGTATGTATGTATGTATGTATGTAGGTTGTATGTATGTAGTATGTATGATGTATGTATGTATGTATGTATTAGTATGTATGTATGTATGTATGTATGTATGTATGTATGTATGTATGTATGTATGTATGTATGTGTATGTATGTATGTATTGTATTGTATGTATGATGTATGTATGTATGTATGTATGTATGTATGTATGTATGTATGTATGTATGTATGTATAGATGTATGTGAGAGAGAGAGAGAAACATCTTTAAGGAACAAGTGAGGTCAGCCAGGGGGGGGGCGCCCGACTTGCTACACCAAATGGGGTTGAAGGTGGTGATGAAGATTAATGAAAACTCTCACTTACACATGAACACTCAAACACACAGATGCACACAAAAAGCACACGCACAATCAGGCGAATATAGTCATTTTGTCTGAGAGTTCACAGCTCACTGACAAGTCCAGTGCTCCGGAGGAACGTTAGGAGCACTGTTGTTTGCGAGCTTGCCATGCCGGTTGTAAGCCAGGGCCCAAGGAAGGTGACTCGAAGAGATCTGGGCGGACGCGGGCAGGCCCAGGAAGGAAAGCTTTGCCGTGGTACGCTCAAGTTCGTAGGCGAGGACATGCGCAGGAGAACGTGTTTCAGGTCCTCGCGAACTGTACAGGTAGGGCACAGAGGTGAGGAAACTCGACGTAGTTTAAAAAGGAAATGCTTAGTGTACGCCACATTCAGTCGTATTCGATGCAGGGACAGCTTCATCTCGCTTGCACAGAACGCTTGGCATCCGAAATCGACACTCTGGGTCTATTGTGTGCAACGGATAGTAGGTATTATTTGGGTCGGTCCACAGCAATCGCTGAGAACTCTTGGCAAGTGATGACGCCAGAGTCGCTCCGTCTCGCCTTGTGAAAGGCACTGGCGTAATAATTGGCTCGAATGCGCTGATGCAGCAGCTCTGTCGGCTTCGTCGTTGCCAGCCACACCGCAGTGAGATGGAAGCCACTGCAGAACAACGACGTGGTGCTTGTTTATTGCCTGCGTGTGCAGGCCATTAATTTCTTGAGCAAGCTGCTCTTGTGGCAGCACCATGAGGTGCTGAAGGGAATGCTCGAGAGTCGGTGAAGATTGCCCATGCCTGAACTGGAGCAGTTAAAATGTGTTCCAATGCAGCACGTAGGGCGTGAGTTCAGTAACCATCGACGACGTTTGTGGACCTAGTTTTGCGGGTAATTTTTGTGTGGGTTGATGGGATCCATATTCCGATGGCAGATGACGTATCTATCACTGATCCATCCGTGAAAATGTGAGTGTAATTTTGGTAGGTAGTAGCAATGTGCTCCAATGAAAAGAATTTAAGAGCAGGCAGAGGCAACTTAGCTTTGCTCTGGATGCCGGGAACGGTTAATGTTATTTTCCAGGAGGCAAATCTCCATGGTGGCTGGGTATGCTCTGGTGGGCTCTGATACACTGCTGGTAATAAGGCACGTACCTCGGCTTCCGAGTCACAAGCCAGCGGATGGTCGACAGTCCTGGTCACAAACCGCAAGCGTGCACGAAGGAGTTCTTGCTTGCAGAGAACCGGTGGAGTGTATGTATGTATGTATGTATGTATGTATGTACGTACGTACGTACGCATTTATGCACGTATTTATGTATGCATAGGTGCTCCAAAGGTGAAACGGTGAACAAGAGCGGTAGCCGAAGCAGGCGAAATTGCATGCCAGCACTACCTATGAATAGATGCGCCGCAGATAGCGAGAGCATGTGGACACATCCTGCCGGCCCATCTCGATACGCTGACGCTCGCCTTATCGCCGGCTCAAGCGGAGCCGCGCTGCTGTCATCCCTGCTCGCCAGGGGCGCTCCCAATGCTTACGAGTTAAGCTGGGATGCGAATGCACTTTATAAGCGACCCCAAACCATCCACCGCCGGCGTCGGCGGCGGCGGCGGCGTCGGCGGCGTCCGCAGCGCTCTTTAAAGAAGAAACAGCATCCGGCGCCAGGTTTCGATCCGAGGACTTTGCGGGCCGCAGCCCGACGCTCTACCGAATAAGCCACGGACGCGACGCTGATATTGTCAGTAACGCGCCTTATATCTTTAACGCATTCAAACTACGTCGTCAGCGGCGTGCGTTGGCGACTCAGCGGCGTTATAGCGGCTTGATAACCATGGTGTACACGTGATACTACAAACCCGATGGAAGAGATGGAAGAGAAGGCGGCGAGGCGGTGGGCTGCGGGGGCCGAGCGCAAGCGCCGCAAGCGGGCCGACAACCGTGCATTCGCACTTTCACATTCTCCCCCTCGGGGAAATGCGGGGGAATTTTTTTTCCTACGTAGCTTACTGAAGTTTGTGCAATAAAGTCGATTTGATTTGAAGCAGCTGGCCCCCGATAGGCTCACCTCCTTAATTCTCTTGACCGCCCATTAAAACCGTAGAAGCAATGCAGCAAATACACGCATGTACTGTACGTTTTCATTCAGTCTCCATGGGCTTCCTTGAGACCAGCATGGTTAAGGCAGCAGTTGCTGAATGATTCATGAGCGTTTAAGGCTCATGGCACAACAAGCTTACCGGTGTTGTTACCGCGAACCCCGGCACAGACGTGATCAAAGTGGTGGCCTTCCTAAAAAAACGGAACCCATACGCCCCTGAAGATCACTGATAAGTTTTTTTTTTTTTCCGACGCGGGCAAACAGATTCCGGCATAAAGCATTGGAAGCCCCGGTGGCGAACAGGAATGGCAGCAGCGCGGCTTCGCTTGAATCGACGATAAGGATAGCCTCAGCGTATCGAAATCCGGATGTGCCCCCGCACTCTCGCTATCTGCGGAGTGTTTATTCATAGATAGCGCTAGCATTCCGTTTTGCCCGCTCAGGCCCCCGCTGTCGTGCTCCGTCTAACTTTCGGAGCACCTGTACGTATCTATGTCTGCACTTGTGTGCATACTTCTTTATGTGCATACTTATGTAGAGCCAAATACTTGGTGCCATCAGCGCCAGGGGAAGAAGACAAATTGAGATTATTCAACGCCCTGGTGAGCTCTTCAATGGTGAAAGGTTAAATCATCAGCGTCGCATTTGTGGTGGAGTGACAAAATACGGACACCTCCGAGATCACAACGTTGCAGGGCGGAGTGGTGATCTTCACGCAAAATTCTTCTGCAACACTCACTTCACTAACGCCCTTCTTCACTAACGTATTATATAGGGCTCGGAATACACCCATAAATATACCAAACAGTATTATTTTGGGCCCATACACGGTAAAGCTTGAAAAATGTGTCAAAACGCTAGGTGTAATATTCACTGAACATATGTCCTGGAACGACCATGTTGACTTAGTGTGCTCAAAAGCTCGCAAAACTCTTGGGATAATAAGCAGGTATCGGTATTTTCTTCCTTTTGGAATTAAAAAATTATTATACAATTCTTTATTCCATTCGCAACTCAGTTATTGTGTGTTAATATGGGGAAACACAACAGCAAATAATCTAAACAAACTCACGGTTTTGCAAAAAAAGGCAGTCCGAGCCATTAAAAATGTTCCGTATAATGCACACACTGACGAATTATTCCTGAAAAATCGGATAGTCCGAGCATTTCAACTATATCATCAAAAACTAACTAGGAGCTATAAAAATGCAGTACAAGGTAAATTAGTGGTATTTATAGAATTAGCTAAGCTACAAAAAAAGAGTTTGCCATACTCCTGTCGATGTCAAATTCCTTGGCAGGTACCATTCTCACGCACAGAATATGGGTGCCAGAGATTATCCCACGCGTTACCCAACACATTAAATGAGCTTTATAAGCACT
Organism: Haemaphysalis longicornis; assembly: GCA_013339765.2. Taxonomy (NCBI): domain Eukaryota; kingdom Metazoa; phylum Arthropoda; class Arachnida; order Ixodida; family Ixodidae; genus Haemaphysalis; species Haemaphysalis longicornis. The sequence continues at coordinate 36,838,163 of CM023451.1, forward strand.
GCATCGATCCTTTATCCATGAGTGACAAGAGCATGTTGGAACTATCGTTGTGATGGCTTTATTTGAATTTTACTTGCGAAAACGTGTTCCTGAACGCAGGAAATACTGTTCATGTCACGTTCATGTATACTTTATCACTCTCGCGTACGAATGTTATGTGTCATTGGAATTCTAAGATACCATGTCCTGAAATTTTACCTCGTTGCCTGTTTGCATTTTATGTACTTGTTTTTACATGTGACAAACGCTACATTGCTGAATATTCACGTTGATTTTACCTCGTTTTTACGGTGCACGCCTTCATTTAGTTTTTGCTATAGTGAACAAATACTGTTTCTAATTGCGTTTTACCGTGTTTCCTCAGCTATTTCGTTTTTTTCTCGTTTTCTTTTCGTTTTTTTTTCCCTGTGTGAAATGTTACCCAGTAGGAAATGTATCATCCAACAGTATGTATGTATGTCTTGTGTTTGCACTTCTTTGCTGCTAGTTGACGGTGGCCGGAGCTCTGTCAAGCTACTTTATTGCAGTTTTTTTTCGGCCGCCATTTTTTCACCATTTTTCACCTGGTGTATTGATTTGGTGAAAAATAAACAAATTGAAATTGAAATTGAAGAGAAACCGTCGAGAACGGGTGAAGTGGACTTGACGGGGTTCTTAAGGTGCGAAAAATTTGCCATATACGTGTTAGTGGCTTTCGTGGATCCAGCCGAGAGCAGAACTGGCTCCAGCGCAGTTTAGCGAGCTCGCGTATGTGTTTCTAGACATGTTTCTGCGCACGGGGCCATCACATCCTGCTTCAATGGCTTCCTGGTCATTCGGGAATAGAAGGAAATATAATATCTGATGCAGCCGCCAGTTCTGTTCACTCTCTGCGTAACACGACACAGCTTCCTTTCTCTCGAGAGGATGGTTGTGCCCTTATCTATCGAACTGTTTGGAGAGAGCAAATGTTGAGGTGGCAGCATACTCGCAGCGGATGTCCACCTCTACATGGAATTGACCCTTTCTGTAAATTTCGCGTTCCACCCGACCTAAGCAAAGCGTCTGAAGGTGTACTGCATCCTTTGCGTCTCAACGTGGCTTACACGCGAAGCTTCAAGTTCAAAATAGGGGGGGGGGGGGATTCACCACTGTGCCCCACGTGCGCTGTGCGCGAAACTACCGAGAACTTGTTGTGTATATGCCCGCGATTTTCCGCTGCACGAGTTCCAGCAGCCAGCTGCCTGTCTCGTGTTCGACGTGGAGCAAGCCTTCAGTTGTGTCACTTTCTGGGACCCTGGGACAACAACGCAATGACTCATATTTAGGGACGAAAATTCTTCTCCGTTTTTTGCGAGATTCAGGACTAGACAAAACTTTGTAATTCTTCCATTGTGCGCATGGCTACATCTGTACGCGTTTGCGTCGTCATGTACGCTTTGACTCCTTTTTCTTGTTAGGCGCCCTGCGCTTCCTGGGCTCCATTCACTCTATCTTTTTTTCTTTTACTTAACTTTATTTCGAGTTTTTTCTTTGCACTTCATTGCGTACCATTTTTATTTACTTTTGTTTTCTCTCTATTGCTGCTTTCCCGATCTCTCACATTCACTTCACTGCATTGTAATCATCCCCATGTTTCGTAGCAAGCACTGCCGCTAGCAGAGCTGACCTCTCCAGCCCACATTAAAGAGTTATCTCTCTCTCTCTTTGTAATTATGTACGTATGTAGGTATCTACGTGCGCATGTATACATGTAATTTATGAAGAGATGACGCGTGGAAAATGGTGGTCACACTAAGGACAAAGCTTTCTTGTGGAGGTAGCATGCTCATCCTGGTGCTAAACTTCCGATAATAAGGCTTTCCAGGCTTTGTTTAACGCATTTCCGCATATAACGAAAGATTCCTTTTCCACAAAAGAAGGTTGTTTAGGATACCGTTGCGCCGACCGGTCTCACAAGCCTTTTGGAGAGCAAAATATCGCTACACTGCAGTGCTCATAAACGAAGGCATCTTTTCGTTGCGATTCTAAGGCCACAAGTTGACCGCTGCTGGATCACCTTTCTTGACAAGACCATTGCATCGCCAAAAGAATACGTCTGGCATTTTCTCAAAAACCTTACTTTCTCGAGAATACTTTGCCTAACGATGATGAGTACATTAATGGGACACAGCTTTATTATCAAGCTATATATGGGGTGACGTCATCGACGAGACGTTTTTGCTTTGTAGAATGTGTACAGCGTGACCACCGCCTGCTCCTTTGCATTGATAAAAACAAAGTGCCGAATTCATTTTACTAGGTCAGGTACTGCAAGTATAAGTAGTAATTTGGCGTATGCCGATTTCGCTCTCAGTTTGTTTCTCTCGCCTCAAGATTCATGATATTGACGCCTCAATAAAATAGCTCTCTTGTGGCACCCTCCAAAGAGACACGAATAGAGGAAGCACACGAAATTGCGTTAGACCTTTTGTAAGCTTTTTGTGTGAAATTGATCCATGAAGTACCAAATCTATATAATGCGCCAAAAATTAGGAGGTGTTTCTCCCACATTTCTACATGCCAGGCCTCCCCTCTTCCGTGTTCTTCTCAGGAAGAAGACAAATTAGAACACGAACTGTTTGTTGTGGGTCGAGGAATGGGTGCGGTTCTTACTGGTCTTATCACGCCACTGGTTCGTTTTCGAACGTCGCTAATGTTTTGCTTTGTGAGCGGTCACTCCCTTTAAGATTGTTGCGGGGCAACGAAGTGTGGACGTGTTTGTATTGGTGCAATTATTGGGCACCGAGCTGTGATGGGATTATGTCCAAAAACTTTCTCGGTGGAATCTCGCACAAAAGTGCAGGACAGAACTGCCATATTGAATGCTGTAATACGTGTACTATTGAAATATTTTTCCCAGGATACCAGGACACAGTCTGTGGTATGTACGGTTGAGTAATCATTCCTGGAGTACTTCTGCCAGTCCGGCCCATTTTGAACTATTGGTCGAAAGGTACTTCACGTCTAATGATAGCTGGAAGTTGTTACTACGACATCGGAAATCCTAAGCTCGCTAAGGTTAAAAGTTCTGCCACAAAATATTCTACGCATTGTTTGGGTATAGGCATTCATAAATGCTTGAAGCTGAAAATTGTGTAACTATTTTGAGCTGTATTTATTCAAACTGAGCATCATTGAGCACCAGGAAAAGCGTACAGTATCAGAGCCTCAACAATCGAAGCTTAAAATATTTTTTTTAAAAATCCGGGCCTTCAGATACCTTTCCGAGGAGACCTATTGACTAAATTGTAGTTTTTGTTTTCTCCAAACTAAAACACTCCCCAAACAATTTGGCATCACTTTTTGTAATGCCGAACATGATTTTCATAGACAATTGAGGTGGCAAGTATTCATCGGAGGTCCTCGCACCGATTGTAACCACGGCTGCATATGTAGTTACTTTGGGTAAACCATAAAACATCATGCAATCACAATTCCTCTATTCTTGCAGTAACGTCCCTTTGGAGTGTAGTTGATTTTAGAGAAGATCTCCCACCCGACACACACGAAGGGTTTTCGACTGTACAGAATGTTGGATACGTCGGTACAATGCAGTCAGCTTCTTTCATGTAATCGTACCCTAGACAAGTCTGAATTGTTATTTCTGAAGCAAACGTGGCTAAAAGAACCCATTGGAGTAGTTTCTATGCAGCTTTTCATAAAGGACTAGATCACAAACATGTTTCTGAAAGTGAGCCACCCTCGGGTTATTGCCTAATACTTTGGAAAGGCAAGAAGAATGTCTGCCTAGTGATGCAAACGTAAGCGTCCCGCTAAATATGTGGGATTTGGGTGATTGTACCACATGACTTCACACAAAGAACATCAATTACAGATCGTCGAATGCAGGCACAGTGCGCAAGCAGCTCTTATATTGAAAAACTAGAAGCGATAGATGTTACCATTTCAAATAAGATAGCGTATTCTGGCAGTTGTATTTCAAAAGAGATACCGCGCCAGCCGAAGTTGACCGAAGCATTTGATGGCCGGGAAGTTGTACTCGCTTGTCTGCCGCTTAATTCAGTCCTGAAAAACTACACACTTTGCAATTATCCCTTATATAACGTCACGCTCCAAGTCCTAGAGACTCTTAATGCGACGGTTAAGTTCAGGTTTTACGCTGATTTTGCGTCAGCCAAAAACGCGTTGTTTGAAGGTAATGCCGACATTATGTTTCATATAGTAGTTTTCCACCAAACTGTCTTTAACGACTTCTTTTTCCCAGAAATTCTGGAATTCAGACATTGGAGGTTTTATGTATGGAAAGGGAAAGCAAGCGTATCGTTTGTGACATTCGTTGCGCGTTCTTGGCCAGCACTTATTTCGCTTCTGGTCGCAACGACGGCGGCTTTAATGACTCTTAATTTCAGACAGTGCTTGGAGCGTAGGCGCTACGGCTGTTTTAGAGCGACAGGAGACTGGGCGATGTTTAAGTTAGCGAGTCTTTTTGCAATACCGGCACATCTACCTGATGAATTCGCAGGTAGCAGCGGCGGTCGTTACAAACGAAGCCAAGAAGTAATGATCGTTGTTTGGCTATTGGGCCTGCTACCACTGTCTGCGTATTTTCGAGGCGAACTTACATCTTCCTTAGCAGTGATAATTCCACCTGACCCAATCGACACAGTACGTGAACTGGAGGAAGCACTTGATCAAGGAAAACTTCACCCGTGCATCTCGAACCAATCTCGTCGGAACCTCTTTTTAAATGACAGCAGCGAGAGCAGCAATGAAGTTCTGCTAGGGAAATTGAGGGCGGCCTTTGAACAACTCTCCAAAACTGTACAACTCAATTTCGCCGACTTCACAGACTGCTTAGAGTCGTGCGCCACGAAACCAGGATTTGCCTGTTTCCTTTACGCCTTGGGCGACTGCTACTTAAAGTCCAACAGCTGGCCTTACATTGAATCTCAGGACGAATTGGGGCTCGCTTTAATATCGACTCCCGTGAGAAAGGATTTCCCTCTGGCGAAGCAATACAACAAGATTACGCGAAGAATATTTGAGACGGCGCTGAATCCTTACGCCTTTAATTTTCCCAGGCGGTGTCTTCCAAATAGGCCAGTCACCGAATATAGTACAGCAATCCCGATTGGCTCAAAGAAATCGTGACCTTGTATGATATTCATGTCTTTTTATTTTTGTTTGTGGCACTGCTATTGCTAAGCATTTGTGTTTTGTGCCTAGAAATTGCGGCTTCCAGATGGTAGCCCCAGGGAAGCGCTGTAAAATTGTTAATATGCTTGGCATTCAGGAAAAACTCAATGTGGAAATAATAACGTTTAGTGAAGAGTCCTCTTTCTCAAGGGAACGTTAAGCATGCAGTTACAAAGGAGTAGATATTAACATTTCCAAAAAAAACTTGGTCCCCTCCACTCTGTGAAGAACGACGATTGCGAAGCTGGACGGAGACCACGGAGTGCATGAAAAAAAACACGTTTGTTTGTCCTTTACGAATGAGCATACTTCCTAGCCAATTAGCTGAATGGAACTTGGAGCAACCTCAGCTCTATTCTCTCGGGCAAATATTTAGCTGTCGGTTTCCCTCCCGCGTCGTTGGCATGTTAATGTTGGTTCACCACGTCAACCCTATCCACTCGACGACTAAGGACACTGGACAGGTCGCATTGGACGGTTTGGCGTCCACGTTTAAACTTCCCGCCAGCACAAGGGACATGTCATGAGTAGAGGATAAAACCTATAGCAACGCGTGAATGCCCCTCATCTCCCTCAACTCTGCCTGTGTATGCATAAACTGGCTACCGCTTAAGTGCGGGTGATTAGATTGGCAGACACCGTCGAAAATGTCGCTCCGGCATGTCATCGGTAGCGGCATGAAACCCAGCTGTGCGTACACGCCCCTCTTATTCCGCTCCCAAACCTTGAACGTATAAATCGGCAACTGGTGATGGGTGCATACTTAGGCGTAAAATACACCGGCAGAAATGTCGCTGGGAAAGTTTTTCAAGCTGAAGAAGAAATATGGGCTCACGCCGGCGTTTCAACCGGGCAAGTTGCTTTTAAACTGGGAGGGATTCGCAGCTATTCGGCGAGGTGAAATGGAAGGCGGCCATGGCGGCGGTTAGATTTGCGGTGTCGGCGGCATTTCATCATAGGTATGGCGCCCATTCCCGCTTCTGTTGAATTTCCGCAATCATCTGATAAGGGCGCTACCGCTGTTATCAGCCGATTGCTCAACTTGTGCAGTAGGCATCGGTGTTTCGAGGGGAATCGCAGTTGCGAAGGAGGAGTTGGCTATGGCACGGAGGAGACCTGGAGCGGCGCCGAGTAAAGCGGCTTCACCGGAATGAAATGTGGGGGAGGGGGGTCGACATATGCTGTTTCGAAGCAAAAACGAATATGAGGCAGCAAAAGAACCGAACAGAACAATGCTGAATTCAATGCCCACTGGACAGGTGTGATGCTGATGTAGGATACAGTTTATGTTGAGCCTTCGGGAGTCGTTCTTTCGTATGATTGGGGTGACTTATTTACAGTACCTCTGAAGTTTTCTAGAATTATTGTGTGGTACGATAGGACACTTTTGCCACCCATCTATCTGCTAACGTCACCATAGTGTACATACGTAGGGTGTTAATTTTTGTCAGTGTGGACCGCACTCGTTTATTTTACACAAAGCAAAAGTTCAGCTTGAAAATTATGAATACAATTCATATTCGGCTGGTCTACTCGACAGACACTGTGCATTGTGCAATGTAGGTACCCCAGTGTCTGAGTGTTCAGATATGCTGGCATAAATGTATACTCAGCTATGTTGGGGAGTTACTCCTGGCCAATATCTCCGTGTTCGAAATTTAGCCAAAATAAAGTCTTGTGATAGACAAACTACAGCAAATGCGCCAGATCAAGAAGAATCATATAAGGCATTTTATTGGCTCTGATGGCGCGAGGGGTTAGTCGCAAATGCTGACCGGACAAGCCGCGACGCTGCCAACTAAGTGATTTCATGTTCTTTTCTCTGGCGCAACACACTTTTTCAGGATGTCAAGGTCACTAAGGCTGCCATCGTCACCGCGAAACTTAAAACGGCGCCCACCACGCACCACAAACTCACACGGCTCAATAAATGTATTTTTGTTATCTCTTCATGCACAAACCTATGCTCGAGTTCAACTAAGCGGCTCTGTCACTGCGAATGGATTCATAATTAACTAACTTGCACCATATCTTCTGTGCGTGTGGACGTAAACCTAGCTGATCTAATATCAGATTTAAAATCAATAAGCCGTGTAAAATGGAATGAAAGCGACTGTCAGCGCTGTCGTTCCTACAAGTTCACGTTATCTCGTTTTTGACACTGCTCCAGCATGTATAACACAAGCTTAGTCTCGGTGTCTCACAGGCACCTTGTTGTGCAGGGCATATGCCCCAATCTGATAGTGTATTTATTTTAGCGCATTAGCATTGCGTCAAGCGGTGGCCATAGTAGAAGTCAATGTTCATGTTTTGGAAAAGAGATCCGAAGCTTGTGTTTTACGGTGACCATTATGGGGTGACCAAAATCTTCCCTGCCGAAATCTGCTCCTTGTCCCTCGGAGAAGAGCCGTACGGAGTATTCTTTAGATTGTTAAAAGGCATGGAAGTAGGTGATGTAGAGAAGAGGTCTACTTTGTTGCTTCACCAAGAAATCGGAGGTATCACACGCGCATAAAATGACAGTGCGCTTGACGGGATAGTCTTGCTTTGTCCGTAGCCTTTTTGCCAGTCGAGTGGAACTGCAAACGTGCTCCGGGAGAGGTACATTGCCAAGTCAAGGAAAATCCCGTTAGAGGGAATGCATTCAGCGACTTAAAAAAACAGGAAGAAAGAGAAATCGAATTTCACTCCGACAAACGGCCCACTGGCGGAGCGCCCAGCGGGGACAAGTAGTGGCAGCACCAAATAGAGGACGGACTCCTCGATGGAGTGGGGAGCGCCCAATTACGAAACGCCTCGAACGTCGAGAACCAGAATTTTGGAGGGAGAGCTTAACACTTTAAAGGAGGCGGAACAAAGAACAAGAAATTAGCGCCAGCATTCGACGCTCGAAGGCAATTCGGGATTGCCTTCGAGCAACCTGTGCTACGCTGAGTAAGACCAGGCACGAAAGGCTGTTTTGGGAGTGGTCGTCGGACGGCTGAAGGGTACACAGAGTGGCCTGGAACAAGATTATGCCGACTCTACCGCTACCAAAGAAATCCAAGCCTCCAGAAGGAACACTCATCATCATCGTAGATGTGAACCTGCCAGAGAACCACCGGGAGACCTTGAAGTTGGGACCCAAGTTCACCTTCGAGCCTACGTACAGCCCACCAGAGCGTGCAGGCAGCTGCTAGGACCATCGCACGCCAAAGCAAGGAGGATGAACGCCCAAGGTTTCTATCCGAGTGTGTTCATTTCTACTCTAAAACTCAAGGTACCAGGTTACGTCACAATTCTTCCCGCCCGTTAACTGATTTTCTGGTTGCCAATGAGCTACATGTCATGGTTGCAGATAAGGAAGAGTGCTTCGTTGTATATCAGATTACTCAGAAAAAGTGTTGGCTGCTCTGAAAAGAATTTCAAAAAAGTGGAGGACAAGCAGAGCCAGGTGAAGGAACGTGCAATCGCACTACTAAATGACCACCATCTGGAAAAATTAGCGTCGTCTGTGAGGAAGGTAAAAAACAATGTCTTAGAGGTGTTCATCGCAGCCAAAACGCACAAGGTAGAGGTACCGTTCCGCGCAATAGTATCCGAGAACAAGACATGGCATTCGCGCACGTCGGCATTTCTACAGAAACACTTGAATACACTAATCCAGAGAGACCCATTCTGTGTATCACAGTCCGAATCGGTTGTGAGATACCTCGAAGAACATAACCCTGGTGCTTATCAAGTGTTCAGCGTGGACGTAGAAGATTTGTATTACGCCATTCCGCATGACAAACTTCTAACAAACGTTAGGGATATGTATAGTTAAGACAAGCGATAAATGAAGTTCATCGAGCAATAGTGGCGTATCGGTTAGCAGCTTCCTTGAGATTCTTTTTTGTTTATCTTACTTCCACCCCTTGTTGAGTGGCGAAAGGGGATGTACACGCAAACAAGTGGAATTTGCATAGGTTTGAAGGCTGGCCCCAGTGCTCAGCAGATTTTTCTGGCAAAAGTTGACAGAAACTCTGGTAGAATAACTTAAGCGGCATGTGCACAAGAGTGTTTAGCTCGTTGATGATTTTCTAGTTTTTACAGGAACCTTGTCATCTCGTCAGCAGGGTACCTGACGTAATAAAATCTTAAGGAGTGCGGCTTAGGCCTCCAGTTTACGTTCGATTCTCAAAGAAAAGCAGATTTCAGTCCTTGGTCCTGAGGTTGTTTATTGAAAGAAGACATGTTTGTTGGGAGTATAGCCCTAGGTCCAGGAAGCCGGTGCTCAATTTCAATTCAGGGCATTCCAAGATGGTTAAGACTGGCATAGCTGTTTCTTCCTTACGCTGCGTTTTCGCCAAATCATGTGTCCATCGGTATGCCAACAGCTTTTCTGAACTACGCTGACGTTGGCCGGGTACAGCAAGCATGTCATACGTCTTGCTGTTGAAAAAGTAAAAATGTGGGTGAAATCTGGTTCCGTAGCGGCGAGAGATACAGAGTCAAGGAAAAAAGACTTCTCGGTTATGCCATATGTGCACATGTTGTCCCATGGCTTAAGAAATGTAGCAGGCCGTTATGGTGTAAACGTCCTTTTATCGGCGCCCGACAAATATAGGCAAGATATGTAGCGCGGTACATAGCAGGTTGGCAGGTATAGCTACACGTGGAAGCTATGGAGTAAACCATGTGTCAAGTTTTGTGCCATGTAGTGTTGGTGTGGTGTACGTGATTCCTTTTGCCTTCGGTCAAGCCTATGTCGGCCAAACGGGCGGATGCCTTATCATTCGACTAATGGAGTATAGACGTTCTTTGAAGGGTGATGACAATTCACATCGTCGCACAACACTGCAAAAATGTAGAGGTTGTTTCCCTGTTTTTAAGGACACAAAAGTAGTAGCCAAACAAAAACCAGCATGTCCGAGAGATAATAGAGGTTTTTTATATTAGAAGGAACGAGGGCAACTGCGTTAATGTTTTTTGTGTGTCGTTACTTGACAAGGAATTTCAATTTCTTATTCCCTAGCAGATTGTGTAACTTCTTGGATGCCGAACTTCGTCGCGTGCCACAATGTTTAAAATGTCAATTTGTTGTCGCTCACACGCTCTGTCCGTGTTATCTCTTCACGCGATATTATGTTTTTTCGTGTATAAATACGTGTTTTCTTACTAATAAACTTTCAGTTGCGAGTTCACCACTGTGTGTCGTCCACTCTTCTTTTGTCCCTGTGTTCCTTGCGCTGTTTTTCACCATGAATCTTAACTCAGTGGGTAGGAGGCTTACCGAGGGCGTGCTGACGCAATCTTCCCCGAAGTCTAATTCTCTGGCGTCAATAATTTCTCTCAGGCTCTGTTTGATCTTTAGCTCGTGCAAGGAATTCGGTATCTTCAAGCTTGGGAACGCACCCGCAGGTTTTACAATGCATAATCAGATGCCTCCCCCCCCCTCCCCGATTGATTTTTAACAGAAAGATTGTGCTCCCGCGCTCTCTCATTAAAACAGCGCCCCGTTTGGCCGATGTATAACCTTTTGCAGGTCAAAGAAAGTTTGTAGACTGCGTTTGAAACGCATTTCGCGTAGATAAATAAATTGTTAGATAAATAAAGTTGGAAGTTACGCTCGTCTTGTGCTTTCTTCTCTTAGTCCTCGTCTTTTGCGCAAACATATTCCTTCTTACGTCATGAACCAACTAGCCAGCAAAGAAGTCCTACTAGCTCACGGGCCTGTACCTGCGTTCCGGAAAGGGACCTACTGGCCTCATTTTCGTCCGGGATGATCAAACGACGAGAAAATTTTCTTGGGAGGCCAGATTTATCCTTCAGGACACCTTTGCGCGGAGCCCAGGCAAGCATGCTAAGAAGGGGCTCCGCTACTTGAGCGTTAACTTGGGCATGAAGACAAGAGTTTCGCTCCCAACTCGCTCATCATGTCTGCAAATTTGGCTGCTGGTGACGGGTGTTAATAGAGGATGCCAGAGTCGGGGGCGCCGCCGCCTGGCTCTCCATGGCCTCTCTATGCGGGGCAGATCGACTTTGGAGGGAAAGGGGATTGGTTTTCTATAGGTTCAAGTTTGGCTAAAAGCATCTCATTTTGTGCCTTGAGAGATGCCACTAGGATGAAAAACTCAGTGTCAGCAGCTGAGCTGGTGGGGATGGGTGGGGGGGGGGGACGGCGATGGGAAAGGTGGAGGTGCAGGCAACCGTGCTCTTGCCGCCATTGTTGCCATTCTTGACGATGTTTGCGCAGGATTCACCTGGTCTTTGCTTTTAAAGACGATAGTCTTTATTGGGCTATTTAAAGGGGCCATGCAGGCAAAATACAAGTTTTTTATTCGAAAGATTGCGTGTTTTACAGCGCCCCAAGCGCTTGTCCGGCCGCAAATGATGCCGTATTTACTGAGAAATTAATCAATTTTTGTTGAAATTGTGATTCTCCCACTAAACTGTGTGTTTTCGGGACGTCAGCAGTGAAGTCATAAGTGCGCGCATTCAGACGAACTTCCGCTGCGTCATTCGGCTCTGCAACCTTGCTTGCCGTCAGTCCTCCCAGATGGCGCTACCATACTCATCCACTGATCGTTGTCTCGCCGTTGCTTTGTTTTTGACCGTATTTGCTCTTCGCTTGTTTTTGTTACCGTATAAGTAATCGTTTGGGGAAACATGGGGTGGCCTCAACAAACAGGGTCACGTAAGACAACTTTGCTTACGCCTGTCGGACAGTGTCGTGTAAGACAACTCCAAACCGGCGGACTGCTGTGCAGCAAAAACAAGCATAGTGCGCAGAGTATCAACACCAGTTCCCATTGGTACCTGTTTTCTTACGTGTATTTTCGTAACTTTCCTTGTTCACGGCACCATTCTTACTGCTTTTAAAAGAATATGCATTACATTTAAGCGCAAATAGCTCGTTCGGCAAGCTTATAGCTGTGCCTCATTTTCGTTTGTTTGTGCCAGGCCTTAGCCTATCGCGCAATGGTGTCCATATGGCATCATAGGTTCTGTTGCGGGAAATGAACTGGGGGGTCGGATGGACATTCCCTTTTCCCAATTATATAGCTTATTTGGGCGAAGTGTGCGTTAAAAGTGGTATCAGTAGGATTTTAACGAGGCAATCATTCGAAGGAACAAACTTCTGTTGTCTGCGTGGCCCCATTAAACGTAGAAGCTTTGGTCTGTTTGTATCTCTGTCTGTCCCTTCATTCTTTTGCCTGGCCAAAGTCAAGCAGACAGTTCAACGGAAAGGTTTATACACCAGCCCATTTCGAAACATTGCAAGTCCTGTTGGCAATCCTACATCTATAATTGTTGTGCCATTACTAGACATAGCGGATATCTGCGGCACCACATCAATTACGTATGCTGGTGTTTCCAGTGTTTCTTTATGAAAAATGACATGAATGCTTCATTGTTGCGAAAGAAAATGAAATACGAGCCACTGAGCGAACGGCAAACTCTCCGATAGACAGATTCTTGGGGTCGTTCTCTTTGGAGTAACCGGGTCGTCCAAGAATAATTGCATATGGTTGCGCCATCTGGCGGACGCCTTGAGCGCGCAACTCCGTGAGTTTTTTAGCTAAACCGGCCACGTGGCGCCACCGGTGTCGCCGGCACTTTCTTTCAAGTTAAGTTCAAGTTCAACTTTATTGAATACAATAAACATGCTGCAGAAGGAGGTCCGAAAGTTTAAAAAAAAACTGTCGGGGGTACCACCTATGACAAAACAGATTTAGGGAATATTACATAATGAAAGCAGTGATTTCTTAGTCCTAACAAGAGCAGAATTATTATATAAGTTTAGACAATGGAAAACACACTTTAAAGACAACATATATGCTACCATTATTAGAAACATCGATGTAGTATAAACACAGTTTTAGCACATACATTGATTTGAAAATCCTTCAAAAAATATAACAATAAAATAAAACAACTCTATTTGTGGAGAGATGAATACCAGTAACTATTCTAAGCAGAAAGTAATGAGGGTAAATATGCAGACAAGATTTACGCAGTCATGGGAGTCATAAAGTGCGTCTAGCAAATATATTTTAGTGCGATGAGAAAATGAGTAGGAACATTACACGACTGGTTTTGATTTCAGTGGGAATGTATTCCATAGAGATATGCCAGCGGAAAGCGGGGTACATTGGCCGTTATTTGTACGCGCCTTGGGAAAAAGAAGGTTACTGCGTTAAGCAAACCTAGTGTTATTAATATTTAAAAGATAAGTAATATTGACGCCGTCAGTGTGCGCGTCCATGGAATAATAAGCCTACACATAATATATGCTAACTTTAACCGGAATAACTGTTTTAATTAGAAGACTGTTTAGGCTATGATAGATTTGGTTGCGCATAAGACAGGAATGACTAAATATCATTATTTGAATGGCTTGAGTTTGTAAACGTTGGAGGTGGTCTAAATGCGGAAAATATTTGTTTCCCCGCATGATAAGCAATAGGAGAGATGACTGTGAAAATACGCATAGTACAAGGCTCGAATAATACGTGGTTGAAATTATCCAAAGACAAAATATTCTGCTTGTTTCTGCTGGTCCCAGCTGAGCTGGTTTATGGCCAAATTCCCAGCTGAAACCAGCAGGCTGCTGGCCCCAGCTGGGAATGGGCTGCTGGTCCCAGCAGGCTGCTGGTTCCAGTTGGGAATGGGCTGCTGGTTCCAGCAGGGGTCTAGTATAAGCTGGGAATAGGCTGCTGGTCCCAGCAGGCTGCCGGTCCCAGAAGGCTGTTGGTCCCAGCTAAGACAAGCAGGTTCCTGACCGAGCTGGGAACAGCACCAAGTTCCACGGTTAGCTAAGCTGATGCTAGGAGCACGTGCCACCAGACCCGCTTCATGTCACGCCATATACATGGTGTAGCTGGATGTCATTTATTTACCCAACGTTGCTCCCGCCAGGCCCTCCCCGTCTTGGCCCTGGACGTCTTGGCCCTGGGAGTGTTGGCCCTGGGCGTGTTGGCGTGGGTGTCTTGGCCTGGGTGTTCTGACCCTGGGCGTTTAGGCCCTCTCTATCTTGGCCCTCTGAATCGTGTATCTTTGGTCGTTGTTTCATGAGCGACTTTCTAGCATCCTGAATTTTTTCACTCGAGAGCCGCGACAATGCAGCCACGGTGGAGTCCACATCGATGCTCTTCTTAGAGCCCCAGTAGCGTACGGTTGCTGAACAAAAGAAAAACTGTGAAGCACCCTTCCCAAATAGGATAGTGGAACGGCATTACCTGCCACCACCTGCACTTTTTCAGGTGACAGCTGCTTTTTGGCCCGCTCTCCAAGTGCCCTCTTGTTGGGTGCCACGCCCCCGTGCACGCTCCGATCTGCGAGGACCTCATTGGTCCAGATTGCCTGTGCGGTATCTTTCGCAACGAGCGTAGGCTTTTTGTTGTTTAAAATCTTCGTTGCCTGGCCGCTCGTCACAAAAATTCCCTTTGCAATGCGGAACTGCACGAAAATATGAAAATCATAATTAGTATTTTGCAGTAAGATCAATGACATGCGGCAAATGACCAATACAGCTGGTGACACAAATGAACCCCTAAACCGAAATTGATGCTTCAACGAACAATATCTACCACTAAGCACACCACATTCTAATGCATGGATCAGAATCAACGTCAAGCCAGTGGTCAAGGAAGATGTTTCCCCAAATAATTACAGCTATCCGAGAATACCCTCCGTCAACACTATGCCCTATTAGGGTCCCACACAGTTCGAAATCCTCCTTCCAAAATTTTGTTAGTACAATAGCGACTAACGAAAGAACTAAACATCAAATGAGAACACTTTATGCCTTTTTTCCATCTTTGAAACTGGGGAGCTGTTCATAGAGCTCTGAAGGTAGCATTGCACTTGCTCAGGACAATGAAATGCCTGATTGTGTGCACGTTCTGTGACTAACATTTTTTTGCTGCAGGCATGACATTTGTTAACGCGATGTAGTCTTTCTAATATTCCTGCCTGAACTTCCCACATAAAGCAATCCGTGAGCACATGCATTGCAGCACTGCATCTTGCAACAAAAACAATTTGCTTGCAAGTTTAACATAAAAGTCAACTTGAGGACTTCTTCAACAAGTGGCATCACAAAAGTGCGTTTTACAAAATACAGGTACGTTCGTCTCCCTCGCACCACGCCTTATGTGGTGGTAAGCCCAGCGTTTGCTGCAGATTGCCGGGGTAAACTTTCAGTCCCTTAGCTGCTCTGCATCCAATATTGCACAGTGTTTTTTGTGTACCTATAGAAAGTGAGTGGAAAGGCAGCAGAGAAATTATGCGCACAAATTTAAGTGACTCTAATGGCAGCGTTCAAAAGGATGCTACGACTGGTTCCTCTTCGATGACAAGAGGGCACAAAGCGAGCAGTGCAATTAAACAGGACGCGTACATATACAGCTGACAACCTGCATCCCTGTCTTGTTACAAGTCAAAAAGAAAACTTGGCGAAACCCTGACAAACACAATGGCTTCTGAGTGTGGCTGCAGATAATGTTCACTAAAGTTAAGCTGTTCATAGCAAGAATAACGATCTGCGGCACACAAATGTACTGAATGATGGAAGGGCTTTAACGTATGTACGTGAAAAGGACAGCAAATCTTGCGGCGAAGTAATAATCTTACTCTGTAAGCCACACTTGGAATGGACGCCACTGACCCTGTATTATAGAGTGCACTAGCTCACATCCTACTCTTTTGATGTAAGGTTTAACATACTAACGCAACGGAGGCGTTGAGGGGTGCCCAGAAGGGCTCCATATTAATTTTTCCACCTGGGAATCTCTAACGTGTGCTGAAATCTCGTACATATGGGGCGTTTTTGCCTCCTGCCTCCATCAGAAAAGTGGCCGCTGCAGCCAGGATTCGAACCCGCGTTCTCACCCTCTTTGACGAGTCGTTTCAGCATATTGTGGAATTTATATTCTCTCTTTCTCCGCCCTTCCCCTCAAAAAACGTTTCTATAAGGCAGGCAGTGTACTCACTGATCCGTCAGCCACGTGCACAAATTCTTCAGGTACTGTAAAAGGTAGCAAAGACATGCATTATGAGAGATGTCAGCACAAGACATTATTTTTAGGTTATTGCAAGCGCATGTCACCAAATGTATCTGTGGTTGCAAGGCTTGCACAAAAGCGCATAGCGGCAATGAAAAGAAGCAGACACTGCAATGTGCTACGGTGACACGAGTGTACTTTGAAGCTCCAATAATGATGATGTTTCTTTACGTCCCAGCTAAACCTCACCCGCTTCACTTGTTTTTCATAGTAACCAAACGAGTGGCAGGTAGCTATTTACACTTCATGAAACCACAATCAGTTTGGTCTCTTCTGATGTTCATCAATGAATTATTGTGGACTAGTTGTTTATTTAAACTATGAAACATTTCAAAATAGCACAGTATGCACTGAACTAAAGAGACAGACCAAACAGGATGAGGGCTAAATATTCAGCAGAATTTTTCACTCATGCTGAACAGATACAGAAATAGCGCAAGCACAACCATAAAAAATAACCAGAAGAAATTTAATGACTGAGCGGGGTAACTGTTCCCTGCAATTGTGCATTCCGCAATGTGATTTCTTTTTTCAACAGGATCATAGATGCAGCAATGTAACTGTATCAACACCACGCTTCCTTCCCAGTTCCTTCCTAGCAAATCCTATAAGCGTGGCTTCAACAGACAAAACCGCAATAAATTCTTCTTTCTCAGCGACATAAACGTGGCTTATATAAGATTTTCATGAGTACAAACCATAAAAACTATATAGGCCACATTAGTGTTGCATTAATACACAACATATTCATGTAAGCTGCTGCTTGAGAACCATAAGGCGTTGGACTAAAATGGATTTTACCGAGTGGTACACTTACGTTGGGGGGGGGGGGGGGGGGGCTGCTGGCTTGCGCGCACAGCGGAGGCTGCAGACAGGGAACCTTATTCAGGGAAAAAGAATTCAAATCAGCTGTTACGTTTGCACTGCTTGAAAACAGCGAGCTTCTGGACTAAAATGGACTTTGCCCTCGGCAGTTAAGTTTACACTGCAGTCTACCTGCTGCTTGAAAACGTTAAATTGCTGGACTGAAATGTATTTTGCCCCGTGGTGTACTTACGTTGGTGTGGCTGCTGGCTCACGCGCACGGCAGAGGCTGCAGGCAGGGAACCTTATTGAGGGAAAAAGAATGCAAGATCAGCTGTTACGTTTGCATTTCAGTCCACCTACCACTTGAAAACAGTGAGCTGCTGGACTGAAATGGATTTTGCCCTGTGGTATACTTACGTTGGAGGGGCTGCTGGCTCGCGCGCACGGCAGAGGCTGCAGGCAGGGAACCTTATTAAGGAAAAAAGAATTCAAGCTCAGCTGTTACGTTTACACTGTAGCCACCTAGTGCTTGAAAACAGTGAGCGGCTGGACTAAAATGGACTTCGCCCAGTGGGATACTTACTTTGGAGGGGCTGCTGGCTCACCTGGATAGAGGTAACTGCAGGCACAGAACCTTGTTCTACATAAGGGCGAGAGCATGCAAAATTGGCAGTTATGTTTTCCCTTTCGTCAACCAGTAAACACGATGTGTTTTAGTGCACAAAGACATATCACTAACAAATGTCAAAATATTGCGAAGAACAGCTCGGGGCGTCTCCTTCCTATGGCAACGTGTACTGCTCGTTTCGCGCACAGGCGGGAGCAACGTCTATTAAAAATGCATGTTCCAGAAGTACTGCATTATCACATAGCTACACAAATTTTTACATTACTGGTATAGCACTAGACATTATGAACTAGCCTGCCATCTTTATTGTGCTCCCATAATGCATGGGCGTCGCCATCTGGAACATTAAAACATTTGATAGCACATGGCCTCGGTCAGTACATACAACTTTGGCTCCATCTACCTGCTTTGTACAAAATATTCAATTTAGCAAGACTAGTATACATTCTAGATATATTGTTAAGCCAGGTGTTTTGCAGTGTAGCTTTAGAAGAAAAAAATGATTACCGTCATCATGTTCCAATAGCTTGCTTCTTCCTTCTACTAACATGTAAAAATTAAATGCAGTAAGTCATTAGCCAACGAAGGAATGGGTTACTGAAACACATTATCTGCAGTCAGGAGCGACATTATCCACTTTTACCTTATACTTTTTAATGGATGTACTAGGTAGAAAATGTTCCTTTTTTTATTTTCGTGCATAAGCCTGGTTTGTAAATGCTTGGTGTACAAGTACGAGCTTTAGCAGGAGTTTACAGGCAAACCTTCCCTTTTGTTACAAATATACCGAAAATGTTAATTTTCGCACTTCTGCAAATAAATGCCGACGACTGGTAAGGTGTTCTTAGGCTGAAACATTTTGCTTTCCAAGCACTGCTGAAGTGAGGAAACCTGGCCCAGCAAAAACTGCTCGTCGTGTTCAAGCTTTAGGGCTTCGTCTTCCCAAATCTTTTTCTCCGACAGTGCGCTCCGGAGTTCGGCTTTTGCCCAAAGTAAATCATCACTTTCAGACGAGCTTGTTTCGGGATGAGCCCTTTTTGTTGCCTTAAAAATCAAGATACTTAATATATTACCTTGGCTTCATTTGTGACAAAAATTCTGTCTAGGAGTTACTTACGGGTGTCCGTTTCATTCCAACCTTTGTTTTCTCAAGTGCATCTTTAAGATGCTGGTTCAGCATCTTTTCATACGCAGAACTCTTCGCATGTGCCTTCCCTTCAAATTCTGGGCAGCCTGGAACACAATACATTGCAAAAAACCTTGAAACATCCGATTCAATAACGCGGCTCATAAAGCTTTAATAAAATAGTGACGACAATCTTTTAACCCCTGTTGGACACGTAGGAGCAGAAAACGCATGACAATTACATGCCCAACGAATAATACGCAACCATCATGTATCGATTGATTGATTTATTGTGGGGTTTAACGCGCCGACGCAACGCAGGCGATGAGGCGCGCCGTAGTGGAGGGCTCCGGACTAATTTTGACCACCTGGGGATCTTTATCGTGCGCCGAAATCTCGTACACACGGGCGTTTTTGCTTTTCGCCTCCATCAGAAAAGCGGCCGCCGCGGCCGGGAATAGAACCCGCGACCTCGTGCTCAGCAGCGCAACGCCTTAGCCACTGAGCCACCATGCATGCATCAATGGACCCAACATGTCATGCTACTAAGTGACATGCCCACCTACTTCTTTTTTTGAGCAGTCGAGTCATCAGGGACCATTTCGGCCACCTCATCCGCGGCAATCTTCGGGATCTGCTTCCCCTTTAAGAATTTTTTTCTAGCTTCTCTTGGGTTTCTGAATAACTCAAAAACACCAGTAATTGACCTGCTCGTAATTGACGGCATGCATGCTCTATCGCTTCACTAAACTACGAAAATGACAGTCCGAAAATATTACTGCCGCAAACGTACAGCTGCAGTCCGTTGGATACGCTAAATGATCAAAACAATGCAGCGTCACGCGCGGTCACACACACGTGCTCATACGTGCACGTGGTCGAAGGATAGCTGGCGCCAAAGCTAGTGCTATGGAATTCATCCCGAAAAAGCATTTCTTGAATTATAACACAATTACTGGAATACATGCAACCGTATTTTGCTGATCGACAATCACTTACCAGCTATCAGCAACACATAACCATCGTAGAAGCCGGTGTCCTCCCCACCAGCTTCAGTGTCCTCCCAGAAGACAGTATATGGTCCCTTCTTTTTGTTTTCATAGTCCGCCACGCCGAAATCTTCAATGTTACAGATGGACACCACGTGTAGCCTCTTGTCCAGTTCGTCCGCAAACCGCACAAGAGCAAACGTATCACAGGCACATTGACGAGACGCGAAGATATAAACTAACTACGAAAAAGCGATCAATAAACGAAGCGAAGCTAACATATACAAAATAATAAACTGCAAAGCTAAAAGGAAGATATAACCACATAAAAAGCTGGAACAGAAGCAGCGCAAAAAGCGTACCGCAAAACAACGTGTAAACATAAAAATGCTGCGCCAACAATCCTCACGTCTAAACTACGTCATCAGCAGTTTGATAAATAAGCAATTAAAGCGTAACCTTAAAACTTTATTACTACATTTTTACTTTTTTAAAAGAAGACGTAACAAATTTTGTTTTCAGCACCACACCCAGAGAATCACGTTTATTTTCCCTGTGATCACATAAGAATCACCGGCTAGCTCTATCATGGCTAAATGAGATAAAAAAACCAACGGAATCCAAGATTGCGTTGAGTGGTTGTGTGGTTTGAAAAATATGCGCGTGTGCACTAAACTTCGCATTCAGTGTTAATTTCAGCTTCTTTGTACGTTCTTTGTAGCTGCGTGGGTGGGACAATGCCTCGTCGGAAACGCTATCTTGATCCTAGTGCCGACATACCGGGCAGAACATTCAGAAGATTGAGGAGAGAATCGCCTCGAATTGACCCCTGTCGTATACAAGTGAGGCGCAGCCGCCAACCGCACTACCAGACGATGACGCACCACATATTGTGGGATCGAAACCGGCACACCACGAAGAGGTTGAAGCTGAACTGGGTAACGGTGATTTGCTGGCGTTGTCAATCAACTTTGTCATCGAGTTCGGGTTGCCATGGAAAGCCATCGAAGCTCTGCAGAAGCTAATGGCCTATGTCCTTAAAAGGCGCGGTTTGCCTATGACAAAGTACATGTTCAAAAAAAGGGCCGTTATTACCATGGACAGCGCAGGATTTCATTTCTACTGCGATACGTGCAAGACGCATGTTTCCGAAACATCATGCCGCCTAGCTGACAGAAACGATGTACAGGGTATGTGTCCGAGCTGTGGTGAACGCTACAGCGGTCGTAAGACGCTGCTTGATGGCCATTTCTTTGTGCGTCTGCGCGTTCAAAAATAACTTCTCTCCTCGCTGAGGAAGAAGTTGCCACCGCTCTTACTCAGCGGCTACATTAAATAGGCGATCGACACAGCAGCGGTGCTGAGAAGTTGTCAGACATTACTGATGGGCACATGTACCAGGCTCTACGGCAAAAGTTGGCAAAAGAAGATTTGACGGTCACCATCAACTCCGACGGTAATCCAGCATTCCAATCTTCGAAATATTCTATTTGGCCAGTCCAGTTAACACTGAACGAACTGCCTCCTCGTCTGCGCCACAAGAACATCCTCTTATCTACTTTATGCTACGGTTAGACAAATACAGACATGACCCTCCTGTTGACTGCTTTCGCAGACCTGATGCAACACCTGGCACATGAAGGAGTAACCTGGAATAATGGCACAGACACTGTTCAATCACAGGTATGTGCCTTCTTCAGCGTTCTTTTTGCTTCTCCAGAGCAATTTTACTGCACAGGCTTGCCTAAACAGGCTTTCCTGCTAAGCTTGCCTTAACATTTCTGGCTTTGCATGAAGGCCAGCATACGAGAAAAAAAAGCATTCCAAGAGCGAAATACTAGGTGAATAGGTGCAGCACTCATGTAGCCTAATTTTTTATGCTTCGACATCAAACTGAACTCATTTTTGCATCTTGATTTAATTGCGGAAATACTCAGCAACAAAGACATCCCGCGTTTTATTGCCGCAGAGCCTAGAAAAAGAATTTTCGCGCAGGCTTCATGTTTTGTATTTTTACGCGCAAACGAACTAGCATTCCCTGCACCTACTCGTGCGTCTACTCGTGCATAACCATATTTATTTGCAGCTGCATTCAATGTGTTTGTTGTTTAGTTTTCTTAAGCATCCAAAGCATCCACTTTGTTTTCGTTGCAGGTACAGTGTTTCAGCTCTTCCGCTGATGCTCCTGCCAGGGCTATTGTGCAGAATATGCGGCAGTTCAATGGACGCTATGGTTGCGGATGGTGCCTACACCAAAGAACTCTCATTAAGGGTAGGCGTATTTTTTTCTTGCGTTTGTTAAAAAGACGGTTTGGTGAGGAATGTTCTGAACTATTTTAATTTGGTAACTACTATAATAACATTATTACATAGCTCAAAAGTTTTCACAAATAAGCACCAGGCTAAATAAATTTCGGTGCTTTGCATACTTTGTTTAATACAGTGTTTAGTGCAAACAAAGTGTGCCAACTATTTCTAAAGATGGTCCGGGGTTTCTTGAATAAAATTTTAGAAATGCCCTACAGACTAATGTCACATTTCAGGGCCTTAAGAAGTGTTCACATGTGTTAGCACATTCTCTGCTTATTTGAGCACACATTTATTGCATTAATGCATAAGTAGCGGCCCTACTGGATATGTGCTGATTTCTCTAGCCCCAGCTCCTCCTTTCCCCAAAAAAGAGAGTTCTACCTTGGTCATTACATGGAGGAAAAAATCCTTTTTTTGAAAATTGTGCATGTAATATTCAAAGGTGGTCACATTTCTTGTCAGAAAATCACAAAGTGAAGTCGTTCCATTCAGGGGACTTTCACAACATTATTAGTGAGCTAAAGTCTTGCTTCCCTAAGGCTACCTGGGTATTTTTATCCCAAGTATAGTCGTCCGTGCTATTGAAATTGTTAGATTCTTTTCACCTCCATGTCTTTATTGCCACCTGTAAACAAATCGGATATACCAGACTTGATTCATTCACACATCTGCAAAAATTGCCACCTTTTATGGCCTGTGGGTGGTGTTCACAGGACAGTTGTCACCTACTTCAAGAATCCTGATTTTTATTCTGGTTTGTGAATGAAAGCTGCAGGAAAACATGGATAAAGTGAAATTTTACTTGGAGGAAAAAACCAGTATATATCATGCTACTGAGCAAAAGGTTCTTTTACAATCCTGACAGTTCTTATCATGGCCTGCATTATTTTGAAATTTTACTTTATTTAAGGGTGCAGCTGTTACACGCATCTTTCTGGTGGTTGCACCTACTTTATTTGTTGTTTCATATTGTTATCCTAATCAGGAACAATCAAGTATCCCCTTGACAAGCCAGCGGAAGACACAATTGCAAAAGATACTGTCTTACACATGAGCGCCGTAGCCACAAAGAACAAGATTGTTAAAGGTGTTAAGGGGCCAACACCTTTGGTGAATTTGCTCACTTTGATATAATCAGGGGATTTACGCCAGATTACATGCATTGCGTACTTCTTGGTGTGACACGGCAGCTAACAGAGATTTGGCTGACAAGTGGGGGGAAGCCATACTACATAGGTCGTACAGCACTCCTCAAGGTAGCGGTCAAACGGCTCTGCAGTATAAAGCCTCCCTCATGCTTTCAGCTTTTGCAACGCTGTCTCTTGCTGCGAAAGTATTTGAAGGCCACCAAGTGGCAACACTGGCTGTTGTGCTTCTGTCTAGTTTGCATGGATGGAATTTTGCGCCACCATTTTTGAGCCACTTTGGTTTGCTTGTGAAGGGAATCCTCCTCTTGTTGCACGATAAAGTGAGCACTGAAGACATTGCTGTCAGCACGGGCTATCTCGTGAGGTTTGTTGTTGGTGTGCAGTTCCTCTATGGCAAGAAGCCTATGGCGTTTAATGTCCACCAGCTTGTCCACCTACGCAAGAGCGTGTTGCACTAGGGGACTCTGGGCACACTCATGCTTTGCCTTCGAGTCCAATATCAGTCTCATCAAGGAGCTGGTGACCTATGCCAAGGATGTGCCTTTCCAAATTGTAGAGTGCCTTATGATGGCTAACCTCTTTCAGCAGCGTGAAGGCATTGGCTTCTCCTCAGACACAACGGTTTTTCAGCAAAGGGAACTTCTCAAACCAAGCACCTTTTGTCTTGCTTGGCAAGCCACGGCAGGTAGCTTTTTAAGCGCTTCTAAAACAGCTTGAGATCCAGGTTGGCTACATCGTTAGCGGCCCTGTGGTGGAGCATGACAGAGTCTTTGTGTCTCGGTATGTTTTTCACAGTGAACAGTGTAGAAGGCCTAGTAAAAAGGATTGTACAGCTGCAATGCTGCCATCTGGCAAATCTGTAAAGATCAACCACTTGTTGTCCTTTGAGGATACGGCGGGGCAAGTACGGGTGTTTGCTGTGACGTCAAAAGTTTCTACAGTTCTCGTACACAAGCCACCACACATCATGAAAGCACAGCAAAGTCCTTGCAAGCAGCTGATTGAGGTGGCACCTCGTCTTGTACCCGTGTCCACATGAAGGTCAGAAGGATGACCTACTTTATTCCACTTCTTTCTAGGTCTCTTTTCTGTTAGTAAGTGCCGTCTGAAACTTTTTATTGCACCATTTTTCAAGAGAGAATCACCTTCATGTTGCTGTAATGCTGTATGGCTGCAATTTTGTGGGGGGGCAACTGGCAGCAACTAATCAGTGCTTGGTATTGTGCTAAACAGTGCACACACACTGCTAATTTGTGTTTATTGATTGTACTTTTTTGTATATATTCTGTTGCCTGCTTGTACATTGTTTTGATAAATGTTGAAGTGCTGTAAGTTGCTGGTTCAGTATCTGTTATTTTCTGTTATATGTACATGCTATGGCCACATATTCAAGGCATTTACGTATATCATGTACATAATATATATGCTTACCGAATAATAAAATCACCATTCATCTTTGTTTGAATAATTAGCCACTGCGACTTGTGGACGAGGAGTCTGCTCCCCCAGCTGGATGTGTAAAGCTACACTCCTATGCTGCATACGTTTACGTATGTTACTGCCGTTAATTACATCACTTTTATTGTTAAATAAATTTGGTTTTTACACTTCACCTGCCTGCACTAATGTTACTAACAGCACAGCACTTGAACGCATTAAAAAGTGCTTTGTGATAAAATTCTGGAAACAATAATGGCTTATAATCATTGCTAGTGTAGAACACACAGAAACAGGTACGGCTTTCTAAATTGCATATACATACTGTACACGTGTTTACCAGCTAGTAAAGCATGTTTTGAATGCCAGTGAAGCAATACACAGTTTTACGCACTAATATGTCATACTGGCTAAGAAAAACAAAAGCTTTACCATTTGTCCGGGAAAATGCTTTCCAGTCGATGTTGAGGTAGCGTATATGCATGTGCATTTCACAGCATGTTTTCATGCATATGCTGGAACTGAAATGGATTACCTGGTTCACAGCTTGAAACTGCCATTCAGGTTCATTGCACAAATACGTTCTCAAACCCACTTCTATTTGGCTGCTTCATGAAGAACCAAAGTCTGGGTTGGGGCATTCCTGATTTTCGCAGTTGCGGTGAAACATGCGCAACTGTGTTTATTAGAATGAACGGTTGGGCATCCCCAAATGAGAGCAGGCGGCTTATTCATGTTGCTATATGTAAACAGTTGAGCTGTAGTTGGTCTCAGCTGGTTTCTGATGGTGACTTGCTGGTTTTAGCTGGCTGTTAAACAAGAAACCAGCTGGGTACCAACAGCCACAGTTGCAGCAGAAGCCGCAGCGAACACAGGAGTGATGGTTATCCACTTGCGTGGTGTTTACCGCTCCGATATGGGACCAACAGTTGGTCCCAACAGCACCCCTGGTGGTCTCAACTGAAGCCCAGTTGGTCCCCACTGAATCCCCCTAGGCCTGCTGGTCTCAACTGAAGCCCAGTTGGTCCCCACTGAAGTTGTGCTGGTCCCAACTGAAGACCTGTTGGTCCCAACAGCAGCCCTGCTGGTCCCACTGAGGCCCAGGTGGTCCCAACAGAAGCCCTTTTGATCCCAACAGCAGCCCTGCTGGTCCCACTGAGGCCCAGTTGGTCCCAACAGAAGCCCTGTTGGTCCCAACAGCAGCGCTGCTGGTACCAACTGAGACCCATCTGGAACCAACAGCAGCCCCGCTGGGACCAGCAGCAGCCCTCCTGGGACCAGCGGAAACCAGCACAGACCAGCAGAAACCAGTTCAAATATTTTCTCTTGGGATGAACGAGTCCTAATAATTACATGAATACCGAAGGAAACCTTTTGGAGCAGTGATTGAGCGTGATAATGAAATTTCAGTTCCTTATCTAAAATTACACCAAGAAATTTGGTTGTATCAGAAATTTGCCTTACGTGGTTATTTATAGATACATATGGAAAAGCATTTATCGTCATTTGAGGTGAATGGGTGAATGAAATAACATAAATGCTGTTATAAATAATAAATAAATTAATAATAGGTTATTACTGCACTACAGATTCACGTTATTTAGGTCTGTATCACGTTGGTGTGATAGTGGTGCAGTGTTTTTAGGAGATGCGTAAATAGTTGTATCATCCGCATAAAGAAGGCATTTGGTGTGAGTGAGTGAAAGGGGTAGGTCACTTATAAACAACAGAAATAGCAATGGGCATAGGATCGAGCCTTGTGGTACTCCTCTATAAATAGGTTTTGCAGATGATAAGTTATTGTTCACTAGCACTACCTGGGATGGATTGGTTAAGTAACATTTGACAATAATAGTG
Source organism: Haemaphysalis longicornis (assembly GCA_013339765.2). Taxonomy (NCBI): domain Eukaryota; kingdom Metazoa; phylum Arthropoda; class Arachnida; order Ixodida; family Ixodidae; genus Haemaphysalis; species Haemaphysalis longicornis. Next base: position 36,864,673 of record CM023451.1, read on the forward strand.
GTGGCCGTGTTATTCCAAAAGATTCGAGTTTACGAAAAAGTATTCCGTGATAATTGTATCAAACGCTTTGGTTAGTTCAATAAAAACAGCCCCAACAATCAAGCTATCATTAATGGATTCTTTAATGATTTCAATGGAGTGAATGAGTGCTAGTTCTGTGGAGCGACCCTGCCGAAATGCGAACTGTTCAGGACATAAGAGGTTATATTTGGTCAGATACATCCTTCGCCTTTTGTAAAATATTTTTCTAATACTTTATTGAAGAAAGCAAGAATGCAGATTGGTCGGTAGTTATCGATGGAAAGACGATCCCACTTTTTAAAAACAGGTATAATTTTGCCAATTTTGACGCAATACGGGAACACACCTGCTGCGAACATTTTGTTAATAACAATTGCCAAAACGGGTGATATAACATTCGGAATTACCTTAGCTTTAAAAGGATGAATAAAATCCTAATCGAGCACCGGTATTCTTGAGAGATGTAATGACATGGAAGGCTTCTTTAGGACATGTAGGACATAGGTAAAAAGAATGATCACAACGTCTTAAGTAGGGTAAAGAAGGTAAAGCTTGTGGACATTCAGAAGCGGCGAAGTGATGGCTAAAAGCATCGGCTATACTAGTTGGGTCACTAAATACTTCAGAGTTGCGTTTAATTTTTGTTCGGCAAGTTGGGTGATCGTCGCCATTAAGAAATTGTTTAATAACTTGTCCGTTGCGCCTAGTGTCATTTTCATTTCTTAAGATCAAATTTTGATGATAGTCACATTTAGCCTGCCTTATCAAAATGGACAATGTGTCGGAATATTTATCTATTCGCGATCTTAAGGCAGTATTAAAACTGTGCGACTTAAGTTTTTTGTAAAAGTTACTTTTCTTGTTAATTGATTTCAATAATGCGGCAGTAATTCACGGGCTTCTGGGTAAACGATACCAGTGCACAGTACTAATGGTCGTCGTACACTGCTCGTACAATGCATGAAGGAAAGAAAGTTCCATGTTAGGATGTTTCGCTTCGTCGTTGATATCTGCAACCCCGTTTGGAACGACTCTCGACCACTTGCTTTGAACGTGGCCCAAAGAACGTCGAAGTACTCAAGCACGCCTCCTACTTCAGCGTACACAGACCCATGCTCTGCATGGTCGGCAATGCATAGGCTGAGGAGGAATGAGATGGTGGCCCTCACGGTGCAAATGGTGCCAGTACGACTTTGCAGCATCATCATGCCTTAAGGCCCGTTTACACTTAGACGAACCGACGTGACGAAGCGACGAAAGCGACCGCGATCGCCACCCATGCTGCTCACCATTGCACGCGGACGTCGAGCGACGGCGGCGACGATTTTTTGCTTTTCTCGTTATTGTCTTGCGCTCGGAGCGAGAACCTCACGGGAGTTTCGGAAATTTCGGTTTCGACTCGCGGAATTTCACGAATTTCGCGAGAGCACACGGAACTTTTGGCGCGCGCGGGTTGCGCCGGTTGCGCGCGCTACTGGGTTCGTCCCTGCCTGCAAGAGCGCGATAGGTTGGGCCAAGCGAACAACCTTTTGCCGCTCCTTCGCTCCCGTTACGTGGAGTGGTACCGAGAGTAAGTTTCTTATCACAAATCGCATTTTCTGACTTACTTGATATGCAGCGAACTCAGGTTGTATGGTCTCATGTCCTCTTCCTAGCTACCTGCGGATGCCGCCGCGAACCTTCGATACTCTGCTGGAGCTTCTCAAGCCCCGAATAACGAAGCAGCACACGGGAATGCGCAAAGCTATACCCCCAGATCACCGTTTGGCACAAGCTGTCAGGTAACGTCTATGGTGTAGAAATAGCATTTGTAGAACTGCATCGGTCGGAACGCCGAGAACACTCTGTATATTGTGGCAATGCTTGCTACATTGCAGTACCTTTGCCATGAATATGAAATTGCAGTACATTTGCCACGGACATAGCCACGCTCGGTGCAAGAGGAGAAATTGTGATTATATCTTCAAAAGCTGCCATGAGATTTATTGTGATGCAGTGCGATGATTTCTTTTTTCTGTGTAGGTTCCAGACTGCGGAAGACACTTTGCACTTGTCATCTTTCAACTTTTTGACGGGGAGGTCGACATCCTGTGAAATGATTGCTGAGGTGTGCCAGGCCATCTGGGACGTCATCGGCCCGTTGTACGCGGTGTTGCCATCGTCACCAGCAGAGTGGAAAAATTAATTCAGTAACTGTATTTGTGTTACGCATCACCATAAGTTTTCGTGGGTTTTTGTAAATATTCCGCATAGATAATGCAAGATAGCAGCACATTGTGCATAACTGTGTTCTTCAGATGGCTGAAAACTTTGAAGAGTTATGGAATATGCCCCACTGCATAGGAGCCATGGATGGGAAACATGTAAACATAGAGTGTGTGGACAACTCTGGCATCCTGGACCACAACTACAAAAAACAGTTCAAGTCAATGCTTGCTATTTGCGATTCAAGCTACATGTGCAGTTTCTTAAGAGCGAAGCTATGACAATTGCTTTTCTTGCATGCTTGTGTTGGGCAAACAGTTGTAAAGTAAAAATATGCTTCATGGATTATCGTAATGAACATTTCAGTATATTGCAAACTACCAGGTTTGATATGTTATCAATACCAGACTTATACAGCTCTTGTTTAGCGCCTGCTCCTTTGAGCTAATTATAAAAGCACACCTGTAACTTATACTGCCACAAAGCCCACCTAAAAAGAAGTAAACCTGCCTTATAAAACTAAGAAAGCAACCTTTAAGGTAAGTTTGGTTGTTCATGGGCTTAAGTGTACGCTTTGAAGCCCAAAAAGTGACTAAAAGGAAGTGTGGTGCATTAGTTCTGAAGTCTTAAAGGAGCACTGACACCAATTTTCGGCGTTAATATTATTGCACAGTTCGCTTCCTTCACTCAGCAGAATACCCTGGCTGAAATATGAGCGGCCTCCGACGCGCGAGAACATAGTTCAATTGGATCTCATTTATCGCGCCGACGGAGCAGTGCGCGGAGCGACACTCAGCAACTGGACATCAGCGCTGACATCACCCCGTGAAGCCACAAGAAGTGACGCGACAGCGCTCGTCAAAAACTCGCGACGTCACTTCACGCGCGCGGCCCCACGAGCGGCGAGCGGGTGCAACACCCTCTCAAGCGGGCGCCGGTGACGTCCGCACAAAGCGGTGAGGTCAGGCCGGGATTCTGTCATATGCGCCGTTCGGGATGAAAGCGCGGAAATTTGAAACAAACGATTTTCTGGCCGTTCAATGTAATTAACTATCGCACGCTGAAGTATTAGAAGTGCTCTTTCAGGTTCGCCAGACCATTAAGCATCGATAAAAGCAATAAAAGTGTAACATAAACTTTTCGTGTCAGTGCCCCTTTAAAAACCATTGATGGCATCCTGAAAAAGCAGAGATAGGTAGTTTAGAAATAAACGAGCTTATGTTAACCACTACCTGGAGTTTTAAACCATCAGGAGAAGTACTTAAGCCCTTTTTGGACAAACAATTTTCTTCTACTGTCTTTATCTCTACTTTCATTCACCAGGTTCCTATACGTTGAGTTTGGGCACCATGGCAGCGAGTCGGACGGTGGCATTTTTGGCCGTAACGAATTCCAGAAATCCCTTGAAAAAAGAGACCAAAGGTCCCCAGTGGACACTCCCTTTGTAGAAATTGGGGACACCCCGTATTTCTTTGTGGGGGATGAAGGCTTCCCCCTCAAAACTTACCTCGTGAGGCCATACTCAAGAAATAGTAAGTTCTCACGCCCATACTTGTATATACTTGGGGACAAGTGAATAACGGCAATAGCTCAAGTAGCGTATCACTCTGCTGAAGCAACGTACCCAAGGGTTAATGCGTGCACGCGTTTCGCAATACATTTAGTGCACAACACTGTCTGCCTTTTCTCTAAAAGTTTGTTTGTCGTTGCTGCAGTAGTTTATAAGCAGATTAAGTCTGAAAAACCACAGGAAAGACTCGTGTCATGTTCAAAATCCTTGCAGAAATGCGCAACAAAACGCAACAGTTTGTGATGCATAGCTCATCTATAGTCAGTGGTGAATTAACCATGCCCACAAAATAATTCGGTGGACTATCATGCTGTACACCCCAAATATCGGCAGTGTACCAGCCACCCGTCCTGTGCTCTTTCACCTCCACTCGACTGTTTCAATAAATGCTGTTGTTGTCTTCTAGACCTGCACTCTCTCACTGCTGATGTTGGAGGGAGCCAACAGCTCAAAGAAAATCAAAAGAGGATTTTCGATTACCGGATAAGCAGCACCCAAAGGATAATCGAAAATACATTTGGGGTCATGGAACAAAGGTGGCGCATCCTTCGACGACCTTTCAAGGCCAACAAGGAAAACATCACGAAGATCGTAGGGGCCTGCATCATCCTCCACAACATTCTGATGTCGGAGCCCTACAGCCTTTCGCACAGTGTACTACCAGCCAGGCTTGGCCAACTATGAGGATTGGCAAGGACGTCTGATTGAAGGCAGCTGGCGCAGCGAGGACGGTGGCAATGGTGCCCTGGTGGATCCCCCTGCCATTGGTCACCGCTCTACAAGGCTGGATCTACAAGTACAATGTCTAGTACAGCTACAGAAAGTTTTTTCTGTGATGAGTGATAAAATAAAGTATAACAGTCCTGCTTTTTACGTTTCATTTCATGCGGGGCTGCGTATGACCTCGGGGACAGCCTGTGCCGATACTTCGTAACCGAAGGGGAAGTTCCTTGGCAAGAGGCCATGATAAGCAGCAGCCAAGCATAAAGAGGCAAGTTGTTTTGAATGCGAACTTTATTGCAATAATTGCACATAAACCTTTAAATAATACAGGAGTAATGAATAAATATTAATGGATGAAATGTAAACTAGAAAATTGCCGTATAAGCATGCCGATATCGAAGTTCAACTCACATCACCCAAATCAAAAGACAAAAAATTTTAATCAATGAAAGAGAAAAAATAATATGTAACGGACAAATAATATTAAAATGACTAATTTAAAAGTGAGATTCTTAGCAAAATTTACAGCATTCACTCCGGTATATTAGCCTTCACTTTGTGGTGGAGGAGGTCTTGTATTTTGAAAATTGATCGCTGCCTCTCCTTCAGGGGCAGACTCCTCAGCTGTTCTACAAAGGACATGCATGAATAATACACTTGATCATGCTTCTGCAGATTTTCATTTCGCAAAGACTGCAAATGGGTGAGGCAGGCAGCAGGCACTGTTGCAGACAGTGCCTTTTCTGCAGTCTCTGGGCCACTGAAACATTGAAATGTATGTTCGGAGTAATCATTTCCGAATTAATAGTTAACATACCTCTGCATTTTTCGCGAGCCTTGGGGCTTTTCTTGCCTTGGTAACTCTTGTGCTAAGCAAACGAAAATAAGCTTTAATGAATACTGCAAGGGATCTGACCAATCTGCAACGAAGAGAAGTGTATTCCACTTTTAAGAGTAAAATGTATATATAAGTACTGCACAACACTACTGCTTATTTATTATATTATTACCGTGCAAAGGGTTTAATTACAGCCGTAAATAGGAATAAGAGCGTTGAAGGAGGCGGCCACCGATTCTACGGTCAGTACGAGTGCGCTTCGCCGTCCACTTCCTCTTCTGCTCCACCCCTTGATGATTACCCCGCTAGGGGATTGGTCGCGACTAGTTTAACGCAGTACAGTTTCGAGCGTGACATTTCCCCCTTCGCAGACGAAGCCCGTCGGGCGAGGCACGAGGAAGTCACAGGCGAGGGTGGAATGTCTTCAACCGGGCGACGTGAGCGAGTTCAGTTTTGCAGCTTCTCCGTCCAGGGGTCGTTACGCGCGAGATAACGTAGGTGACATCACTCAACCGATCGACGACAACGTATGGTCCCGTGTAATGAGACAAGAACTTGCTGTACAGGCCCCGTTTGCGTACAGGCGTCCACAACAATACCATGTCGCCTTTAGCGTACGAAACCGCACGGTGCCGACTGTCGTAAAGGCGTTTTGAGCGGCGCTGGGAGGCCAGGGTACGTAAACGAGCGAGGCGACGAGCTTCTTCAGCGAGACACAGTGTGCGCGAAACAGATGTGTCATGACCTAAAGAGAAGGGCAATATTGTATCCAGGGTGTTAGGGGTACGAGCGTAGAGCAAATAGAACCGGCTGTAGCCACTGGTCTCATGTTGGGCCGTGTTATACGCGTATGTGATGAATGGCAAAATCTCATCCCAGTTTTTGTGGCGAGAGTCAACATACATCGCAATCATATCGGTGAGAGTCCTGTTGGTACGCTCCGTCAAGCCGTTTGTCTGGGGATGATAGGGTGTCGAGTGACGAAAGTGAGTCAAACAAAGGCGCAGCAAGTCTTCCACAACATCAGCGACGAACTGACGTCCACGGTCGCTGATAATCACACGGGGAGCACCATGCCTAAGGATGACGAACCGGAGCAGGAATGTCGAAACGATGTCTGCCTTCGCAGCTGCTACAGCCGCAGTTTCTGCGTAACGCGTCAGGTGGTCAACGCAGACAATGACGTTGCGATTACCGGTCGAAGAGCGTGGAAACAGACCGATTAAATCAACGCCGACTTGGTCAAAGGGGAAACAAGAAGGTGTTATATGCTGGAGTAGCCCGGATGGAATGCTCGTAGGGCGCTTGTAGTGCTGACATCGGAGGCAACTCGACACATATTGTCGAACTTCACGGCGCATTTTCGGCCAGAAGAATCTTTCTTGGGTACGATGAAAAGTTCTTATGTAACCCATGTGACCGGTAGTAACATCGTCATGCATGGCGCGTAGAACTGAAGCACGTAAAGGTTTTGGCACTACCAGAAGAAAACGTGCTCCCAAAGGAATGTAGTTAATCTTGTAGAGTAGCCCGTCATGCAACGAGTAGCGCTGGGGAGCCGTAGGATCAGCAGCAGCAGCGAAGAGGTGCTGGATGCTTGGGTCTTTCTGCTGTTCTGAACGGAAGGTAGCAACATCGGGGAATTCTGTGTTTACAGCTGCCAGAGAGTCGTCGAAATGGTCTTCCTTCCGATCAGTGCACGCATTTGGCAGCCGGGAAAGACAATCAGCGTCTGCGTGCCGACGTCCACTCTTGTAGGCAATAACAAAGTCATACTCTTGGAGCTTTAAGGCCCACCGTGCTAGTCGGCCGTTAGGTTCACGGATTCCAGTCAACCAGCACATCGCGTGGTGGTCGGTGATGACTGTAAAGGGACGGCCGTACACGTACGAACGAAATTTGCTGATCGCGAAGATGACAGCCAGGAATTCTTGCTCGGTGACTGCGTAATTGCGCTCAGCTTTGCTGAGGCAACGACTGGCGTAAGTGATCACATGCTCAGCACTGCTATGCCGCTGTATGAGCACTGCACCAAGTCCAACCCCACCTAGCGTCCGCATGTATTTCGGTGGGAGCACCAGGGTCAAAGTGGCGAAGGATAGGGCACGACGTGAGAAGATATTTAAGATGGGAGAACGAAGCTTCACACTCGGTGGTCCAGGTCAAGGCAGTATCTTTGTGCAAGAGGCTAGTGAGGGGAGACGCCAAATCTGCAAAGCGGGCACAAAACGACGGAAGTATGAACAAAGCCCCAAGAAGCTACGGAGCTCTCGCACTGATTGTGGTGGCTTAAATCTCTCAACAGCGGCGATCTTTTGAGGGTCCGGTCTCACGCCATCCTTATCAACAAGGTGCCCCAAAACCAGCGTTTGACGCTCACCAAAACGACATTTCTTTGAGTTCAACACCAATCCGGCGCCTTTTAAGCAGCTAAAGACTGTCGCGAGTCGTGCGTTGTGCTCGTGAAAAGTTCGTCCGAAGACTACTATGTCGTCGAGATAGCACAGACATGTGTCCCTTTTCAGACCGCGCAGAATTGTGTCCATGAACCGTTGGAATGTCGCTGGCGCATTGCAGAGGCCGAATGGCATCATGTTAAATTCAAAAAGACCGTCCGGAGTGACGAAGGCTGTTTTTTCTCTGTGGTTTGGGTCCATGGGGATCTGCCGATAGCTGGATTTTAAATCTATTGACGAGAAATAAGATGCAGAGTGCAGGCCATCTATGACATCATCAATTCTGGGCAGCGGATAGACGACTTTTTTGGTGATGGCGTTCAAACGTCGGTAGTCCACACAAAACCTCCAGGTACCATCTTTCTTCTGTACGAGGATCACAGGCGCTGCCCATGGGCTGGCTGACTCACGTATGACACCTTTTTGTAACATCTCTTTGACTTGCTCAGAGATTATCTTTCGCTCAGATGGTGCCACCCTGTAAGGTTTCTGTCGAACGGGGTGCGCCGACCCGGTATCTATAGTGTGACGAGTGCGGGAGACTGGTAGGGTCGCCTGAGAGACATCCGCTGAGAAATCGAATACAGAGGCATGTCGAGAAAGGATGTCTACCAACGCGTTTCGTTCATCCGAGGAGAGCGACTTGTTAACCACGCTGAGAAGCTTCGAGTTCGGGAAAATAATGTCAGCAGGAGCAGCCTCTTCAGCACACAAAGCGGCGACTGAAATGTGGTCGTTTGTCTCGTACTCGGCCAGCTTCATATCCTGCGGTAACACCACGCTCTGCGAAGAAAGTTCAGAGCGCACACATACCTACGTCCTCGTTCAACAGATACAACACAATGGGGCACCAAAAGGTCTTTCTTCGCACAGTTCAGGGAGAGTGGTTCCACTACAGCGTGAAATATGCCGGCGTCACTTATAGCACTCACTGGTACGATCGCCAGGGACCACGCAGGTATAACTGTGTCCTCAGAAACACGCAGAGTATCAGTATTTTCATTGATATGTCGCTCATCATCGAGTGCCGAGAACCATAAGCTGCCAACAGAAAGTTCGCCCGTCGCGCAATCGACAGTGGCACCGCAATCGCGCAAGACGATGATGCCCAAAATCACGTCATGGGTTGACTTGGCAAGAATTGCGCATTCCACTTTGAACGTCCGTCCTCTGATAGAAACATTGACTGTACACACACCAAGAGGGTGCAGCGGCTCCCCACCGACTCCACGAAACGAGGTTCCCTTGTTCCATTTGAACATCACTTTACATCCCAGACGATCTTTAAAAGCATTATTCATAATTGAAACCGTTGCACCAGTGTCAACTAAAGCTACTGTAGAAACTTGAACACCTGACCACGAGCACTCGAACTTTGTCTGTCATCATGAATACTGGCAGAGGTTGTTTATCTATCGAAGGCTGTCCGGCGACGTCACCTCCGTCGGTCGCGGCGGCTAGTTTCCCGGCGAAGGGGATGCTGAGCGGCGACCAGGCGATGGGGATCGGCGCTGTCGTCCAGCGGGTGGTGTTATGCGCGATCGAGGTAGCCGGAGAAGCATTGCACCGCGAACTGGTCCGAAAATGGTTAGCGGAAAGCGGGACTGAGACCAGTGATTTTCGACAGTGTGGTTATAAGGTCCTGAAACAGTATATACCGGGAATTTTGTGTTTTGCTCTTCGCGACGACGACGGCAAAACCTTGCAATTCGGCCCCGGACTCCCACACCAGTAGCAGGACAGGCTGCGGGCAGCGAATCCTGTCGGGCTGCATCAACGTAGTGGGCTGTGTGTGAAGTCTGTAGGCCCCATCGACCTCCACCGTAATAATCGTCTTCACGGCCGTGAGTACACACCGCGTGGTGAGGACCAGGTATTCGTTTCAGCTGGTTCAAATGAGTAGCGGTGGTTGTCACAGTTATCAGAGTTCCGGGAAGGGTGTAAACGGTGATCATCAAAGCTAGCAGTGTTCACGGACGGATGAAACTCTGTAGGGGCCCATGAACGTCGGGGAGCGTCATCTCGTGGAGCGTAGTAGCCTACCGGTGCACGTCGCATCAGGGCATCCGTATGGCCGATGGCAGCCGCACGTGGTGTCGATGCGATGCACGATTCGTCATGTCGGCGCAGTTAGTTCTTCCCCGAACTACTTGCCCTTATCGTCGATGACAAGTCCATGGCCTGGGTGTCGTCTACGCTGGCTATAGTGGTGACGTTTGGCAAGCGACCAAACTTTGGTGCTATGCGACGGGTCTTCAGGGCCGCGAACGCCTGACAATGTCGTATGACGTCCTCTACTGTGTCCAGGCTCTCCTTACTGATGAGGAAAGCATACACGTCTTCAGCAACACCCTTAAGAATGTGCCCAACCCGGTCTTCCTCGTACATTGCGGGATTCACAATCCGGCACAATTTCAATACTTCTTCGATGTAGGTCGTGCAAGACTCCCCAGCCACTTGCGCTCGCTGATGTAGCGTCTGCTCTGCTAGCTTCTTTTTTGCCATCGAATCCCCAAAGCACTTCTTCATATCCTCTACTAGCCGGTCCCAAGTGGTTAGCTTGGCCTCGTGGTTTTCAAACCACGTCAGCGCTGTGCCGGTCAAGAATACCTCGACGTTTGCCAGCTTGGCGGCCGCATCCCAGTGGTTAAACTTGCTCACCCGGTCGTAGTGCACGAGACATTCGTCGAAGTCGTCCCCTTCGTTCCCAGAGAACGTATGTGGTTCCCTGTACGGCTGCCAGTTGGCCATCGGCATGGCTCGGACTGTTTGTGTAGCCCCAGTCAGAGGTACACGCTGCGGGGAGAGACCGGCGACTCGGCGGCTTCGGCGAAGTTCCAGTGGCTCCGTCTTCCTTCCAATGCTACCCCGCACCTCTACCACAAACTGTTACGGTGCAAAGGGTTTAATTACAGCCGTAAATAGGAATAAGAGCGTTGAAGGAGGCGGCCACCGATCCTACGGTCAGTACGAGTGCGGTTCGTCGTCCACTTCCTCTTCTGCTCCACCCCTTGATGCATACCCCGCTTGGGGATTGGTCGCGACTAGTTTAACGCAGTACAGTTTCGAGCGTGACAATATTATAACTTTACCCTCCGCCAGAAGTGGACGGGTCTGACCGCAGCCCGGTGCTCGTTAACACCGACTCTGAACTGTTCAGACTGTATAAAAACAGAGACATTTTTTTTCCACCACGGTACAGTTGAGATACATCTGTGTTGAAACACATCGCAAGCGGTAATTTCGACTTTGTAGTTACCCGTGAGCTTGTTGTGGGCTACCTGGCTGGAGGAGGACACTCGGCACCTAGTGACCTGCTCGAGGAAGCCATCACTGTCGTCATCGGATTCCACAACTTCAAGGTCCAAAAGCAGCAATGACCTCCTCTTCTTCCATTTCAGCCGGTTTTCTGCAGCAATGCACATAATAACTTACTAAAGTATGCTACAATTGCAGCAAGCACATGAGGCACTGTCAAATGCAGTTGATAATAAAGTAGTTGGTATCAACTAGACGTGGCTGTGTAGCAGAATTTCATGAAAAGGCAAATTGTGCCTGGAAAGTTAAGATGCCTTTTATCAAAATGAGCTGTCAAACATAGCCATGAGCTTTTTTAATTCATTTTTCTCAAAAGGCTGAGCTCTTTCTTCGCCTTTTGTTGTGTAAAGTACACTTAGGATTGCGAGCAGTTTGCCATTCTATGTTTTGTAGTATCTGTTTTCTGTATCCTTAATTTTCCAGGTTCCACACTGTTTTCAATGTGCTTTGTGCAACAACATATAACTGAAATGACCATGTAAGTGCATTGATGATAGTCTTGTATCAACTCTGAAATGGTGTGCGATATCTGAAATAAAATATTCTCCCCTGGCTTGGCCAGAATTTCTTCAAAAGCCTGCTACAATTTTCTGTGTTGATATTTACCCAACCATGACAAAACAAGAAAGCCGTAATACACAACTGCAACACTCCATATATCCAAGGAGCTGCATTAGAGGGAACAACTGTACTTTAAACTATAATGCAAACATATCTTGTTATTCACTGCTGTGATTTGGTGAATGTGATGTTGAACACGCACTGAAAACAACTTTTGAAATTTTAGTAAGTTGCAAAGAAGTGTCTTTCTGTGTACCAAAGCAACACACATTTAAAGGAAAACTAATGCGATCTTCTGTTTAGGACAAGTACATTTTTAGGCATGGACACTTGATAAGGTGCACAGAATTATCATTAGTCACTCCTGGTGTGTTTCACACTTTTTTAACATAAATTTCCTTCCCCTAAACAGTTTGTTGCTGCAGAAATTGTTCCTCGGGCACTACTTTTTGTTGTCACACTGCTTTGATCACACTGCTTTGAGCGGCTGGAAAAAACGTGAAGCTTACGCTGGTCTGTCCGAAATTTCCATTATTGAAATCATTTGCTTCAAATATCTCCATTTCACTTTTTAATGTCTTTGGCTCCAGACCCACTCTTGTGGTTTGCCTTCTCCAGATGAGGCTGCACCCTTGTATATGTGTCCTTTAAGTTCTTGAATTTCTTTCCCACTTCCGCACCTGTGAGAAAAAGAGTAAAAATTTTGATTGTTTCCTCTTTCAGACATGCAGAAAGCAAAGCCAAGCACGCAGCTATCAGGAATACACAGCCTATCCGGTGGCACAGAAAAAAACCTTAAATTTCTTCTTTTTTTTAATTCGAAAGTTTGCCCTGCGGCATAATAGATGTAGGCGCTTATAGAAACACGAACAAGTTAGTTTCGTGTATAAAGTTCAGGAGTTGTCGGTGACATGGTCCATGCACCCAGGGTTGCAGGTCAGGAGGGCGGCCAGGGTGGAGACCGGTTGCACGAAGGTGCCGCAGGCGAACTTGATGCAATCCCGGGCGGGCCCAGAGCTAAAATTCAATATTCTATAATTTCACTTCCGCGAGGCACTCCTGCATTGCACTCGCTTTGCATGTACAGACGGCAGGTCTAGCACATTAGCATAATTTTTCATGAAAAGGCCATAGTAAAAAGAAAACAATTTGCCAGGAGCGAAACAGCAGCTTGTTGCTGCAGATCTAGAGACGGAATTTCGAAGCAAGACGTCTGCACTATAATTTCTTTGTGCGCGGAACCCACTGTGCCCCGCTTGCGCGAAAACACCCGCACACGACCGCTGCGTGGAAAATGTGTACGCATACGTACCGGTCATTCCAAGTTCGGCTCCGATCTTGTGGAACACGACGTCCTTTAACTTTGCATTTTTGTACTGAGCGTGCTGCTTGTCGTAGAGTAGGCGGTGGTCTTTGATCATGTCGATCATAATCTGTACTGAGCACATGGCGGCAGGCGCTTTAGGGAAAGGTCTCCGCCGTTGTTTTGCGCCTTCGCGCCGCTTTTGGAGGCACAGAATCCGGGTGCTCTGGCAGGATATGACGTCAGGAAGTCTCGCCTCTTGCTTCCGCTTCAAAAGCGACGGCGCGACGGAGGCGAAACAATTTGGTCGAAACCGATCGCTTTCGTCGCGCGACGAAAGCGACAGAAATTTTCGTCGCTTTCGTCGCTTTCGCTCGCTTTCGTCGCAAGTGTGAACGGGCCTTAAAAGCGAGGGGTTACCGGGGAAGACTAGGAGTGTACTTTGGCGCATCATTGGTACATGCGCACAGTCGGTGACCCTTTCGTGCAAAAAATACATCAATGTTTCACAAATATTTCTTCTTTGAAAACTACAATTTTATACAGCACAACACGCGAGCGAAACGTTGCAATGTCCTGCAGTTACCGATACATGACATGCCAGCAGAACGAACGCGCTAAAAATGAAATATTCTAAAACAAACCTCTATTTCCAAGATGGAAATGGTAGGGGAGCAGCATCACAGAAGACGATAAATTATGTAGCCGTGGCGGCAGAAGTATTTCAACGAAATTTGCAACGAATCAAGCAGATACGCGGCCAATTGTTTGGTTTGTGGCTACAGGGAGCGGCTGGGTTTTCCTTCGCCGCCGCATTGAGGCCGCCGGTGTTGCTGCTCCTTGCAGCAACCTTGCAGCAAAATTTGAGCAGAGACTACGGGACATGGAGGAAGAAAAATGGGCCGCGAGAGTGTTTAGGTACCTATATATGAGAAGCATTGACACAGTCGAGACGGGGGACCATACACCTGACCAAGCGCCACGGAAACTCGCTAGGGGAAGGTAGGGTATACACAACAGTTAAAAAGCAGGTAAAAGCAGAGAGACGACGAATTGGGTACAGAGAATGGAAGGGTAAAAAACCCTGGAGACCTATAGAACAGAGAAACTAGAAATCAGGAAAGAAGGTTTATATGTGGAAGGTCTGAGAACACGAGAATACACGGCTATATAACTACAGGCAACACTGCGAAACGTGTGTATGCTGCGGCAGGGATCGGGAGACCGTAGAGCATATTGTCATAGATTGCACAGAGATACGAACGCGGCGGGACGATGAGGAAACGACGTTGACAGGGGCTTTAGGATTTGGTGTGAGGGGTAGCCTCAACTTCAGGGGCATAGAGGTGACGGAGAGGCGGCTGGAGTGGTGGTGGAAGAAAAGTGGGCAATGTAGTGGGACGTACGAAGTGTAATATACCGAATTAGAATTTAGAACAGAAGGAGGAGTAAACTTGTGTGCAAGGGCAGGAAGGGGGGAAGCGATGGGAGTTTAAAAACCGGGGGTGAGGGGCTAACGCATTAGGTTAGTTAAGGGTAGGGCAAATAAGTAAAATAACAAAGACAAGTCTGTTGGTAACAACCATCGTCCCGATACAAAGGGAGGGCCTCTAATCATCGTCATCATCATCATCATCTTGTTTGTCTGCGCGCCCGCTGTGTGTCGCATGCGTCGAGTTGACGTTCATGCGCCACGGTCTCATCCCCGCTGGGTTTTTGTTTTTGCCTATTCGGGGGTCCAGTTTCTTGAGCATGTGGCATTTCGCCACACAGTATCTTGACTTCGTCGCGTGGTCACGCCACACACTACACATTTTACGTTGCACTCATGAGGGGCCCGCATCCACTCTACAAAAGGAGCCTGTTGGCGACACAGGAAACAACGATCTTGGTTGCGGTTGGGGCATGTGTCCGCGATGTTTCCCACAGTGCCACACAAGCCGCAGGCCGAAATGGTCCGAAGATAGGGTGAGACAGTGATGATGTCTGAGTTGTATGGAAAATCCCTGGCTTGACCTTCCCGGCAAATGGGAGCCGGGCCTTGTTGGACGTTCCAAACTTTCGAATATCGAGGATAGTACCCTGCCTCCATTGAATACTACCGTTCACGGTTTCAGCAACCTCGTGATTAGCTACGGCGACGACGCCATAGCTGACCTCCTCGTCGCCTTGTTTGAGATGGCCGCGGAGGGACACATCCCCTGCCGCCGAGTTGATAACGAAGTCCCCAAGAGTTTTGTCGGCGACGTAGTGTTTAGGGAACTTGCGAGAATGAAGTTCTGCTGTTGGGAGAGCACAAACCTAAAGTCTGCCGCCAACTGCGCGCCGAGGTAAGTGCGCCGAGAGAGACCAAGCTTACCATGTTGGTAAATTGCTCCGCCGAATTCCCTGTGGTCAATGGTGAGCGCGGGGCCTTTCTTCACTGAGTTTTACCAGGCTTCACAGATAGCTGGTAGTGCGTGTGTTTTTGTCGCGTGGATTATTCGCACAAGAATATTATTGGGAAGTAGTACTTGAGACAACCGGGAATTTGAAGGCGCTGAAAAAACCGCAGTTGTTGGAGCTTCCAAAAGAGTTCCGCTTGGTTGTTTCGGACGCGCTGAACAAGCCAGAGCTGATACAGGCTATACTCGTTGTTGGAGTCGACAATGACGACCTGTCGGAGTACATTGAGCTGATCTGCAGAGGCAGAACTCGAGCGGGGAAAGCGAGCACAAAAGCTCGAGCGAGAGAAACTCCTACTTGAGCAGGAGGGGAAAAAAGCGACAGCATGAAATAGAGATGAAGCATCTCGAGGCCAAAATGTCTCGGCCCAGGCGTCCGATTGACAACCGCGTGCAGTCTGCGGGGACTGGGCGACCTACGTCGCGGATGAGCGACCTAATCGACCCTACAAGGTAGGAGAGGTGAATTTTGAGCGTACGTGCGAGAAGGCCCAGTTTAGCAGAGACACATGGTCCTCAAAAGCTCCTTACGCTTTTGCCGGATGAGGCATTAGACGTGATGGCTCGCTTGCCAAAAGAGGAGCCGGAGGGCTATGAGAACGTGAAGTCGAGTCTCTTGCGTAAGTACAGGCTGTGTGCGGAGGCGTTTCGCCATGAATTCCGTGAGACCGAGAGAGCTGGCTAAGGGTGAGCCGTACTCGGAAATCGCCTATAAGCTGAGTGCTAACATGGAAGAGTGGCTCAAAGAGGCAAAGGCTTTCTTAGAGCACGACGAGGTGGTTCAGTGCTTCTGTCCAGAACAGTTTCATCGTCGACTACCGGAAAGCGTTAGGCACTGGGTGCAGGAGCGGTTGGATGTAAAAGCTGTGGACAGAGTGGGTCAGCTAGCTGATTAGTTCGTCTTACGTTGCGGTGTGCAGAGGTCGAAAGACGGCCTAAAATCGGAGCTTCCCATGAAAATTGCTAAGTGAACGGGATCGTATTCTCGGAAAGTGAAACGAAAGTGAAAGTGGAAAACACGAATGCGCAGACGCTGAGGAGCAGCGCCGAAGGAAAGCTTTTGAAATGCGCAAATAGCCTGAGTGTTATAATTGTGGCGAGCCAGGGCATTTCGTTGAGAGTTCCAAAACCGGTTAGCTTGTCTTTCACGTACTATACCCTAATGAAGGCAACAGACGTACATCGAGCCGGATCAGTTGACGGGACAGAGGGTTCGGGTGAAACAGGCCGCAGCACCACGAAACGTGCGCCTGTCGACTACAAGAATCAACATCAGAGGTCGGTTCGGTGAACCGGCCACCAAGGCATCGGTTTCGCCAAGGCTTTCAGAATATGGTATCTATATACGGAATACGGGTATCTGACAAACCATCTGTAAGCTCTGGTTGGTGCGGCATAGCTTGGGTGGAAAGCGCTTATCCTTTAAATAGTAATAACGAGGACAAGAACGACAACACGCCTGCCGTTACTCTGAGCGCGCGTGCTTCGTGCATTGAGGAAAAGCACCCTGTGCTTTGCGGAAAGCCCCTCTTCCTCGAACTTGTTGAGACAAGCACCGCCGCTGGGGCCCTGCCAGCGATGACTCAAGCCGCGGCATTTGCAAAACTCAAAACAAACTGTCCGACATGTAGAGACTTGCATCTCCGGGCGGACGCCGCTCGCCAAGATCTCCGCCCCCCCCCCCCCTGTGTCACACTGAACGTGTGCCGCTACAGCCGGCTCTCGCGAACTAGGGAAAGAGTGTCCGTGTGTGTCTGAACTCTGTTCGGGCTGTGTGCAAAAGCACTGGTGAAGCGGCGGAACTGTTACCGCTTCTGTGTACAAACCGTACCTCTGGGTAGTGGGACTCTGTCGACTTTTGATATTTGGCTAAGAGCGCCGTTCTGCTCGTCGGCTCTGTTGTTTCTGTAACGTCGCCGTTCGTCTCTCGCCATGCAATCCAGTGAAGTGTTGCCTTCGGCATTTTATAGTCATCACCAAGGCAGCTCCTTCTACTTGCCGTTCATTCGCCACGCTACCACTACATGACGGAGGTGATGGAGCCCAGTTCGGGGAAGCCTTCGTCAATGTAGCAGCGTCTAGGTTCGTGGGTCCTCCACCTTGACAGAATTAAATGTCTCCTGATTTTTATTTGTCTAGGTGGGCGCCCTGAAGCGTGGTATTGTGTCAGCGGCTGGGATGGCACCAGTGGTCCAGGTCCACGTCGCCAGGTCGCCTGCCAGGTTGGAGCGGAGCGGGAAGCGGCTATTGTTCAATGCGGGCACCATCGGCCCTATAAGGCTGGTTGGGGTAGCGGGGCTCGACGGATCTTGAAACAGGAACCGCCGGTGCCTAGCCTGTTTGATTACCGGCAGTTTTCGCGGTGTTTTTCTTTCTGCGCGTGCAAACCACACGCAGGATGAATGTACGTGCACGAGCTATATAGAGAAAGAGTGAATTTTGTGCTACAAGAAAATTGGCGCAGCTTGAACTAGTGGTGCAATGCTGGAGAAATATGCGAGCTGGCGGCCCCGGTAACGCAAATATAAGTGGTAGCCCACCTTACAAATATCAAGGCAAGCCAAAAAATTGAGTTAAGGCCCTTATCATACTTGTTATTTTATATTTTGAAAGTAATTAAGGAAGGGCAAGCAGATTCGGGCATAAAGCATCGGAAGCGCCCCTGGCGAGCAGCGATGACAGGAGCGCGCCTTGAGCCGGCGATAAGGATAGCGTCAGCGCATAGAGTTTCTTAGTAAGTATACTAGAGAGGAAAAACTGCGCCTCGTAAGCCATGTCGTCGTGGGGGTTCATGGGAAGACATCCTTTTTGGCTTGGGCTTGGCATGACAACTGGATTCTTAAGCGGTTTTTGGGATTCGCTTTCCTCACTATGCATTCACATGTTTACGAGCTACAAGGAAGCCGCAATCCTCCCGTTTCTGTGGTAGTCGTGTTCAGTGAAACAGCAGGCAATGCGTGATCGCACCTGACGTTGCTTATGCCGCAGTCGAAGGATGTATGACTGAGCGGGTAATTGTAGCTGACGAAAAGAAGAAACAAAACGTACTTCGACGAAGACAAGATACGCAGATACGGGTGCTGTATGCGTCTATCTTGTCATCGTTCACGACTGGATCCTATTAGTTTTGAATTGATGGCATAGTACGTATTATTGATGATCTAAAATTATCCTCTTCGAGTGGTCCGGACAATATTAATGCTAAATTCTTAAAAACACGAAGGCCAATTCAGCTATCATATAACTAAAATATTTAACCAATCATTGGAACAGGAAATCTGCTGACGACTGGAAGATCGGTAAGGTGGTTCCACCCATAAATCTGGTGACCGTCATTCATTAGGAAATTACCGCCCAATTTCATTGACCAGCATCTGCTGTAAGATCATGGAACATGTCATATTTTCACACTTAGCAAACTTTCTTGAATCATTCTGTTTTTTCACTCTGTTCAACTGGGTTGCGAAAAGGCTTTCCTGCGAAACGCAACTCGTACATTTACAAATGACATTCATTGTGTGCTTGATCGGGCTTCTGAAGTATTGTATATTTTTAGATTTTGCAAGGCATTCGACACGTGTCTCACCAATTGCTTTTGTACAAATTACGTTGTCTTAATATTGACCCTAATGTATTAATGTGGATGAGTGTTTTTTGACTAATCGTTTCCAATATGTGCATGTTAACGGTCCATAACTCTTAACAGTTCCTGTTACCTCCGGTGTTCCCCAAGGCTCTGTGCTTGGCCCGTTGCTCTTTTCTTATTTTATTAATATTGCCTGCAAATCTAACATCTCCAATAAAACTTTTGCGGATGATTGCCTATACCGCGAAATAAAAGGCCCTAACGATGTTCTGTTGCTGCAGAAAGACCTTGATGCCGTGTCTAACTGGTGCTCGCAGTGGCAAATGACCCTAAATTTGAGTAAATGTAAATTAATGCGCTTTTCTCGCCGTGAATCCTCTTGCCGTTCTTCCTATAGTATTAACAATTTCTTTTACAATCGGTAACGTCATATAAATATCTCGGCGTCATTCTCACATCAAACTTGTCATGGAATATGCACGTCACTAGTATACGGCTAGCGCTAACCGCATGCTTGGGTATATCAAAAGAAAATTTTCCAAAACTTCTCATCCATTAAACTTCTTTTGTACACGTCACTAATCCGTACCAAACTGAATACGCTGCTTCAGTTTGGGACCCTTTTTCAAAATCGCTCATCGACATACTGAAGCAGTGAAAAACCGGTCAGCCCGTTTTATTCTTTCGAACTACGACCGGTCTTTCCAGCGTAACACTCATGAAAACTCCTTATCACTTCCGCCCCTTTCTTTGCGCAGAAGATTTCGCGCATTTTGCCTTTCTTTAAATATATGAGCTTTACTCACTTAAAAACGCATTATTCACGCCACCAAGTTATATCTCATCCCGCATAGATCATTTGCGAAAAGTTGGCGTGCCTCAATGTCGTACTGTTTCCTACTTCAATTCATTCATCCCTAAAACATCAGCGGAGTGGAACCAACTGCCGTCTTTCTTGATGCTTGCAACCAAGGTTGAACAGTTTAAGAAACAACTGATTGACTTCTACACGCCGCGCTAAGTTACAAATGTTTTGCCTTCTGTTTTGTTCGAAATGTTGTGTATTTCGTTAGGTTTGTTTAATGAAGCCAATTTTTGTTTGTACCAAAGTGCTACGTCTTACACGTGCGAATGAATACGCCGTGAACGTTTTTTTTTTTGTGTGCCAACTTCCTTTTGCAATTCATCGCAAATGTTTCCGTGCTTTTTGTATTTTTGTTTTTTCATTGAGTATCATTTGTACCACTCCCCTCAATAATGCCCATGGGCCATGCGGGTATCTGAAATAAATAAATAATAAATAAATAGACTGTTTAACGCTATGTTTTCATTTTTCTTGTTAAACTAGCTGGCGGTCGCGGTGCACCGGTTCACCACGAAGGAAACGTTTTCATAGGCACGCTCAAAAAACTTTTGAAACTCTTCAAACAACTTATTTTTTGAAATAATGGTGGTAAAATTAATAAAATCAGAGTCTCTAATGAGTTACCCCCCAAATAATAACATTGTTCGTAACTACAACCTTGGCCTGCGGAATAGAAGGCACAACCGTTCCGGCAAAAATACGCGTTAATTCTTTTTTTCTTAGTTTTAAAACAGCCTGTTTTTATTTTCCACTTACATAATTGAACACTATTCTTCGTTTTTGTGGCACTTTGTTTAAATTTGTGATCACTAAAACGTTTCAATCCAAGCCAATGATGAAACTAAGGCGAGCGCGATGTATAATGGCGGTCCATTGATGTGAGCCGCATAGACGCTAGCGCCAGATTCCTCTCTAGTGTATACTGTAAGAAACTCTATGCGTCAGCGTATCGAGATGGGCCAGCAGGATGCTCCCATGCAGACTCGCTATCTGCGCCGCATCTATTCATCGATAGCACTGGCATGCAGTTTTGCCCGCTCAGGCTACCGTTCTCCTGCTCCGTTTACATTTTGGAGCACCTGAACGTATGTATGTATGTACTTGTGCATACTGATATGTACCTATGTACACATGCAGGTATTTA